>JAMPIV010020781.1:0-274033 GCA_024509875.1 Oreohelix idahoensis | reverse complement strand
ATGTGCATAATTCTACATCTTGTAGAGGTCTTTCACTAAGCATCGAGAAAGAAGAATTGGAAAAATATTTGAGGAAGGTTTATTTGAATGATCAGAGACAGAACTTCTCAACAACATATTCAGGCATCCCTAGATTTATGTAAGTTCTGTATGTTCAGTTTTGCTAATATGTGAGAGAGAATTCTTCTGACTGTTCATTGTTTCCACGGTAAATGAAGATCCCGCTTTCAAAATGGCCAGATTTAATGATCTGGTCATGAAATTGAGAATTGAGTGTTCAGAGCAAGAGGTCTAGTGGCCACCTTTTGTATGATCCACTCAAATGATTATGCCTGAAGATGCAGTCATGAATATGGACATTTAAAAGATTTGGCAGAACTGTGGAAAAGGCAACTTGCTGACTGTGGAACGAACAAACAAGCTTTTGACATTCTGCACTTCCTCTCTCTCTCTCATCATGCATACTGTATCCTTTCATCCTCACATTTACTTTAAGCATTATTTAGGCATTTATCATTATAAAAGTAATATAACATCATACATTTGCAATATCAATCATAATCAAAGTATGTTTTTAAAATAAATTTAAAAAAAACACAAAGTAATGACAAAAAAGTAATAAAACAAAAACACAGACAAAAATCGAACTCTTCATACAGTATGACAATGATCTGAGATGTAATCAGATTAGAATGACATGTTATAAGAACTCGTGAAATATTCAAACAGTCTGCTATTGAATGGCTAGGGGCTCGGCATGTTTTCCAGTGTATACTTGAAATTTTACCAGAGGTTAGCGACTTTGAGTCCTATAGCAGATACTGCCATCAGGAGTGAATTGTTAAAGCCTTCACAATGCTAGGTCCAGCAGCATCATGAGATGGGGTAACCAGTTCCTTTCCTCGCTGTCTTTGCCTTCTCTAACTCAAGAGCAGAATCAGGCAGACTAGGTAGATAGTTAGATGGACAGATACAAAGGAAATTAATTTTCCAAGGGTTGGAAATCGGGCACACAGTCCCCTCTTGCATTCTGCCCTCTTCTCGCTCATCTTTTATTACTGTTACTCAACAGGAATGTTCCAGTTTCTTAGTAATCCACACTAAGAAACTGAAACATTCCTATTTTTCTTGTTGTATGACACAAAACAACAGACATAAAGGCTACTTTTAAAAACTATGTTTTCATGATGATCCATTGTAAATATATATAAACATATGTATTTTTTTATAAAACATATTTTTATAAAATATCATGGCGAAAGACAATAGTTTATGTCAGTATTTATTCCACTAGGAGAAGTACCCAAGATTCGGAGTTTGCGTAATCCACTCAACAAAATGAGCAAGTCAGATGCCAATGAAAAGGGCAGAATTGAACTCACCGATACCCCAGACCAAATCACAGAGAAGATCAAAAAAGCAGTGACAGATTTTACTTCAGAAGTGACATATGATCTTGAGAACCGGCCTGGGGTTTCCAATCTTATTGAGATCCATATGGCTTTGACTGATTTGTCTATAGATGAAATTGTAGAAGACTCGTTCCTTCATGCTGAAGACACAAGCATGTATAAACAAAGACTGGCAGAGGTGATAGTAGAAAAATTGTCTCCCATTCGAGCACAAGTACTGAAGTACCAAAAAGATCCTGGCTATCTGTTAGATGTTTTACACCAGGGAGCAGCAAAAGCTTCATTCCTGGCTGAAAAGACAATCACCGAAGTGAGAAGTCTTGTTGGTCTAAGATGATGCCACAACAATTAGGTAGCGAATGTTACCATTGATGTACGTGTGAAAGTGATAATTTTTAACATTTGTAAAATATGTGCTACAGTAGTCATCATCACTACTCTTCAGCTCCCCAAGGAGCACAGGGCTTCATCAAACATATACCAAGTCTTCCTGTTGTATACTATCATCATTTTCATTTACGTCTCCAGTTCTCTTCTCCATGTGTTTTTCAGTCTACCTCTGCTTCTCTTACCCTGGAGATTCCAGTACAAGGATTGCCTAGTAATTGTATCAGCAGGTTTCTTTTCGTAAAAAGCGACTAAGGAGGGTTGGGCATGGGGCTGGTTACCCCATCCCGTAAAAAACTTTTTACCACAAAAACTTCAACAAACATGGACAAGTCAAATTCATTCATTCATAACCCTCCACTCCCAAAGGAGCATAGGCCTTCAACAAACAAGTCAAATAAAGAATATAAATCAACTCAGCCGTTAAATGCAAGAAATGATAACAAGGTTGAACTTGAAGAAACACCACTAAAAGATGTAAAATCGTACACATATCTTGGACGTAATATAGACAAAGTTGGAGGGACAGACAGTGATATCAAAATAAGAATACAAAAAGCAAGAGGAGCTTTCATTGCATTGGGAAACATATAGAGAACAAGAGAAATCAAGTCCAACACGAAAATAAGAATCTTTAACTCAAATGTGCAGTCAGTCCTATTGTATGGCTCTGAGACATGGAAAACAACAACCAAAAAGCTACAGACTTTTATAAACGGGTGCTTGCGTAGAATAGAAGGACTGAAATGGTATGACAAAGTCACAAATGTGGAAGTGATGACAAGAACCAGACAAGTGCCAGTGGAACAAGAGTTGAGAAGAAGACGCGGGCGATGGATAGGACACACATTGAGGAAACCTGCTGATAGCATTACAAGGCAGTCCTTGTTCTGGAATCCACAGGGAAAGAGAGGCAGAGGTAGACCAAAAACACATGGAGAAGAGAACTGGAAACAGGTGAAAATGATGAGGAAAACATGGAGCAGATGGCACAGGATAGGAAGACTTGGCATGTATTTGTTGAAGGCCTATGCTCCTTGGGGAGCTAAAGGGTATTGATGGATTTATTGAGGTTTCTTTAGTGCACTTCCTATCTATCTCCAGGGTCTTCTATCTTTTGTTCCACTGCTTCTTGTCTTCAGTTCCACATTTGTAACCTTATAGCATTTCATCTTGATTAAAATTATTTGAAAACGTGTTGCAAAGATGTGTCTTTTTGTTCTGTTTGTAATTATTTTTGAAACTACTTACTCCATTCACGTGGTTTGTCAGTAACTTTTCCATTCATTTTAGTTTGCCATGGGTTCAAATTCCAGACAAACTAGCAGTTATTTTGTTTTAATATTTCATGTATTTATGTCAGTTACCATAGAATGTTTGCTGCATCAAAAAGATTCTTTTACATGGTATAAAGCTAACTGTAATGTTTCTTGATAGATGCTTTAAAAAAAAAAAAGTCAAGTGGTAATAATGGCATATCATAGTTTACATATCTTACCAATAAATTGCATTAAAAAATGAGATGGGTTACTTGTTGGAATTACAGTTACAAGTTATGATCCACTTGTTATATTAAGAAGTCATGTGTCATAGCTGACATTTTACTGGGTTCTCACATAGAACTAACTTACCTTCTTTTCCATTGTCATTTAGCTCCCTGTGGAGCATAGGCTTTGTGACAGATTATATGTCTTCCTAATTTGGTGAGTCAATTCCATTTATTTGTATGACTTTTCTGTCTTTATGATCTCTCTATCTTACACTCTTGACTATTTCATTTGGTTTTTTCCTAGATTTCTACTCTGTGGATTCTAAAACAAGGACTAGCACATATTTGTCACTGTTTTTATTTTCAGTTGCTGAAAATAGACCTAACCTTTACTCTGGTGGACGAAGAGGATCACATTTATGTGTCCTTGCATTTGTTCCAATAGCAGCCAATTCCAAGTTGAAGACTCCATGGTATTATCTACACTGTAGATCTTGGCTTTTCCTGTGGCTTTTCTGCCATTCCAAAATATTTGCACATGTGAACTTTTTTCATGTCGGTAAATTGCCCACTTTACATGCGTGTCACTGGGTGTCCAAAAGGGGAGCAAAGAATTGTAACACTCTAGCCTACCATACATATTGTAAAAAGCAACTAAGGAGGATTGGGCATGGGACTGGCATCTCTATCTTGTAGAAAATTAAAGCCACAAAAACACACAAAATGGATAAGTCCACTAAGGAAAATAAAACCCAGCTATCCAAGACAGAAGATGATCTTCTGGTAGGGAGGTATGTGTGTGATAGAGTTACTGTGATTTTATTTTCAACAGGCCCCATTTCTTCTTCTCTCTGTAACTTTATGAGTTTGCCCCATTCTTCTTCTCTTTGTAACTAGTCGAGTTTAGTCTTTTTCTGTAGGTAATTTATTGCGTTTTTTGTAGAGGGATTACGGTAGGTTTATTTTATACTTGCACCCGTTTTCTTTTCTTTAAACTAAATGCGTTCTCGTAGGCTTTTCTTTGTAATAGAATTGCGCGCATTTTATTTCATTAGCAGCGAGCGCGTCGTTATTATTTAGGCTGGGTACATTTTCAGACGCTAGTAACCCCCACCCATTAAAACGGGGGATGGGGCTAAAAGCACGACCCAGGTTTCAGCTTGGTAGTAATGGAATTACCCCGGTAGGCTAATTGGAGTGAGCGGGTTACTCATGCGTTCTAATTATAGATTTTTCGGCCAGATGATTGGTTCAGAAGAGCGGCCCCTAAAATAAAGCCAAGCGATGATTCACTCATAGCGTGGGCTTGCATCAGCTTTTTCTGTAATAAATACCCGCGTCTAATAACGTAGAGGTCTCTCTGATTTAAAAACTTCAGGCCGTGAAAGTCTACGCCAGTATTCTATATACATAGTTCGTCTGCTCTACAGAGAAATTCGACTAGGGTAAGCCATAACTTATAGTTCATTTTAAATATTTAATCTTAGCCCGATTAAGTAAAGTTTTCTTCGGGGGAAGTTAATTAAATTTTTAAATAACGAAAGCGCCATCAATTACTATCTTAGAGATAACGTAAGTGTAAGTGTGCATATAAGGGTTTTTTTTTTTCTCTATGATAAGCTAAGTCGATCTTTGGTTGTTGGAGTAGCTTTGTGATAGTACCTGTGTGAGTATAGCGTTTAGATACACGGGTGTAATGGTGTAATTTTATTTAATTGGGTTATTACTTTGTTATATAGTCAGAAGACCGGTGTTTACTTAATATTTCTTTATCTTTTGATCTAGAATAATTGCAGCGTAAATACGCTTGCGAAATAAATTGTACAAGGTTAAGTCAGTATGTATTTATGGGTATGTTATTGTATTTGTGCCTTAAAGTGTTGTGTAATCAGGAGGGATGTAATTAATTTTATGGAGGAGATTTAAATTATTCCTAGAGATGTCTATTGTGGGTTTTTTTTTTTTCTTAAGTCGTAGACTCACCAAGGCCAGCCTGTAAAAATAATAAAGTAGACCAAGGAATTCAGTACAGGAGTTCTCCGTGCATGAATGTTGTGACGCTGAGACAAGGCGTGACGGGGGTTAACAAAAGATTTAGGTCAGTCATGTCTGGGAATTATTACTAGACCGATGTTTACTTCAAACTGGGATAGAGAGATCAGAGAGGGGATTGCATGGGAGGCTGACCTTTTTTAGGCATAAATTTTTAATTATCGCTGTGCTGGCTTTATTTAGGTGGTTATAGGTGTTAGAGATGAGTATATTTTGATGTGTGGTATAGCTGTTGTTGTTATTTGTTCCTCAGCAATTTTTCACGGCACAGAGGGGGATGCAAAATTTCCTCACCAGCTTGCCAGGATAGTTGACCATTCTCAGTGGTAGAAAGGGTCGAGGCATCGCCAGAGGTGATAGGAAAGTGGTGACACGGTGGGTTACCGGCGCCAAGTACGGTTGCATCTAAGAGCGAGATTGCAGGGAAGCAGTCTTCAGCTGGAATGGATTTCTTAATAATCTGAAGCTCTAAGCTCATAGTCACACACCGAAACAAAGGCACGTCGCCTGGTGTGGTCGTTTAAAGTCGGTCATAATAAAACCAATGGCCCTAAACCCAATGAGGGGTAACAGGGCAGGTGAAATCAGTTTCGGCAGCAGTGAAGCCTCTACATACTAAGTCAAGTACCTAGTCATTTTTGTCAGAAGTCATCAGCAGCAGTGGTCCGGGCAGGAGAGAGAGTCAAAATTCCTTTCCCGACCAAAAACGAGAATAGTGGCTTAACGGCAGCAGAAGACGGCAGTGTCAGAGTAGACACTGAACAGAAACAGGAGAGCAAGGTTATAGAGGCAGTTAGAAAGTTGTGTTAGGATGGCCTCTGAGTTTGCACTGAAGGAGTCCGTTAGCGGGTGATTTATGGTGTAGGACAGTAGATAAGTGTATTCAGATAGTGGAGCCAGCGAGTTAGTCGGCAGCCAGACGGCAGTGTCAGAGTAGACACTGAACAGAAACAGATAGGAGAGCGAGGTTATAGAGGCAGTTAGAAAGTTGTGTTAGGACGGCCTCTGAGTTTGCACTGAAGGAGTCCGTTAGCGGACCAGTGCGGGCGATTTTTGGTGTAGGACAGTAGATAAGTGTATTCAGATAGTGGAGCCAGCGAGTTACGTCGGCAGCCAGACAGTAGTGTTAGAGTGCATAATATCTATTAGGTCAGCTAGGAGTGGTGGATCTGATGTTAGAGACCCCACCCAGCAGGTTGTTGCAATCCTTGATTTTCATCCATACAGGGGTTATATCATAATATCAGTCCTTTTAATCTTTGATTCTTTTCAGGTGTGCGACCACGCACGGCATTTATTTTTTTATATGTACTTTATTTTTTGGTGTAAATAAATATATATATAAAAACTGTATACTGGATCAGCTTCTCTACTATACTGTACCTATATGTTGTCTGTATAGTGGTGTCTGTGGTCCTTATTTAAACCTTATCTCCTTTAAGGGTGTCAGAGGTGTTGAGTCTATAGCTATCAATATGTCACAAGTGGCGAGGGAGAGTCAATCTCGGTTCTCACCCCTCGAAGCCAATAGTCGCATCTGTCCACATTCACTATCTTTTCTCATATAAATCTATCTTCTCAGTCTTTCTCATACTAGGGTCTTGTCTATACACTCAGACACACTCTAAACTTAAATCCACTTCATGACAAAGTGGGTGGCTACGTCCCCTGGGATCATCTTTGTTGGGATCAATTCTGGGATCTTGTCTAGATTTGTAGATTGGTTCTATAGAAAGTTTGCTGAGAATAGATTTTTCTTTACTTTACCCCTAGACTTGAGCTATTAGAACTGATCCAGTCATAAGTTGTTTTTTCCACAGAAAGTTTTTCCACAGGTTGCAGTCAGTTAGATTTTGTAGTTGTATTAAGGTGTTGATGACTTAAGAGGTAATTGATGGCTAACTGGAATTTTTTTCTTTAACAGGAAGGTAATTTCGGGTTTTAGGGTAGCTGCATAACATTTTTTTCAGGTAGCAGTTCTTACTCAGATTTGGTGCTAGTATAAGTTCGGGTTTTTGCGACAGCGGATACAGAGGGAGTATTTCCTAGTAGGTAACAGGTAGTTCCTTCTTTTTTTCCTTCTGTCATTCTTTGTAAATTTGTGAGCTTACTGCAGTTTCACAGAGAAGATGGCAGATATGGCCAAGTTACGGACTGCCTGGCGTGAGGCCGCTCAAGACATGGGAATGGATAAGGAGGAGACTAAGACCTATATGATCAGGGAAAATGATAGGCATAATCAGCAAGAGAAAGAAGAGAAGGAGGCCGAGTTGGAAAAGGTGAGAATTTCAGCAGAGAAGGAGGCTGAGATGGAACTTCGGAGAATGGAGGCGGATGAAAGGCAGAAGGCAGCAGAGAGACAGCACGAACTTGCCATGAGGTCTCTGGAGCTGCAAAGTAGATCTACAGAAGGCAGTTCAGTGAATGGAGATTCTCCCCGAGCAGGAGCGGCAGACCCCCCCCTTCCCCCCGGGAAACGGAGGCCCCCGGATGGCAGCCATGAATTTTCCAATGGACTCTTTCCCTAACGGGAATGAGAAAATTGATGTATTTTTGGAAAAATTTGAACGGATGGCAAAGGCTTACGGGTTGGATGAGAGTTTGTGGTATCTCAAATTATCGCAGTCGCTGAAAGGGCATGCGTACGACATCTACAGCAAGATGCTTGTAGACCAGAACAACTTTGAGGCCCTACGTAACGCATTGTTACAAAGGTTCCAGTGGACCCCCCAAAAGTGCCAAGCTATGTTCCGGGAGAGCAAGCCAGAGAAGGGAGAGAGTTTTGCCCAGTTTGGGGAAAGGTTGAGAAATTACCTCACTCGGTGGAGAGAATTGTCCGTTCTGGCAAAAACCTTTGAAGGACTCGAAGAGTTAGTCATGTCGGAACAATTGAAGGCAACTATGTCTCCCGACTTGAGGAGGTATCTGGCAGAGCAGGGCGCTCAGCAACTGGACCAGATTATTCTTTTTGCTGAAAGGTTCCAGACGGCACAGGCTGAAGTACTGGGACAGAAACGAAAAAACCCCGACTCCCCCCACCCGAGGTAATAACACCTTTCCCAGCAAGCCAACTAACGGGCCGAACACCAGAGAGCTCCATTCACCTGCTTTGAACTCCACGAGGCGACCCAATCAGCCCAGTAAACGGGACGAGCCAAGACGGGACCCTGCCCGGAAATACGCACCTGGCAGGCGTGGGGTGGCAGAAGTAATTATAGCTCGCAGTGGAGACCCGGGGGAAGCCGGGAAAACCCCCCCAAGAGAGTGTCATGTTTACAATCTCCCAAACGGGACTTGGAGCGAGAGAGGGGCTCTCAACCTGGAAGTGACCGACCTTCCACGAGGGGAATGGTAACGGTTAATGGGGTCAAAACTGAGTGTTTGTATGATACAGGATTAAGTTTTGAATGTCTAGTGGGCCATCATCTAATGACGCCAGAACAGATGACGGGAGAATTTGTGGGGTTTTGAAAGGAGATGCTCCGATGCACCTCCCGGTAGCACAGATCGAGATAGTGTCCAAATATGTCAGGGGCACCATCAAGGCGGCAGTAATGGAAGGGCCCCTTTATGAGGTCATTTTAGGATGTAGGTATGTATACCTAGGGGACCCAAAGGAACTGGAAATAGTAGCCGCAGTGGTTACTAGGGAGTAAGCCAAGAAGGAGCTGGAAAGGGAAGCCCCCACAAACCCGTTGCCCAAGGAATTGGAGGAGGCCCAACAACAGGATCCGACACTGGATGCCTTTTATAAGAAATTGCCTACGTCTAAGGACCCCAAACAAAAAAGGAAGGGCTGATGTATCGCAGAGAAGGAGGAGAAGAGCAGGGTCATAACCAATTGGTAGTGCCAGCCAAGTATAGGCCGCAAATCCTAGAAATGGGACATGCACTTCCATTTAGTGGACATATGGGGCAGGGCGCCACCATACACAGAATATCTGCCCATTATATTTGGCCGGGAATGATGCCTGACATACGATTTGTGAAATCTTGTGCTCAGTGTCAGAGAGTAGCACCCAAACACTGGACCCCCCCCCCCCCCCCCCCCCCCCCCCCCCCCCGTTCCATTGGGAGAGATGCCCATCGTCAGTACCCCATTCGAACGAGTGACGGTTGACACGTAGGCCCATTAGAAAGAACTAAGTATCGGAACAGATTCATTCTGATGCTAGTCAATGTGTGCACCATGTGGGCAGAGGCCATCCCCCTGGCGGTCACCGACTCGAAGCATGTCGCAGAAGCCTTGCTGCAAATCTTTACAAGACTGGGGTTCCCTCAGCAAGTGTTGACCAATAATGGGTCCCAATTTCGCAGCTTGTTGATGGAGGAGATCTTCAACATTCTCAGGGCCCAGCACATACATACTAGTCCATATAACCCGGCCGGAAATGGACTCGTGGAAAGGTTCAACGGCAGCTTGATGAAGATGCTGCGCAAGTTAGGGCAAGAGCGGCCAGAGGATTGGGACCTTTTCATTCCCGCGGCCCTGTTTGCTTATCGCGAAGTCCCCCAAGCTTCTACCGGCTTCCCGCCAGCAACCCTATTATTTGGTCGACCGATCAAGGGCCCATTGGAAGCTTTGTTCAGGTCATTGACAGATTAGAGGGCCAATGAGACAACGGTGTCTGCCTCCAAAAATGTTGAAGAGCTGAAGGAGCGACTACAGTTAGGCTGGAAAGTGGCCTCAGATAACCTCCGTAAGGCTCGCGCAAAACAGGCGCAGAGATACAACAAGATGGCCAAAGAAAGAGAGCTCTAGGCCGGGGAGAAGGTCTTGTTATTGCTTCCCACAGGGGACAACAAACTGCGTATTGGATGGCAAGGTCCCTACGAAGTGTTAGATAAAATCTCTAACACCAACTATAGGATCGCTATCAGAGGAAAAAGGAAGATATACCATGTAAATCTCCTTAAGAAATTTTTAGAACGGGCCCCACCGTCTCAAGACCACTTGTTAGCACTGGCAGTAGCCATTGAGGAAGAGGACGACCCAGAGAATTACTGGGAGTACCCCTTACAACAGACAGAGTTGTACCGAGACGTGAAATTTGGGGACAATCTTTCAGAAGTAGCGGCGCGAAAACTCGGGACTGTATTAGTATTACAACAATACACTGACGTTTAAACGGATAAGCCCGGACTTACTCATCTCCTAGAGTTTGAGATGAAACTGAAAAACGACACCCCGGTACGGACTAAAATATATCCGGTCCCGTACGCCAAAGCCGCTGCATTACGGGAGGAAATAGGAAAACTGCTGGAAGCCAACATTATTTCTGAAACCACTTCCTCACACAGTTCGAGCGTGGTCCTATTACAAAAACCTAACGGCGAGACCAGGCTGTGCATAGATTATCACTTGCTCAACACCGTGACGGAATTTCAACCCGAAGCCCTCCCAAGTCCTGCAGAACTGTTTTCTAAATTGAGCAAAGCTACACTTTTTTCCAAAATCGACTTGAGCAAGGGATATTACCAGATTCCGGTGAAAGAGGACATCAGGCCGACATTGGCCTTTACCACTAGTGAAGGGCACTACACATTTAACGTCATGCCCTTTGGGTTACATAATGCCCCTGGTGCCTTCACACGAATGATGAGGAAGCTATTAGGGCCGCTGCAAAACCCCCACATTCATAACTTTATGGATGACATCCTAAAAGCCACAGACACGGAGGAGGAACATATAGCCACGGTCACCATGCTCCTCGGGAGGTTGAAGGAGGCGGGGCTCACTGCCCGCCCTAGCAAATGTTTACTCGGGTTTCACACCTTAGACTTCCTAGGCCACACTATCGCCCACGGATGCATGTGGCCGCTGAACAAAAATGTAGAAAAAATACGTAAGGCAACGCGCCCCATCACAAAAAAAGACACCAGATCCTTCATCTCCCTGTGCGCCTACTATCAGAAATTCATTCCAAATTTTAATAGCCTAACGGGACCGTTAACTGACCTCACCCGGAAAAGTCAACCGGAAAAAGTTTGGTGGACAGCTCAATGCGAGGGAGCGTACACCACCCTTAAGGAGCGGCTGACATGTTCACCCATACTCCGGCTTCCAGACCTAAGCAAACCCTTTGTGTTAAGAGTGGACGCCAGCGCCATTGGAATTGGATCCACTTTATTACAAGCAGACGAAACTCAGCAGGGGCTATTGTTCCCAGTTTCGTATGCTATAGGAAACTAAATGCAGCTGAAAGGAATTATTCCACAATAGAACGGGAATGCCTCGCATTGGTTTCAGGTATTCGCAAGCATCACGAATACCTATACAGGGTCATGCAAAGCGACCTTGCCCCCTTGGCGTATTTGGGCGCCAACAAACACAATAATGCTAAAATCATGAGATGGGCATTATTGTTGGGCATGTACTCATTTTCAGTACAATACATCCCGGGAAAGGATAATGTGGGTGCCGATTTCTTAAGCTGGCACCTAGCTCCAGAAGAGAACACTGAAGAGGAAGGGGTACCGACAGACAGCTCTTTAAACATAGATAGGGGCCAGTCTGGAAATACAAATATTACAGTAAGTTAGATCGGGAGGTCCTGACCTTGAAGAGAGGGGGGGGGGGGGGGGGGGGGGGGGGGGGGGGGGGGGGGGGGGGGGGGGGGTGGGGGGGGGGGGGGGGGGGGGGGGGGGGGGGGGGGGGCGGGGTGGGGGGGGGGGGGGGGCGTGGGGGGGGGGGTGGTGGGGAGGAATGTGATAGAGTTACTGTGATTTTATTTTCAACAGGCCCCATTTCTTCTTCACTCTGTAACTATATGAGTTTGCCCCATTCTTCTTCTCTTTGTAACTAGTCGAGTTTAGACTTTTTCTGTAAGTAAGGTTCAGAAGAGCGGCCCCTAAAATAAAGCCAAGCGATGACTCACTCATAGCGTGGGCTTGCATCAGCTTTTTCTGTAATAAATACCCGCCTCTAATAACGTAGAGGTCTCTCTGATTTAAAAACTTCAGGCCGTGAAAGTCTACGCCAGTATTCTATATACATAGTTCGTCTGCTCTACGGAGAAATTCGACTAGGGTAAGCCATAACTTATAGTTCGTTTTAAATATTTAATCAGCCCGATTAAGTAAAGTTTTCTTCGGAGGGAGTTAATTAAATTTTTAAATAACGAAAGCGCCATCAATTACTATCTTAGAGATAATGTAAGTGTAAGTGTGCATATAAAGTTGTTTTTTTTCTCTATGATAAGCTAAGTCGATCTTTGGTTGTTGGAGTAGTTTTGTGATAGTACCTGTGTGAGTATAGCGTTTAGATACACGGGTGTAATGGTGTAATTTTATTTAATTGGTTTATTACTTTGTTATATAGTCAGAAGACCGGGGTGTACTTAATATTTCCTTATCTTTTGATCTAGAATAATTGCAGCGTAAATACGCTTGCAAAATAAATTGTACAAGGTTAAGTCAGTATGCTATAGCCTACTGTAATCGCGAGGTACGATGTATGTTACTTCAATGTGATTTGTGAGGATTGAGAGTAGGGGTAAGCTGTGTAATTTTGCTAGCGGGCTAATTTGATAATGTAGTGGGATGAACAGGGGAGTGAGGGGCGTATTTTATTTCCTTAGACGGGAGTTGATTTCCCTATATACATATATATAATTAACTCTATATGAATAGTGGTGTAATTAATTTTACCGAGTTGGTGTAGCAGAGGGGATATATATATATATATAGATAACCTCGCTTTGATTATAATATTTACAGTGTAAACTACGATAGCGTATTATAGGTACAACTATTTTTTGGGGCATTTATTTATGGGTATGTTATTGTATTTGTGCCTTAAAGTGTTGTGTAATCAGGAGGGATGTAATTAATTTTACGGAGATTTAAATTATTCCTAGAGAGGTCTATTGTTGGTTGTTTTTTTTTTTAAGTCGTAGACTCACCAAGGCCAGCCTGTAAAAATAATAAAGTAGACCAAGGAATTCAGTACAGGAGTTCTCCGTGCATGAATGTTGTGACGCTGAGACAAGGCGTGACGGGGGTTAACAAAAGATTTAGGTCAGTCGTGTCTGGGAATTTATTACTAGACTGGTGTTTACTTCAAACCAGGATAGAGAGATCAGAGAGGGGATTGCATGGGAGGCTGACCTTTTTGGGCATAAATATTTAATTATAGCTGTGCATAGTTGAGTAGGGGATAGAGTGGAGCGGGCTTTATTTAGGTGGTTATAGGTGTTAGAGATGAGTATATTTTGACATGTGGTATAGCTGCTGTTGTTATTTGTTCCTCAGCAATTTTTCACGGCACAGAGGGGGATGCAAAATTTCCTCACCAGCTTGCCAGGATAGTCGGCCATTCTCAGTGGTAGAAAGAGTCGAGGCATCACCAGAGGTGAAAGGAAAGTGGTGACGCGGTGGGTTACTGGCGCCAAGTACGGTTGCATCTAAGAGCGAGATTGCAGGGAAGCAGTCTTCAGCTGGAACGGATTTCTTAACAATCTGGAGCTCTAAGCTCACAGTCACACACCGAAACAAAGGCACGTGGCCTGGTGTGGTCATTTAAAGTCGGCCATAATAAAACTGACGGCCCTAAACCCAATGAGGGGTAACCGTGCAGGGGAAATCAGTTTCGGCAGCAGTGAAGCCTCTACATACTAAGTCAAGTACCTAGTCATTTTTGTCAGAAGTCATCAGCAGCAGTGGTCCGGGCAGGAGAGAGGGTCAAAATTCCTTTCCCGACCAAAAACGAGAATAGTGGCTTTACGGAGACGCCGCATCAGCAGAAGACACTAAACAGAAACAGATAGGAGAGCGAGGTTATAGAGGCAGTTAGAAAGTTGTGTTAGGACGGCCTCTGAGTTTGCACTGAAGGAGTCCGTTAGCGGACCAGTGCAGGCGATTTGTGGTGTAGGACAGTAGATAAGTGTATTCAGATAGTGGAGCCAGCGAGTTACGTCGGCAGCCAGACAGTAGTGTTAGAGTGCATAATATCTATTAGGTCAGCTAGGAGTGGTGGATCTGATGTTAGAGACCCCACCCAGCAGGTTGTTGTAATCCTTGATTTTCATCCATACAGGGGTTATATCATAATATCAGTCCTTTTAATCTTTGATTCTTTTCAGGTGTGCGACCACGCACAGCATTTATTTTTTTATATGTACTTTATTTTTTGGTGTAAATAAATATATATATAAAAACTGTATACTGGATCAGCTTCTCTACTATACTGTACCTATATGTTGTCTGTATAGTGGTGTCTGTGGTCCTTATTTAAACCTTATCTCCTTTAAGGGTGTCAGAGGTGTTGAGTCTATAGCTATCAATATGTCACAAGTGGCGAGGGAGAGTCAATCTCGGTTCTCACCCCTCGAAGCCAATAGTCGCATCTGTCCACATTCACTATCTTTTCTCATATAAATCTATCTTCTCAGTCTTTCTCATACTAGGGTCTTGTCTATACACTCAGACACACTCTAAACTTAAATCCACTTCATGACAAAGTGGGTGGCTACGTCCCCTGGGATCATCTTTGTTGGGATCAATTCTGGGATCTTGTCTAGATTTGTAGATTGGTTCTATAGAAAGTTTGCTGAGAATAGATTTTTCTTTACTTTACCCCTAGACTTGAGCTATTAGAACTGATCCAGTCATAAGTTGTTTTTCCACAGAAAGTTTTTCCACAGGTTGCAGTCAGTTAGATTTTGTAGTTGTATTAAGGTGTTGATGACTTAAGAGGTAATTGATGGCTAACTGGAATTTTTTTCTTTAACAGGAAGGTAATTTCGGGTTTTAGGGTAGCTGCATAACATTTTTTCAGGTAGCAGTTCTTACTCAGATTTGGTGCTAGTATAAGTTCGGGTTTTTGCGACAGCGGATACAGAGGGAGTATTTCCTAGTAGGTAACAGGTAGTTCCTTCTTTTTTTCCTTCTGTCATTCTTTGTAAATTTGTGAGCTTACTGCAGTTTCACAGAGAAGATGGCAGATATGGCCAAGTTACGGACTGCCTGGCGTGAGGCCGCTCAAGACATGGGAATGGATAAGGAGGAGACTAAGACCTATATGATCAGGGAAAATGATAGGCATAATCAGCAAGAGAAAGAAGAGAAGGAGGCCGAGTTGGAAAAGGTGAGAATTTCAGCAGAGAAGGAGGCTGAGATGGAACTTCGGAGAATGGAGGCGGATGAAAGGCAGAAGGCAGCAGAGAGACAGCACGAACTTGCCATGAGGTCTCTGGAGCTGCAAAGTAGATCTACAGAAGGCAGTTCAGTGAATGGAGATTCTCCCCGAGCAGGAGCGGCAGACCCCCCCCCTTCCCCCCGGGAAACGGAGGCCCCCGGATGGCAGCCATGAATTTTCCAATGGACTCTTTCCCTAACGGGAATGAGAAAATTGATGTATTTTTGGAAAAATTTGAACGGATGGCAAAGGCTTACGGGTTGGATGAGAGTTTGTGGTATCTCAAATTATCGCAGTCGCTGAAAGGGCATGCGTACGACATCTACAGCAAGATGCTTGTAGACCAGAACAACTTTGAGGCCCTACGTAACGCATTGTTACAAAGGTTCCAGTGGACCCCCCAAAAGTGCCAAGCTATGTTCCGGGAGAGCAAGCCAGAGAAGGGAGAGAGTTTTGCCCAGTTTGGGGAAAGGTTGAGAAATTACCTCACTCGGTGGAGAGAATTGTCCGTTCTGGCAAAAACCTTTGAAGGACTCGAAGAGTTAGTCATGTCGGAACAATTGAACCTAACGGGCAACTATGTCTCGGGAGAATTTGTGGGGTTTTGAAAGGAGATGCTCCGATGCAACCTCCCGGTAGCACAGATCGAGATAGTGTCCAAATATGTCAGGGGCACCATCAAGGCGGCAGTAATGGAAGGGCCCCTTTATGAGGTCATTTTAGGATGTAGGTATGTATACCTAGGGGACCCAAAGGAACTGGAAATAGTAGCCGCAGTGGTTACTAGGGAGTAAGCCAAGAAGGAGCTGGAAAGGGAAGCCCCCACAAACCCGTTGCCCAAGGAATTGGAGGAGGCCCAACAACAGGATCCGACACTGGATGCCTTTTATAAGAAATTGCCTACGTCTAAAGGACCCCCCAAACAAAAAAGGAAGGGCTGATGTATCGCAGAGAAGGAGGAGAAGAGCAGGGTCATAACCAATTGGTAGTGCCAGCCAAGTATAGGCCGCAAATCCTAGAAATGGGACATGCACTTCCATTTAGTGGACATATGGGGCAGGGCGCCACCATACACAGAATATCTGCCCATTATATTTGGCCGGGAATGATGCCTGACATACGATTTGTGAAATCTTGTGCTCAGTGTCAGAGAGTAGCACCCAAACACTGGACCCCCCCCCCCACCCCCCCCCCGTTCCATTGGGAGAGATGCCCATCGTCAGTACCCCATTCGAACGAGTGACGGTTGACACGTAGGCCCATTAGAAAGAACTAAGTATCGGAACAGGTTCATTCTGATGCTAGTCAATGTGTGCACCATGTGGGCAGAGGCCATCCCCCTGGCGGTCACCGACTCGAAGCATGTCGCAGAAGCCTTGCTGCAAATCTTTACAAGACTGGGGTTCCCTCAGCAAGTGTTGACCAATAATGGGTCCCAATTTCGCAGCTTGTTGATGGAGGAGATCTTCAACATTCTCAGGGCCCAGCACATACATACTAGTCCATATAACCCGGCCGGAAATGGACTCGTGGAAAGGTTCAACGGCAGCTTGATGAAGATGCTGCGCAAGTTAGGGCAAGAGCGGCCAGAGGATTGGGACCTTTTCATTCCCGCGGCCCTGTTTGCTTATCGCGAAGTCCCCCAAGCTTCTACCGGCTTCCCGCCAGCAACCCTATTATTTGGTCGACCGATCAAGGGCCCATTGGAAGCTTTGTTCAGGTCATTGACAGATTAGAGGGCCAATGAGACAACGGTGTCTGCCTCCAAAATGTTGAAGAGCTGAAGGAGCGACTACAGTTTAGGCTGGAAAGTGGCCTCAGATAACCTCCGTAAGGCTCGCGCAAAAACAGGCGCAGACATACAACAAGATGGCCAAAGAAAGAGAGCTCTAGGCCGGGGAGAAGGTCTTGTTATTGCTTCCCACAGGGGACAACAAACTGCGTATTGGATGGCAAGGTCCCTACGAAGTGTTAGATAAAATCTCTAACACACAACTATAGGATCGCTATCAGAGGAAAAAGGAAGATATACCATGTAAATCTCCTTAAGAAATTTTTAGAACGGGCCCCACCGTCTCAAGGCCACGTGTTAGCACTGGCAGTAGCCATTGAGGAAGAGGACGACCCAGAGAATTACTGGGAGTACCCCTTACAACAGACAGAGTTATACCTAGGCGTGAAATGTGGGGACAATCGTACAGCAGTAGCGGCGCGAAAACTCGGGACTGTATTAGTATTACAACAATACACTGACGTTTAAACGGATAAGCCCAGACTTACTCATCTCCTAGAGTTTTGAGATGAAACTGAAAAAACGACACCCCGGTACGGACTAAAATATATCCGGTCCCGTACGCCAAAGCCGCTGCATTACGGGAGGAAATAGGAAAACTGCTGGAAGCCAACATTATTTCTGAAACCACTTCCTCACACAGTTCGAGCGTGGTCCTATTACAAAAACCTAACGGCGAGACCAGGCTGTGCATAGATTATCACTTGCTCAACACCGTGACGGAATTTCAACCCGAAGCCCTCCCAAGTCCTGCAGAACTGTTTTCTAAATTGAGCAAAGCTACACTTTTTTCCAAAATCGACTTGAGCAAGGGATATTACCAGATTCCGGTGAAAGAGGACATCAGGCCGACATTGGCCTTTACCACTAGTGAAGGGCACTACACATTTAACGTCATGCCCTTTGAGTTACATAATGCCCCTGGTGCCTTCACACGAATGATGAGGAAGCTATTAGGGCCGCTGCAAAACCCCCACATTCATAACTTTATGGATGACATCCTAAAAGCCACAGACACGGAGGAGGAACATATAGCCACGGTCACCATGCTCCTCGGGAGGTTGAAGGAGGCGGGGCTCACTGCCCGCCCTAGCAAATGTTTACTCGGGTTTCACACCTTAGACTTCCTAGGCCACACTATCGCCCACGGATGCATGTGGCCGCTGAACAAAAATGTAGAAAAAATACGTAAGGCAACGCGCCCCATCACAAAAAAAGACACCAGATCCTTCATCTCCCTGTGCGCCTACTATCAGAAATTCATTCCAAATTTTAATAGCCTAACGGGACCGTTAACTGACCTCACCCGGAAAAGTCAACCGGAAAAAGTTTGGTGGACAGCTCAATGCGAGGGAGCGTACACCACCCTTAAGGAGCGGCTGACATGTTCACCCATACTCCGGCTTCCAGACCTAAGCAAACCCTTTGTGTTAAGAGTGGACGCCAGCGCCATTGGAATTGGATCCACTTTATTACAAGCAGACGAAACTCAGCAGGGGCTATTGTTCCCAGTTTCGTATGCTATAGGAAACTAAATGCAGCTGAAAGGAATTATTCCACAATAGAACGGGAATGCCTCGCATTGGTTTCAGGTATTCGCAAGCATCACGAATACCTATACAGGGTCATGCAAAGCGACCTTGCCCCCTTGGCGTATTTGGGCGCCAACAAACACAATAATGCTAAAATCATGAGATGGGCATTATTGTTGGGCATGTACTCATTTTCAGTACAATACATCCCGGGAAAGGATAATGTGGGTGCCGATTTCTTAAGCTGGCACCTAGCTCCAGAAGAGAACACTGAAGAGGAAGGGGTACCGACAGACAGCTCTTTAAACATAGATAGGGGCCAGTCTGGAAATACAAATATTACAGTAAGTTAGATCGGGAGGTCCTGACCTTGAAGAGGGGGGGGGGGGGGGGGGGGGGTGGGGGGGCGGTGGGGGGGGGGGGGGGGGGGGGGGGGGGGGGGGGGGGGGGGGGGGGGTGGGGGGAGGGGGGGGGAATGTGATAGAGTTACTGTGATTTTATTTTCAACAGGCCCCATTTCTTCTTCACTCTGTAACTATATGAGTTTGCCCCATTCTTCTTCTCTTTGTAACTAGTCGAGTTTAGACTTTTTCTGTAAGTAATTTATTGCGTTTTTTGTAGAGGGATTACGGTAGGTTTATTTTATACTTGCACCAGTTTTCTTTTCTTTAAACTAAATGCGTTCTCGTAGGCTTTTCTTTGTAATAGAATTGCGCGCATTTTATTTCATTAGCAGCGAGCGCGTCGTTATTATTTAGGCTGGGTACATTTTCAGACGCTAGTAACCCCCACCCGTTAAAACAGGGGATGAGGCTAAAAGCACGACCCAGGTTTCAGCTCGGTAGTAATGGAATTACCCCGGTAGTCTAATTTGAGTGAGCGGGTTACTCGTACGTTCTAATTATAGAGCATGAGCGCGGTCTAATTTTAGATTTTTCAGCCAGGTTCAGAAGAGCGGCCCCTAAAATAAAGCCAAGCGATGACTCACTCATAGCGTGGGCTTGCATCAGCTTTTTCTGTAATAAATACCCGCCTCTAATAACGTAGAGGTCTCTCTGATTTAAAAACTTCAGGCCGTGAAAGTCTACGCCAGTATTCTATATACATAGTTCGTCTGCTCTACGGAGAAATTCGACTAGGGTAAGCCATAACTTATAGTTCGTTTTAAATATTTAATCAGCCCGATTAAGTAAAGTTTTCTTCGGAGGGAGTTAATTAAATTTTTAAATAACGAAAGCGCCATCAATTACTATCTTAGAGATAATGTAAGTGTAAGTGTGCATATAAAGTTGTTTTTTTTCTCTATGATAAGCTAAGTCGATCTTTGGTTGTTGGAGTAGTTTTGTGATAGTACCTGTGTGAGTATAGCGTTTAGATACACGGGTGTAATGGTGTAATTTTATTTAATTGGTTTATTACTTTGTTATATAGTCAGAAGACCGGGGTGTACTTAATATTTCCTTATCTTTTGATCTAGAATAATTGCAGCGTAAATACGCTTGCGAAATAAATTGTACAAGGTTAAGTCAGTATGCTATAGCCTACTGTAATCGCGAGGTACGATGTATGTCACTTCATTGTGATTTGTGAGGATTGAGAGTAGGGGTAAGCTGTGTAATTTTGCTAGCGGGCTAATTTGATAATGTAGTGGGATGAACAGGGGAGTGAGGGGCGTATTTTATTTCCTTAGATGAGAGTTCATTTCCCTATATATATATATAATTAACTCTATATGAATAGTGATGTAATTAATTTTACCGAGTTGGTGTAGCAGAGGGGATATATATATATATATATATAGATATATATAGATAACCTCGCTTTGATTATAATATTTACAGTGTAAACTACGATACGTATTGTGTGTACGACTATTTTTTTGGGGCATTTATTTATGGGTATGTTATTGTATTTGTGCCTTAAAGTGTTGTGTAATCAGGAGGGATGTAATTAATTTTACGGAGATTTAAATTATTCCTAGAGAGGTCTATTGTTGGTTGTTTTTTTTTTTAAGTCGTAGACTCACCAAGGCCAGCCTGTAAAAATAATAAAGTAGACCAAGGAATTCAGTACAGGAGTTCTCCGTGCATGAATGTTGTGACGCTGAGACAAGGCGTGACGGGGGTTAACAAAAGATTTAGGTCAGTCGTGTCTGGGAATTTATTACTAGACTGGTGTTTACTTCAAACCAGGATAGAGAGATCAGAGAGGGGATTGCATGGGAGGCTGACCTTTTTGGGCATAAATATTTAATTATAGCTGTGCATAGTTGAGTAGGGGATAGAGTGGAGCGGGCTTTATTTAGGTGGTTATAGGTGTTAGAGATGAGTATATTTTGACATGTGGTATAGCTGCTGTTGTTATTTGTTCCTCAGCAATTTTTCACGGCACAGAGGGGGATGCAAAATTTCCTCACCAGCTTGCCAGGATAGTCGGCCATTCTCAGTGGTAGAAAGAGTCGAGGCATCACCAGAGGTGAAAGGAAAGTGGTGACGCGGTGGGTTATTGGCGCCAAGTACGGTTGCATCTAAGAGCGAGATTGCAGGGAAGCAGTCTTCAGCTGGAACGGATTTCTTAACAATCTGGAGCTCTAAGCTCACAGTCACACACCGAAACAAAGGCACGTGGCCTGGTGTGGTCATTTAAAGTCGGCCATAATAAAACTGACGGCCCTAAACCCAATGAGGGGTAACCGTGCAGGGGAAATCAGTTTCGGCAGCAGTGAAGCCTCTACATACTAAGTCAAGTACCTAGTCATTTTTGTCAGAAGTCATCAGCAGCAGTGGTCCGGGCAGGAGAGAGGGTCAAAATTCCTTTCCCGACCAAAAACGAGAATAGTGGCTTTACGGAGACGCCGCATCAGCAGAAGACACTAAACAGAAACAGATAGGAGAGCGAGGTTATAGAGGCAGTTAGAAAGTTGTGTTAGGACAGCCTCTGAGTTTGCACTGAAGGAGTCCGTTAGCGGACCAGTGCAGGCGATTTTTGGTGTAGGACAGTAGATAAGTGTATTCAGATAGTGGAGCCAGCGAGTTACGTCGGCAGCCAGACAGTAGTGTTAGAGTGCATAATATCTATTAGATCAGCTAGGAGTGGTGGATCTGATGTTAGAGACCCCACCCAGCAGGTTGTTGTAATCCTTGATTTTCATCCATACAGGGGTTATATCATAATATCAGTCCTTTTAATCTTTGATTCTTTTCAGGTGTGCGACCACGCACGGCCGGTATTTATTTTTTGATATGTACTTTATTTTTTGGTGTAAATAAATATATATATATATATATAAACTGTACTGGATCAGCTTCTCTACTATACTGTACCTATATGTTGTCTGTATAGTGGTGTCGTCCTTATTTAAACCTTATCTCCTTTAATGGTGTCAGAGGTGGTGAGGCTAAAGCTATCAATATTTCACAAGTGGCGAGGGAGAGTCAATCTCGGTTCTCACCCCTCGAAGCCAATAGTCGCATCTGTCCACATTCACTATCTTTTCTCATATAAATCTATCTTCTCAGTCTTTCTCATACTAGGGTCTTGTCTATGCACTCAGTGTTACGTACATTTATTACCTACGGGGGTAGTCTTCGGTCCTGCCAAATGTACGCACCAGTTTTATATAGTTATATTATTTGTGCGTTCGATTGATTCACGCACTGACGTGCACAATGCTGTGTGAGTTGCTTTGGTCGCACGTGTAACCTAGTTGAGTAGTTTCTGACGTCATGTAAGGGGCAGCTCGGACCATATTTATGTCCGCTGTGTTATCCTTTGATTTTGGCAAATTTGAAGAAGCCATCAGTTGTATTCGTATCTATTGGTCTTCATGGCGAAGCCAATAGTGGAAGTATGAAGTAAGTGTCGCCCCATTTCTTATGGCAAGTTTGATTATGTAAATTAAAGTATCAGGCCGCTCCTATTAATGGTCTAGTGGGAATTCATCGGAGATGACATTCCTAGAATTGGACACACGGAGTCGATAGCCTTTGGAATCTTTTCGTAGAGGGAGAATCCATATGTGGAATCAAGTTAATGAATATATATATGCTTCACATGTTTAATATGCCGTTTTACCTATGCCAAAGTCGTGGCATGGATACCGAGAGGTTAGCCAAGATGAAACACTAACCTGGTTGTATTGTTATATCTGCCTTTGTTTGGATTGGATATGCTATCTAAGAATTTTATGAAGAAAGTCTGGGATGCTTACAAGTATGATATAAATTATTGCTCCGTGAGAATGAATCCGTTTGCCTTAATAAACGTCCTTGGGAGAAGGTCAACGGACGTTAATACCATGTCTGTTATATGGTAATGGAAGTGATCCTTAGTCACTGGAATATAAGAGAACTTAACTGTTAGAGAATCTACAACAACTATTAACAGTGATATTAACATTTTGACGTATGATCTTCGCATCTGTAACTATGATTGTCCTGTTCCACTTCGTTGGTGTCACGTCAATAAAATATATGTACAGTAATCACCGACTTGTGTGCTGCCAATACTTGCCCAGTTCACCCAATTCAACGATACTTGTTGGAATTTTCGTTTGAAGAACATTGTTGACATTCATTCCGTTTTAACCATTCGCGTTTCAATTTACCTCTTCACTGAACTCAGCGATAAAATGGAGTCAACACTCAGACACACTCTAAACTTAAATCCACTTCATGACAAAGTGACACAACCCAGAGAAAGGTGTATGGGTTGCTGACTCATGTTTTTTTCCTTTTTAAATTGTAGGAAAATCCTGCAGATTTGGTTCCTGGAATAATTGTACATTGAATAAAGAGAGGAAAACTGCCCAGGTGGCAGCAGAAATGGGGAACTAAAGAAATAGAGTTGCCAGATTGGCTTTTTTAAATGCCAGTTCAGAAATGTAGATTGTTTGGCATTAGACAATTTTATTTTTCTTCCCAAGTTAAAAGGGCTTGTGAGTGTTCACATCAGTGTTCACATTGATGATATCAAGGGCAAGAAAAATGCTATCATTATAGATGAATCTACTGACATTTCAACACAAAAACATTTGTGTATCTTGGTTCATGTTTTGACAAACACAAATTTGAATTAGATTTCTTGGTTTATTTTTGGTGCGAGGGGCAACAATAACAAAATATTCATATTGATATAGGGGAAAATTATAAGATGTGTACAGACAGAATCTTATGAATTGCACCAGTTTTGCATCAGATGATGCATTAACTATGGTTAGTTGTAACAACTCCATGTGGTCTAGTTTGAAAGATGTGTTTTATCACTGTGTGCAGCTATTTTGCATCTGCCATTATTGTGCATTCAACATGCAGTATCAATAATACCATCAAATATTGGATTTTAATTCACAGCTGGTTTTGTCATAGTGAGTCAAGACGAGAATCATACAAAGAATTGTTAGAGTTATATACATATCTACATAATCTGAGTGATACGAGCGTCTTTTTATAAAAAGACATACCACGCTCTGGGCTAGGGGTAAACAGACCAAACGGCAACTGTTGAATGGCCAACGTCGAATATCAATTAATAGGTACTCCAAACTGAATTTTTAAATTACATATTTCTGTTAATAACATATGTAGATGGGTAGATCTTTTTATTCTAAGCATTTTGGTACCAAATTTAGTTCCCTAGGTGAATTTGTTCAAAAGTTAAGCAATTTTGAATATTTGAAAAATTGGGCATGTTGCTTAACTTGTCAAAATGCCAACTTTGAGTGGTCATAAATTTAAAAATTACAAAGCCACACTGATAAAACTTTGTAAGCAGACAACAAATTCAATTTTTTTCATGAATGTCAAATAATAATAAGTTCATATTTTATTAGCTTAAAAATGGCTCTAGGCCCAATTTTGCAAAAATGACCAAGGGAGTTAAAAACTAACAAAAATTGTCATTTTTTTTTAAATCATAAAAAATCAACAATTGCATCAATGTTGATAGAAATTACACCAAGTTATCAGAAAATTCAAGCTCTTTAAAAACAAACATCAATATACTAATAACACAAAATACCACTAAACATAATAACTGCTAAACGGAGCGATCTGCAGCAAAAAAATGAAATTTTATTGAATTTTTTAAAAATCATTACAAATGTAACAAGTGTACAAAGATCAAAATTATATCAATTTTTCAGGATTTTTATGCTCTAACATGGAACACATATACTTTAAATGTTCAGCCCTCACCCGTGTGTTACCGGGGCCCGAAAGGGGAACAAAGAATAGTAACACTGTTCCCTGCCAAGCGTGTCGTAGAAAGCAACAAAGAAGGGTTTTTTGTAAAAAAAAATTTAAACCACAAAAAACTTCAACAAACATGGACAAGTCAATTAAAGAAAATAAAACACAGCCATCCAAGACAGGGGAAGGTCCTCTCACAGGGAGGCGTATGATGCAACACAGAGAAAGCCGAAAGGAGTCTGTGTTACTGACTAACCTTCTTTCTTCTAGAACTTCCAGATTTGGCACCTGGAATGTTCGGACATTAAACGAACAAGGGAAAGTGGCACAAGTAGCAGCAGAGATGAGGAAATATAAAATCGAGGAACCAATTTGTTGTTGCCCTACAAGACGCCACTAGGCGTGATGGCCACTGACTGCTTTGACGGTCGGCGGCTAAGGATCAAAGAAGAAGGGACTGTGTGAAACAAAGTAGAAGGGGGTAGACAGGAAGAAACTCATCACAGGTGAATTGGTGCTGTCCTCAGGACATGAAGACGAAAGTTCACACCACAGTGAAGGGGTAGCTCTTATGTTATCTAAAGAAGCACAGAAAGCACTCATTGAATGGGAAGCCTTTGGATCCAGAATAATAACAGCTACTTTTAAAACAGCTAAAAAGAAAATAAATGTAAATGTCATCCAATGTTATGCACCAACTAATGACAAAGAAGAGTCTGTGAAAGAAGCATTTTATAGACTACAGGAAATTATGGAAAAAGTAAAAAAAAGAGACATCACAATTTTGATGGGTGACATGAATGCAAAGATAGGTACAGTCAACACCAGCTTTGAAGAAGTCATGGGAAAAAAAAGGGATGTAGGAATAAAATGAATGTATACAAATGGGGCTTGTACTTTTCTCAAATTCTGTGCTTCAAATTGAACATGCTATAAATGCATTTTTCACATAAGTTTTTACACAAGGCAACATGGATCTCACCAGACTATTGAAAATTTTTCACAAAAGGGAATGACAACAAAAAGCATGGATAACAACAGAAACCATTAATAAGATAAAAGACAAAAAACAAGAAAGCAGATTTAAACACAAGCAAAACCAGAAGTTCCAAAGCCAAGGCTCAAGAAGTGTACACAGAAGCAAACAAAGAAGTTAAAAGAAGTATCAAAAGAGACGAGGAAGTATATTGAAGAGTTGGCAAGAGAGACAGAAGATGCTGCAGCCAAAGGAAATATGAGAGAACTGTATAACAGCACAAAGAAGCTGACAGGGAAATACAAGCAAACAAGTTGCCTCATAAAAGACAAGAATGGAAAACTGCTCAGCAATATACAAGAGCAAATGAAGAGGTGGACAGAGTATTTTGAGGAACTTCTCAATAGACCAGCTCCACAAAACCCCCCTGGACATCCAGCCAGCAGAAGAAGAGCTACAAATTAACAGTGAAAGACCAACGAAGGAAGGAATAAAGAAAGCCATAAAGCTTCTAAGAGATGGAAAAGCGTCTGGACCTGATGGCATTCCAGCAGAGGCCACCGAAGCAGATATCGACACGGCTACAGAGATGTTATATAAATTACTTGGTAAAGTCTGGGAAAAGGAAGAGATACCAGCAGAATGGAAGGAAGGATATCTGGTTAAGTTGCCTAAGAAAGAAAATTTACAAGAGTGCACAAATTATAGAGGAATAATGTTACTATCAGTGCCAGGAAAAGTATTAAATAGGATTATCCTTGAGAGATTAAAAGAGTCCATAGACAAGAAACTGAGAGATGAACAAGCAGGTTTTCGACAAAACAGATCTTGTACAGACCCGATAGCCACTTTGAGAATAATAGTTGAACAAAGTCTGGAATGGAATTCACTTTTATATACTGTTCAAAAAAAGAAACGCATAGCTACTGAAGGCACACACACAGCCATAATTTTGACATTCAATAACTTTTTTAATTTAATGAGTTAATTGTTCAAACTGCACACAAGAATACCTTAGGGTTCAACCAATCAATTGACAGTTGTTTTGCATCTGGGTCACGAGAGTTTTTTGGCGTACGGGCTTTCCCGTTAGTATGGTGTGTGGCCTCCTCTTGCATCGATCAGCGACTGGCATCTCCTGGGCATGGATGCGATCAGACGTCTAATGTGGGCCTGTGGGATGTCTGCCCACTCTTCCTGGAGTGCCTGGAACAGATCACGACGATTGGCTGGAGCAACGTCTCGGCGACAAACACGTCTATGCAGTTCATCCCACAGGTGCTCAATCGGACTCATGTCTGGAGACAGGGAAGGGTGAGAATGTTGTTGGCAGTCAGGAACTGCGTGGTCAACCGTGCACAATGGGGTCTGGCGTTGTCCTGTTGAAACACAGACCTTTGGTCAGTCAAACGTGGAAGGACATGGGGTCGAAGGATTTCATTGACGTATCGTTGCGCATTCAAGCCTCCTTCAATGTGCACCAATTGACTCCTTTCGTTGTAACTGATCATTCCCCACACTATTGTACCTCCACCACCGTGCGGCGGAGCTTCATCAACGCAATTTTGGGCAAAACGTTCATTTCGCCTATGGTAGACCCTACGCCGTCTATCACGACGCTGCAACAAAAAGAAAGATTCGTCACTAAACCAGACATGTCTCCATTGATTGTCAGCTGCCCAGGGACGATGCTGGTTGGCCCAAAGAAGTCGATTTTGGCGATGGCGGCGCGTAAAGACAGGTCCTCGGTGAGGTCGTTGTGCCCAAAGTCCAGCGTCATGCAGTCTATTCCGGACAGTTTGATCAGACACATGACGTCCTGAAGGCAATGACTGAGCAGTTGAGGAAGTTGTTGTTAACCTGTCTCTGAGGTGACGAAGCCGAATAAAGCGATCCTCCGCTGCTGTTGTCACTCTGGGTCGTCCACTGCGATGCCGGTCTTCAACTGAGCCAGTGGCTTGGAACCGGTGCCAAAGTCGACTGATGGTACTCTGATGCACGTTCAGATGCCTGGCAACCTGACTTTGACTTTCGCTTGCATGCAGTCGGCCAATAGCAATGTTCCTTAAATTTATCGATAGAGACGCCATAAATGTCTGCTTGAAAATGAACTGAATTTTTTGTGTA
Source organism: Oreohelix idahoensis (assembly GCA_024509875.1). Lineage (NCBI taxonomy): Eukaryota > Metazoa > Mollusca > Gastropoda > Stylommatophora > Oreohelicidae > Oreohelix > Oreohelix idahoensis. The sequence goes on along the minus strand of JAMPIV010020781.1, from coordinate 245,940 downwards.
GCGTTATCCTTTTATAGGGTTTCAGTTGCGTAGTCAGTGAATAGTGTTCACCCCAAATTGTGTTGCTTTCACGTGCGCGCAACATGAGCTGTGGTAAAAAATTACGTCATAAACACTATTGACCACTGCGTTGTAACGATTACAAAAACGAATGCAATTCAGGTCAACACGTGCATTTGACACTGTAAAGAACATTTGAGGCTGGTTTTTATATACCCTAGCACCAAATTTTACTTACAAACTCACAAAAACGCGCCCTCGGATAGCTATGCGTTTCTTTTTTTTTTTTTTTTTTTTTTTTGAACAGTATACATCGGATTTGTGGACTACGAGAAGGCATTTGACAGTGTAGACAGAGAATTACTTTGGAAATTGATGAGGTATTATGGAGTTCCCCTGAAGATCATTAATTTAGTAAAGAAAACATATGAAGACATGACATGGGAGCCGCGCTGGTGTAATGGCTACGACGTTGTACTGGCGACCAGGTGTTCATGGTTCAAACCCGGCCGTCAGCGTTTGAAGAAATGTTTACGACCGGAAATTTGACTGAATAACCTGAACGGCTCCTGCACATAAATCCCGTGTGGATGGGAAGGAGCGAAGCTCCTGACCGGGTTGGAAGGAAAGTCCACTGATCCCCCAGCCTCGCAATGACATGTCATTGGGCCGAAAGAGCTGGAAAGCTCGAGTGCCGCTGGTTATATAAAAAAAAAAAAAAAAAGACATGACATGCAGAGTTCTTCATGAAGGACAGCTTACAGAACCATTTGAGATAAGAACAGGAGTGCGACAGGGATGCCTCTTGTCTCCATTTCTTTTCTTATTAGCAATAGACTGGGTTATGAGAACATCATCAACAACACAACAGAAATGGAATCCAGTGGACTCTGACTAAGCAGTTGGATGATCTGGATTTTGCTGATGACTTGGCTCTTCTGTCCCATAACCGTAATCAGATGCAGGACAAATTAAAAACACTCGATGAGAGGTCACAGCAATTGGGTTTGAAAATACACAGGGAAAAAACAAAGATAATGAGAATAAATGCAGGTAATGAAAACAGGGTTGAACTTGAAGAAGCACCAATACAAGATGTAGAATCGTACATATATCTTGGAAGCAATATAGACAAAGTTGGAGGGACAGACAGTGATATCAAAATAAGAATACAAAAAGCAAGAGAAGCTTTCATTGCATTGGGAAATATATGGAGATCAAGAGAAATCGGATCCAACACGAAAATAAGAATCTTCAACTCAAATGGGAAGTCAGTCCTATTGTATGGCTCTGAGACATGGAGAACAACAAAGACAACAACCAAAAAGCTACAGACTTTCATAAATGGGTGCTTGCGTAGAATAGAGGGATTAAAATGGTATGACAAGGTTACCAACGTGGAACTGATGACAAGAACTAGACAAGTGCCAGTGGAACAAGAGATGAGAAGAAGGCGATGGATAGGACACACACTGAGGAAACCTGTTGATAGCATTACAAGGCAGTCCTCGTTCTGGAACCCCCAGGGCAAGAGAGGCAGAGGTAGACCAAGAAGCACATGGAGAAGAGAGCTAGAAACAGAGATGAAAATGATAAGGAGAACGTGGAAGGAACTTGAGATTATGGCACGTGACAGGAGGACTTGGCATGTGTTTGTTGAAGGCCTATGCTCCTTTGGGAGTGGAGGGTTATGATGATGTTCAGCCATGCCATAATAATAAGTATTAATTAGTATTATGATTATAGCAAACAGTCCATTTCATACATAAAAAATACAATCTTTTCTAGCCTTCTTAAAGGTCCTCAGAATGATTTGTCGCAAACGATCTTTGTCCATGAGTTGCCCTGGGTATAAATGATGGAACCATTCCACAGCCTGATTACCGGTATTTTCATTTTTCAGTAAATCTTAACTTAGTTTACAATGTTGATGTTGTTGAACAAGGGCTGCCGAGCTTCTTGCTCTTTAGCAGCCAATTCCAAGTTGAAGACTCCTTGGTATTATCTACACTGTAGATCTTGGCAGAAACTTGTATGGTGCCGAAACATGGACGACGTATAAGCATTTGGAAGAAAGAATTGAGGCTCTTGAAATGTGGATATATAGAAGAATGGGGCGTATCTTTGTTTCTGCATTTTCTTCTTCCCATGCGACAAATTGGCCTCTGGACAATTTTTAAAAATTTATAAAAGAACAAACATGTTTTCAAATCCCCTGAACAAAATTGAGATGTGTCTGTTTAGTATGCAAATTAATGTATACAAATTTAAAGCTTGTACCTTTTATACTTTTTGAAATATGATGTGAAAATTGACTTTCATGCAAAAAATGGCATTTTTCAGTAATGTGTTTTGCAGTGTTTGGTCTCAGATATAGGCTATTGATAATTATTCATGATGTAGCCCTATTATTTTCTTTGTGTGATCAGTATATTGCAGACTGTATGCTGTTTGTCACAGAAGGTTGTAAAATAATATTTAAGAAGACGGGAGTGCTCTGAAGTTGGTGTTAGGCCTATGTAACTTTTTCAACTTTGCGAAAATATTCGAAGTCCCCACACTTTTAAAAATGCCATAACTTTTTTATTTGTTGTCCAATTTTAAAAATTAAAGTACCAAATTTCATGTTTTCCCAAGGGCTTCCAAACAGCATTGTTTTCTCTGGTTTTTCTTTGCAAACAAAAATCACTTAGTGATACCTATTTTTAGACCTAGGCACTTGCGGGAAAGGTAACGTCTGCCATTTTGTGTCGATCAGTAACTGAAATACCTAATTTTGAAAGACCCAAACTCGAGCCAGAGGCTAAAAACACATAAATTCCAAATTGCTGCACCCATAAAAACTTAAAAAATATGTGATTTAATAAGTATCATCTCTTAAAAACTCGCCTAATTAAATAGGGAAGGTTCAAAACACCAACATTAAATTCACCCAGTTCACGTCGTATCTGACGACTGTAGATGAAGCCAAGACTCATGAAGTGTACATAGATGCGATCAAGGAGGTAAAGAATAAACATCAGAAGAAATAAGGTGAAATATATTCATGAGCCTGCAAGAGACAGAGGAAGCTGCAGCCCAAGAAAATATTAGAGACCTGTACAACAGCACAAAAAATGTTAATAGGAAAATACAGGCAAGGAAACTGCCTCATGAAAGACAAGAATAAAAAATTGCTTAGTAAATATAAAACAGCAAATGAAGCGATGGACACAATATTTTGAGAAGCTTCTTAACAGACCAGCTGCGCAAAATCCCAGAGACATCCAGCCAGCATAAGAGAAGCCAGATGTTAATTGTGAAAGACCAATCAATGAGGAAGAATGAAGATAAACAGAAATCCCGTTCAACCTCTGATGGGTTATAATTAGGATATATATTGTTTTCAATTCCAAATAATATGAACAACTGCCGACATGAGAAAGTGGCATCACATTTGAAAATAGGGATACTCACAATTGTGCTTAGGAAGAACTTTTAAACAGCCATAAAGCTTTTAAAGGATGGAAAAGCTGGTGGCCTAGATGGCATTCCAGCAGAGACCATCAAAGCAGAGATTTTTACACCTGTATAGATTCATAGTATAGTCGGCGTCTGTGGCCTAATGGATATGAACGCAGTTTCATAATCCAGATATACCAGGTTCGAAACCTGCTGCAGGCGGTTTGGTAGCAGATCGCTTTGTGTAGATTTTTAACAATAGTATAAGCGCCGTACCGTTCAGAAAGCAATGGCAAACTACTGAATGAAAAAATTGCCTAGAAAAATCACAAACAGCCAATAAAAGCTAGGGTTGATTGACACGTCCTGTAAAGGATAAGCAACTAACTTTATAGATTCATTATACAAATTACTTAGTAAAGTCTGCAAGAGAGAAGAAATACCAGCAGGATGGAAGGAAGGTTACCTGATCAAATTTATCCTAAGAAGGGGGATTTACAATAGTGCACAAATCACAGAGGAATAATGTTACTGTAATAAAATGCTCCATTTTTACACCCCTCCCAAATATATATTAATGTTACCACATTTGAATTTTTCCGCTACGCCTAGAAGTAGAATTTACCATCCAGCCGCCATCCGTACCCTACCCCTCTTCTTAGTGTTTATGAATGTACGGCGAGAAAATTGGACAATACAGTAGAACTCCATTTATCCGAACCCCAATTATCCGAACATCCTATTATCCGAACACTTTTTCCAGAAAAAAAAAATCAATCGCCACCAGTCACGTTAGACTACATTTCTGAATCTTTTCATGCGGCAAGCTTCAAATGTGTGCGAACAATTTGTAGAGGATGGGATGGGCTAATGGTCGGTCGCTTACGTACAGGAAGTCAGTTAGATCATAAAGTCAGTTAATATCTGGTTTACCAATCCAGTGTACGTGTGCGTTCTAGGCAGAACACTGGCTAAACAGACAGTTCAACTTAAAATAATTGTGTCTGCTACTACAGCAGAATAATTTTGGTGTACAAGTATTTCTCTGTGCGATATGGCATCTTCCAGTAGGCCTAAAGCATATAAAAGGAACCGCAATGTTTTGTCACTTGAAACGAAAACAGAAATTATCAAGAGACTAGGAAAAGGTGAAACTGTGTCTTCACTTGCGAGGATTTTCAATGTTGGGAAAGCTACCGTCTCTGACATCAAAAGTAAAAAGGATAAAATTATAAGTTTTGCATCGAAATTGGAGAGTGAAAATGGGTCGAAGAAACGTAAAACCATGAGAAATGCGAAATATTTGAAATTGGAAGAGGCTTTGTATATATGGTGTCTGCAAAGAAGAAGCAAATCGGAACCTATCTCTGGCTCTCTATAGTGTGAAAAGGCACTTCAGTAAATTTTAAAGTAATTTTTCTGCCTCCCAATGTAACAGCACTGATTCAACCAATGAATCAGGGTGTTATAGCAAAGCTTAAAAAGATGTACAAGAAGGAAGTCCTGCGTCGTTTATTGTTGGCTGAAGATGAAGAAAGTGTGGTGGCGTTTTCCAAAAAGCTTAATCTCAAAGACTGCTGCTATATGTTAGCTGATGCTTGGACCACCCTGTCACAAGATAATCTCAACAAGGCTTGGAATAGATTGCTTGGGAAAAAAGGAGGAAATGAAACTACTGCAGTGGACACAAATGATGATTGTATAAATGAAGTTGTGGAACTGTTTCAATGCCCGGATTTTCGGACTGTGACAAAGATGATGCCCACATGTGGCTAGAAGATGATAATGATTCTGGTTTTCAGTTTTTGAATGACGAAGAAATTTTGTCTTTTGTGCAAAAAGAAAACCAAATACATGTAGTGACCGATGACGAAGACTCCTCAGAAGTACATGATGTACTTGTAGATTATGAAGAAAACCCAAAACGTCGACCAAGTCCTGAAGAGGCCTTTATAGCACTAGAATCAGCGATGGCTTGGTACGAGCAAGAAGATGACAGCTGTCCTAACACAGCTTCTGCTGTTGAAGAGAATGCGGGACTTAGGAACCAAAAGGAGACTATCCAGTTTGGTGCAAAAGAGGATTCCTCATTATTTTAAATAGTGGGCTACATCTGTGCAAGTACATGTATACGTAAGTTGCGCCTGGTTTTGAATCGTTTGTAATGTTATTTTGAAAACATTTCTCTTTCTTAAAAAAAAAAAATTAATAAACTGCAGTGTAATGACAGATTTTGGTGATACAGTAATCTAATACAGTGTGGGTATTATTATTACAGTACAAGTAAATATGTTTTATAGTGTATTTTCCTTGTGATGGTTAATTATTTTTAGAAATATGTGTACATGTACTCGATACATTATGTAATCCAATTATCCGAACATTTGATTATCCGAACGATGCTCGGTCCCATGGGGTTCGGATAAATGGAGTTCTACTGTAATTTGAATATTTCCACTATTGGCTCTAGATTTGAAAGTATAAACACTCAGTGTTAGGAGTCCTCTTCACCAAAACACACACACAGCCCGCGTTTCCTGTCTCTAGTTGTTTCTGACGAAATCCGAAAGCGTGCCAAAAATTCAACTTGTCGCCTCGTCTGAAAGCGAGAGAGAGAAGGGGAAAGCGCAGAGTAAAAGAAAAAAAAAATCGCGCCTAACTTGCACGTTCAAACTGTAAACTAACAACCACTATTGTGCAGGGGAGAGAGAGGAAAGGGAGAAATTTAGAGAATGGCTTTCTTTATAAACTATAATTGAGGCCTGGAAGGATAGAGTTGATATTGTTAATGTGATAGCCATCATAGTCCCTTATAATAACTTAGATGAACCTTAGAAGACATATTTTATTAATATTGTGGTTCAGTAGAAGAAAACCATAAATTAAAGGAAAAGTACAAAAATGGAAACGACGATAAAGAAGTAGATAAAACTTATCTACAACGGGAATGTTACTTGAGAGGTAGGTGCAAAGACTTCCTCGAATAGTAGTTCAATTATAGAGATAAATCGTTTAAAATGACATCTATACATCAGGGTAGTCCCCAATTTAGTTAGTTAAAGTCTGCATAGATTTAAATGCATTTTGCTAACTAAACAATTATAAGATAGAAAGGGAGAGATAAATTCACAGTATAATTCTAACTTTAAATGATCAAAATCGGCCCAGAATTAAGAGAGATAATAAATATTAAAAATTTTGCACATTGAACAAGCAGGCAGAAACACGCATCGTTTTTAGATTCCTAACACCGGTTTTGGACCATGTTCTCCGAGACGGGGGAGCGGTAGTATAAAAGTCCTTGAACTTGGCTGATTTGAGACCACAACTTTTTCAAACACAAGCTGAACAGAAGAGAGCGGCAAACGTGTGCTGTCAAATACTTTGCCGCTGTATCTGCATAGCAGACCTAGACACCTATTATCAGCCTGTTACAGCTTATGTGTATTGCCTGAGGGTAAGAAAGAATATATATATATATATATATATATATATATATATATATATATATATATATATATATATATATATATATATATATATATATATATATATAATTATGTAATTTTCCTGTGATTAATCCACTTGTGTGTTATGAAGTGTGTTGAATGTGTTAAGAAAAAAATTACAGGACGAGTGTGCTGCCGGCTTGAACGCAAGCATGTGTTGACTTTTAGAGACGAAAGCCAGCATTGGGAAATGTGTAGAAAAAGTGAGAATGATGGCAAAAATACGACTGTAAGTTTAATAATGCATTTGAAGGAGTATTTCTTAAAGGAACGACATACTGATCAGGAACATAAGAAAGGATGACAGGATTTGTGGTTCTTGTGTCTTTATTCACCCACAGATTATAATTGTTGAAATTTAGTAGCCACACGAAGCACCATACTTTTTCTTAATTTTTTTTTCTTAAATTCGCGCGAAAAATCTAACACCGTGTCATCGCGCGGCAAGTCTCTCTCACAGTTCGCCAAGAGAGATGTCGTCTTGGCTACTAGCACGATAACTGGTGCGCTCTCTATTTCACTACGGCAATGTACTTGTGCGCTCTCTCTTCCTCTACGGCAATGTACTTGTGCGCTCTCTCTTCCTCTACGGCAATGTACTTGTGCGCTCTCTCTTTCTCTACGGCAATGTACTTGTGCGCTCTCTCTTCCTCTAAGGCAATGCACTTGTGCGCTCTCTCTTCCTCTACGGCAATGTACTTGTGCGCTCTCTCTTCCTCTACGGCAATGTACTTGTGCGCTCTCTCTTTCCCTATGGCAATTTATCCATCCGGTTGTGTGGCAGGACATCAAAGGGATTATTCGTCTGGTTGGGAGATGGTGGTGGTAAGAGTCTGTCTTCTGTGGATTGGAGTGACGTCGATTTGTAGCAATGTAATTTATATGGTCCTATGTAGGGAATGAAACAGCTCGATCGTTCTGTGATCTACATCGATTCAAAGTGTATGGGATTTTGCGAAGGTTGCTTACTCTACATCTTTGCAGCCTGGGTTGATCTTGTATAACTAGGTTTACAGCGTTCCTCGTGGGGCTACGTTTTTCCTTAGTAGACTGTATATTCCGATAGGCTTCTATAATGATCTCTTGATCAACCATATCTGGGTATTTAAACTGATAATCGATTTCTGGTTGTCTTCGTGTTCGATATTTGCGGGTGTTCTGATAATATTCTGTGCCATCCGTGTATACCATTTCTATTTTCGGTGCTTCCAGGTATCCTCTGGTCAATTGTTTAGCTTGTTTTGAACTCTCCGTATTTCCCATGGGGGTATTATGGTGTGTCGAAGCACTTGCACTGAACCTTGGGGGCGGCGGGGGGTGTATTGTGTTGTCTGACGCGGGGACTGATGGGAATGGTTCTGCGAAGTGATGTTTTGTTTATGAAACCTCCTATCTCGATCAGTCTTACCTCTAGACCTAACGTGCCATGCAGCAGAGTCAATGGGGTGGCGGGGGGTGTATTGTGTGGTCTGATGTGGGGGCGGGGATTGATGGGTATGACTCTCGCCTGCATTATGTCGGTCAGTGTTACCTTGTTTAGTTTTGTAGGTGTCTCGTATGGAGGATGATTATACTTGAGCTATGATAGCACCTCTAGCAATGGTTGTCGTTTTACCAGATGTGTTGACTATCATAACCGGGAAGTCTCTGTTTGTTGTGACTTCTGCTATTCCTTAAGTAATAAATAGCATTGGGTCTTCATTTATATCTTCTCCCGGTATGGGTTCCACGTGAATAGTTTGTCCAGGTTTTATATATTGTGACGCTTTGATCCTACCCTTGGCTATGACTAATGAATTTGGTAAGAAGGTAACCGGGGCTGTTAAACGAATCAATGATGCAATATGGATGTCATCTTGGAGTTCTACATATTCTTCATTTATTCTTATTTTCCGTAGATCAAAATATATCCGGGCTTGGTGTTTTGACAGAAAATCTCTTCCTAGGATACAATTTCTACTCATGCCTCTAGTGATAACGAATGCATGTGTGATTGTCTGGCTGCCAATCTTAAATGTGACATAGGCAATGCCTAAGGATTTCCATTCTTCCCCAGTTACAGAGGCCATATATGTTCTGGAATGATGGAACTGTGCGTATTTCTTTATTTGCTTATAAAGTTGTTCCCTTATGAGGCTTACAGATGCTCCTGTATGTATGAGCGCTCTGTAATTCCTGTTCTCAATGGTGATTAGACAGGAACTTGGGTCGGGATGTATGGTGTCTTCATTTTGAGTGCTATTATTGTGAACTAATGGTGGTTCTTTTGTTATTGTGTGGAGTTCATTCAGTTTTCCTCGCTTTTCATGTTGTATATGGGACCTATGGTTGGAGCTTTTGTTGTTGCTACCCCTGCTTCGGACACGGCTAGAAATCCCTCCTAACGCGTGCCAAATCCGTTTCCCTGCATTGGACGACCTCTGGAGAAACTGTTATGGGTATTGTGTCTTTGTTGTTCATAGGTGTAGTTTCCCTGTGGGTACCTTGGGTTAGCTGGAAACTGCCTGTGGTGGTTATCTGCGTTTCTTTCTCTGCAATTCTTAGACATATGTCCTTTTTTATTACAAGTGTAGCAGATGATTGTGGACACATTGTGCACATTCTGTCTTTGTACTGGTCCATATGAATGTTGTTGTACATCACGTCCAGTATGGTTATGGTGTCTGTGGGTGTCAGGTCGACGCCATTGTTGTCTTGCATGGTACTAGCTTAATCCGGGCCTGCTTGCAAACGGTTTCTGTCTTTTGTTTTTATAGCACTAAAAACGTAGGGAGGATCAGAGCAAAATCAAAGCACTTACTACCAAATCGATAACGCAGCTGCGAACCAGCACCTTACTGAAGACCATAATAGAAGGCGGAGTTAAGGGCAAGGAGAAGACAGCGCTATTAGTGGAAATGTAACATCAAGAGATGGACAAGAAAGAGAAAAGGCAGAAGACACCGGAGATCCATTGCAGCCGATCTAAGATATTGATATGTCTGATGATGATGAATGACTATCCCTTCTTTCTTCCCCCCCCCCCCCTTTTCCCCCCAAAAAATAATAATTCAATTGACAATCATCTTAACAAGACAATTTCGAGAACTACACGTCCCCTTGTAAAATCGTTGAAAATATTCAAAAAGAGACATGAAAAGAGGTCATATATCTTTATCATCACTGCCCTACAGATCGCAAAGGAGCATAGACCTTCAAAAACGCATGCAAAGTCCACCTGTACCGCTCTTTACATTTCTTTCACATCTCTTTCACTTCTGTCTCCAGTTGACCTCTCCATAACACCATATTCCCAATGTGCCTCAATGGGAGTGTAACAGGATCCTTTTTACAGGACATACATAATATTTTCTTTATGCTTAATACATTTGTATTAAAATGTGCCATGCTGCCACCCCTACTTGCGAAATGCATAATAGACTAACCCCACGCATACACCATTTTCTTCGTGCCACCCCTACTTGCGAATTGCAAAATAGACTAACCCCGCGCAGACAAATGTACGGAAGCCAGTGTGGTCATTGAATTTCGGAATGGGTGAATAAAGACACAAGAACCATTAACATGTATTAATCAAGGTGTCACTTAGTAGTTTGTATTAAACCAAATCATTGTATGGAAGCAGATCATGGACAAAGGGATCTAACATAGGATTTATAAGGAAAGTGTAATCACATTGAACTGGCTGTGAGTGGTAATGAGGTAAATTGTCCTGTGCAACTGTTAGCACAATGTCTGACACTGTTGGTTACGTCCATTGTGTGTGTGGATAGAATAGGCTGGACCATATAAGGGTTGTGATTATTTGTATTCCAAGTTTTATCCTGCAACTACCAAGAGTGTACGAGACATCCACTTCTGTGGGACTCTGTGGTGCAAACGTTCTCAAGTTTCATAGAACTAGTCACCCTGTCTTCCCCGGCCTGGAGATCCAGACATTGTGTGATCCTGGTTATAGTTGGATGCTTCTCATTTTACCAGATAAGTGGAACACAATTCCACTGGTCAGCATATCCAGCAACATTGTAGAACCACTAAAATACAACTAACAAAAACAGTTTGAGTGATGACTCATGAAGGACTTTATTAAACTAACTTACAAACTTCACAGGCCAGCGAAAGTGATAACTATATGTAATATAAATAATTGACAGTTGAAATATAACTTTATCATATTGAAGTATTGTGGAAATGACATTCCATATGTATTTATTTTCATTTTGTAGAAACCTTTTGAATTCTCTGCGAAGTGATGTTTTGTTTATGAAACCTCCTATCTCGATCAGTCTTACCTCTAGACCTAACGTGCCATGCAGCAGAGTCAATCGGGTGGCAGGGGGTGTATTGTTTGGTCTGATGCGGGAGCGGGGATTGATGGGTATGACTCTCGCCTGCATTATGTCGGTCAGTGTTACCTTGTTTAGTTTTGTAGGTGTCTCGTATGGTGGATGATTGTACTTGAGCTATAAAGCACCTCTAGCAATGGTTGTCGTTTTACCAGATGTGTTGACTATCATAACCGGGAAGTCTCTGTTTGTTGTGACTTCTGCTATTCCTTAAGTAATAAATAGCATTGGGTCTTCATTTATATCTTCTCCCGGTATGGGTTCCACGTGAATAGTTTGTCCAGGTTTTATATATTGTGACGCTTTGATCCTACCCTTGGCTATGACTAATGAATTTGGTAAGAGGGTAACCGGGGCTGTTAAACGAATCAATGATGCAATATGGATGTCATCTTGGAGTTCTACATATTCTTCATTTATTCTTATTTTCCGTAGATCAAAATATATCCGGGCTTGGTGTTTTGACAGAAAATCTCTTCCTAGGATAAAATTTCTACTCATGCCTCTAGTGATAACGAATGCATGTGTGATTGTCTTGCTGCCAATCTTAAATGTGACATGGGCAATACCTAAGGATTTCCATTCTTCCCCAGTTACAAAGGCCATATATGTTCTGGAATGCTGGAACTGTGCGTATTTTTTTTATTTGCTTATAAAGTTGTTCCCTTATGAGGCTTACAGATGCTCCTGTATGTATGAGCGCTCTGTAATTCCTGTTCTCAATGGTGATTAGACAGGAACTTGGGTCGGGATGTATGGTGACTTCATTTTGAGTGCTATTATTGTGAATTAATGGTGGTTCTTTTGTTATTGTGTGGAGTTCATTCAGTTTTCCTCGCTTTTCATGTTGTATATGGGACCTATGGTTGGAGCTTTTGTTGTTGCTACCCCCTAACCTCAGACCTAAGGGTCTTTTATATTTGGACATGCGCCCTAATATAACCGACTAGGTTGAACGGGACGCGCCTCGCCAAAACGAGGAAAAACTTTAAAAAAAAAATGTTGCTACCCCTGCTTCGGACACGGCTAGAGATCCCTCCTAACGTGTGCCAAATCCGTTTCCCTGCATTGGACGACCTCTGGAGAAACTGTGCTGGGTATTGTGTCTTTGTTGTTCATAGGTGTAGTTTCCCTGTGGGTACCTTGGGTTAGCTGGAAACTGCCTGTGGTGGTTATCTGCGTTTCTTTCTCTGCAATTCTTAGACATATACTAGCCGCCATTAAAAACGCATCGAAATCGTGACATGTTTTCACTGTTGAAATGTTTATGCAAGTGAGCGATTTTCAAACCCCGAAAGTGTGCAAGTGATGAAGTTCATGTATTCCCACTTTACTGTCGATGTGATGTTTACTTCAAATTTTGCGTGCTTCACGTGCAAAACGAGGTTTTTGATAAATTCTGGCTTTATTAAAAGTCGAATCACATTGAAATTTGGCACACGCATTAGTCAAGTTTCAGCGAGTAAAATGCCATTATCTGTTTTCATCGAAAGAAAGTCTGTTAATTTTTTTGTCATGCCTCGACTGTCGTCACAAGAGCGATGGCAAGCTGTTGGTATGCTCAGCAGTGGAATGGCGACCAGAGAAGTTGCCAGACATTTCAATTGTGACCAGTCCACTATAGTGAGGCTGAACCAGCGATTTCGGACGACAGGTACCACCAATGACCGTCCCAGGCTTGGTCAACCTCGTGTAACAACACTAGCTCAAGATCGCCAAATTCTATTGTTACATCTGCGCAATCGCTTCCAAACAGCAACTCAGACAGCAGCTCATACACCTGGCACTCGGAGACTTGTCAGCGCAAACACTGTGCGACGGAGACTTCGCGCCGCTGGCTTGCAAAACAGACGTAGTGCCTTTTTTCCAGAATCACCCAGATTTGGGAATCTTTCAGCATGATAATGCTAGGCCTCACACAGCTAACGTTACCAAGAATTTCTTAGCCCAGCAACCTTTTCTTGTACTGGATTGGGCCTGCAAACTCTCCTGACATGAATCCGATTGAACACGCATGGGATGAACTGAACAGAAGAATCCGCCAGTATGACATCAACAATGTGAATGATCTCGAGCGAGCACTCATTGCAGAATGGAACGCCATACCCCAAACATTTTTCGAGACACTCTGCAATAGCATGAGACACCGATGCCAAGCCTGTATTGATGCTGTAGGGGGTCATACACGGTATTAATGATGGCTGTGACTGAATGACAGTGAGTGCGACTTTTGTTTTTACACCTAGGGTTGACAACTGCTTAGGAGCCGGTTCTGAATTGTCTCATGTTTAATAATACAGCAAATTTGGGTTAGTAAATGGATCAGAAATGTAAAATCGGTGGTTTCATGTATTTTAAATTTAGCACAACGAGTTGTGGTTCATAAACTAATGCGATGCGTTTTTAATGGCGGCTAGTATATGTCCTTTTTTATTACAACAAGTGTAGCAGATGATTGTGGACACATTGTGCACATTCTGTCTTTGTACTGGTCCATATGAATGTTGTTGTACATCACGTCCAGTATGGTTATGGTGTCTGTGGGTGTCAGGTCGATGCCATTGTTGTCTTGCATGGTACTAACTTAATCCGGGCCTGCTTGCAAACGGTTTCTGTCTTTTGTTTTTATAGCACTAAAAACGTAGGGAGGATCAGAGCAAAATCAAAGCACTTAATACCAAATCGATAACGCTGCTGCGAACCAGCACCTTACTGAAGACCATAATAGAAGGCGGAGTTAAAGGCAAGGGGAAGACAGCGCTATTAGTGGAAATGTAACATCAAGAGATGGACAAGAAAGAGTCCATCACAATATCAAGAGAAAAGGCAGAAGACGCCGGAGATCCATTGCAGCCGATTTAAGATATTGATATGTCTGATGATGATGAATAGTCTTGTTGTCGTCGTTCCCCCCCCCCCCCCCCCCCAAAAAAAATAAATAAATAATAATTTAATTGACAATCATCTTAACAAGACAATTTCGAGAACTTCACGTCCCGTTGTAAAATCGTTGAAAGTATTCAAAAAGAGACATGAAAAGAGGTCGTATATCTTTATCATCACTGCCCTACAGATCGCAAAGGAGCATAGACCTTCAAAAACGCATGCAAAGTCCACCTGTACCGCTCTTTACATTTCTTTCACATCTCTTTCACTTCTGCCTCCAGTTGACCTCTCCATAACACCATATTCCCAATGTGCCTCAATGGGAGTGTAACAGGATCCTTTTTACAGGACATACATAATATTTTCTTTATGCTTAATACATTTGTATTAAAATGTGCCATGCTGCCACCCCTACTTGCAAAATGCATAATAGACTAACCCCACACATACACCATTGACAACAGACAAAGTAAAGACCAAACCAGAAATTGAAATTGATAACGAAGAACTGGAAAGTGTCAATGAATTTGAATACTTAGGATCAATCATTAACAGCTCTGGCGACTGTGCAGTAGAAATTAAAAGAAGACTTGCAATTGCTTCACATAAGCTAATACAGATGAAAAAACCTATGGCAAGGCACAAGCAAAGAAACAAAGTTACAACTGATCAGAGCATGTATATTCCCAGTAGCAACATACGGCTGCGAGACTTGGACACTCAATAAAACAGTTGCAAAAAAGATTACATCATTCGAAATGAAATGCTACAGAAGGATGTTGAGAATACCCTGGACAGAAAAAAAGACCAACAGAGAAGTACTGCACTCACTAATTGTACAGGAACATTGGCTCCTAAATACCATCGCAATAAGGAAGCTGAAATTTTTCGGTCATATAAAAAGACATAATAGTCTGGAAAAAACAGTGATGGAAGGCATGGTCCCTGGAAAAAAGGGGAAGGGGTCGACCTAGACGACGGTGGACCCAGGACATCACAGAGAGTCTGAACTTGTCTTTGGCTGATGCAGGTCGACTTGCCCAGAATCGTGATGCGTTCAGAGCAGCTGTAATGGAGACAACGTTCTGGAAAGAATACGTCACATGATGACACATACACCATTTTCTTCGTGCCACCCCTACTTGCGAATTGCAAAATAGACTAACCCCGCGCAGACAAATGTACGGAAGCCAGTGTGGTCATTGAATTTCAGAATGGGTGAATAAAGACACAAGAACCATTAACATGTATTAATCAAGGTGTCACTTAGTAGTTTGTATTAAACCAAATCATTGTATGGAAGCAGATCATGGACAAAGGGATCTAACATAGGATTTATAAGGAAAGTGTAATCACATTGAACTGGCTGTGAGTGGTAATGAGGTAAATTGTCCTGTGCAACTGTTAGCACAATGTCTGACACTGTTGGTTACGTCCATTGTGTGTGTGGATAGAATAGGCTGGACCATATAAGGGTTGTGATTATTTGTATTCCAAGTTTTATCCTGCAACTACCAAGAGTGTACGAGACATCCACTTCTTTGGGACTCTGTGGTGCAAACGTTCTCAAGTTTCATAGAACTAGTCACCCTGTCTTCCCCGGCCTGGAGATCCAGACATTCTGTGATCCTGGTTATAGTTGGATGCTTCTCATTTTACCAGATAAGTGGAACACAATTCCACTGGTCAGCATATCCAGCAACATTGTAGAACCACTAAAATACAACTAACAAAAACAGTTTGAGTGATGACTCATGAAGGACTTTATTAAACTAACTTACAAACTTCACAGGCCAGCGAAAGTGATAACTATATGTAATATAAATAATTGACAGTTGAAATATAGCTTTATCATATTGAAGTATTGTGGAAATGACATTCCATATGTATTTATTTTCATTTTGTAAAAACCTTTTGAATTCTTTATCATTTTCATAACCGAAAAGAGAAACAGTATAGGATCAATAAATTGTAAATATATATATAATCAGTCTTGCTTAATTATTTAAATTAAGTTAAGGTTCTGTTTGTTATATATATATTACATATTTAATTAATTAATCCCCTAGCAGAGTCAATATAAATATAATAACCATTATTCAAGGGAGGATCTGGAGAGGTAGCACTTAGACCTTCAGGAACAAACACTATCATCATACTTGAAGGTTTATACAGCTTGACCCTACCTTTGATTGTCGATACACCCTTGCTCTTTTCAGAGAAGGGGGTATTTCTTATAAGACCAGTCTCTTATCTGGCACTATCCTGGTATCATCTGATACATTTTTTTGTCCAGGATATCTTAAACTTTAATAACATCTGAATCTCTCACGACAGAATGAACATTCAATTCATCACAAACAGCTATTCTTTATTTTTTTAATGAGGAAGCTGGAAAGAGAACAATTAATACTGGAAAATATGTGTAAATGTTTTTAAAAAAATGGCCAGTGGAACAATGAGAAGAAGATACTGAAAATGGATAGGACACATATTGAGGAAACCTGTTGATAGCATTACCTGGCAGTCCTTGTTCTGGAATCCTCAGTGTAAGAGAAGCAGAGGTAGACCAAAAACATGGAGAAGAGAACTGGAGACAGATATGAAAATGATGAGGACGCATGGAAAGACCTTGAGCTGATACCGAGTGATAGGAGGACTTTACATACATTTGTTGAAGGCCTATGCTCCCCTGGGAGCTGAAAGATGATGATGAAACTGTCTACTTATATTTCTCGCTACTGTATTAGATTTCCCTTTACAGATTTTAAAATTTCCCAACCCTTTAATTCACTGAAGATGGATTATGTATGTGGATTTCTTTCCACATTTTCTTTTAAGTGAGAAGCAAATTTTGTTCTTATGCAAGGTGACTTTCTGTGGAAAACATCTTTCTCATTATTTTTTTTTAACACTATTTACCCATCTCTAAACTTCTTTCTCTGAAGCCACATCTTCTGTTGCGGAAGTCTTATGCTGGCAAGATGATTTAATTGTATTATGACAGGGTGTCCAATAACCTTTTCATTATCTGCCATTCTTTTACTATGACTGATGCATCTTCTTTTCCAGCCAGTTTCCTCCTTTGTTGTTTCATCTGTCTCTTGTGCTGATATTAACACCTTTTCTCTGGCATTTTACCTCATATGATAAGATCATCCACCGTCATGCTTTAGATATTGACTATTTTTTGGCATTGTTATGAGCACAGTTATGAACTCCAAAGTCCGTGTTTTCATATGATGTTTTTGAAGCAGCTGTTTCCTGCTCCTCTCCTTGCATTTCAGTCACCCCTCAAAATTGTGGTGTCTTTTCTTCTCTTTCCATCACAGCACAAGCTTCCCAGTCCTGAATGACAAAATGTACCTACTTTGTAAGGTTTTTGTCTGAAACAGTTAAGATCACACTGGTCATTTTTTGTGAGGACATTTTACTGTAAAAAATGCTACAATATTGTTTCCAGTGATAAGATATATTCCAACTGTTTCAAAACTAATTTACAGCTGCAGAATAAATAAAGTAATTCACTTAACATGCATCAATTTATATCTTATGTTTCAGGTATTCTCATTTTGAAATGTCAAATTAAAAAATTCATTTTCATGCCAAAGTGCATAGAGGATTTGAAGCTTCCATTCAGGTCTAACAGAAATTAGTTAATGCTAGACTGTCCCAATAATGATAATAAAAGCAAGGGTGAAATATATTAACCTTCTCCATTGGACATGCAAAAACCATTCTTAAAACTGTGGAGCTTGACAAACAGACAGGTTAATAAGAATGAAAGCTGTAAAAAAAAGACAGTGACCGAGAAGAAGAAGACGAAGTAGAATTGCAAATATAGACTGCACGCCCCCACCCCACGCACCCCCACCCCCCCCCCCCCCCCCCCCCCCCCCCCCCCCAAATAAAAAAAAGACAACGGTAATACTGCACAGGAAAGCATTATTAGCAATCTCTGATTCTGAGTAGTCACCTGAAAACATGGCAGTAACAGTCAAGATAACAATGTGTAGGATATGGAATATAAGTAGTCACATGCTGAAGTGGCAATCACAACCAAAAAGACAATTTGTAGTTTGTGGAATAAAATGGTCGATACTTCAACAGCTTCACAAAAGGGAAGTAACTGAGGGAAATGAATGCTTAGATTAAAATCAATACAATTACAAATTTTCAAACACATAATTATGAATACAAGGCATATTGTATTACACTTTGCATACATAAATTCTACAAAAGGTAACATGTTTGCCAACTGGGTATATTTTGCTTTGAAATGCTCACTACGTGGCATGTATTTCAAGTTAAAATGTTCATCAAAGCTGCATGTCACAGCGGTTTGCCAAAGCGCTTTTAGTTACCCGCGTTGGATCCAGCTACTGTTTGGGTCAGAAGGTCAAATTCTTATGTTCGGGAATTCCAGTTCCAGTGCTCTAAATATCCGATATGGGTAATTAAACCTTCGCTGCAAATTTATTGTTGAAAACTCGTTTTAAAGTGGCTTTTAGTTATAGTTAGTATGTTACTCTAAGTTGCTGTTTAAAAATGAACATTGTACTATAATTACAACAGAAGATATGAAAGTAAAAATGGCAAAAAGTAATTTTTTTCAAGTTTTAATCTGTCATCATTGTTACTCATGACATTAACAGTATACATAAACAGTACTCAATTTATACATTAATATAAAATAGACATGTTACAGAAAATTGACATCTTGGTAAAGTATGAAGTTAAGAAGGAGCCATATATTCAATTAACATTGGTTTATGTAAAGAACTGGGGTAACGTGCAACTTGTATATTATTTTATTCTCCAAATTTCATAAATCTCTTGTAATTTCTCATCAACATGGCCAGACGTTTTTGTTTGAAAGTTTTGTTGTTTCCCTTTCCACTCTAACTCTAAATCTTTTTATCCAATAAAAGCTATCTGAGCTTTCATACCATTCATAAATATTTCTAAATTATTACATCTGATATTATTATATTATGTATGTCCTATTGCTAACAGGATGGTATTGGTTTTATAATTTGATTTATCTAAATTCACTACCCACATTGTAACTTTCAAGCTTCGTTTTCCATGATCAACCCCAATTTTAAGCTATACTTCATCTTCTGGTATACAATTATTAGGTACCACAAACTGTCCGGATATTTCACTGGAAAAATGTCCTTCGCGGCGCAGAAAGGAGAAACTAGGTCCTCCTTGTTGTTTTGCTGTTCTTGCATCTTTGTATGCATTGTAATAAAATTTACACAAGATAATTCTGTGTTCTTTTCTCTCTCAAAATATGTAAACTTGAAAACAGAATGTATTTTTTAAATGATAGAAAAATTGCAACGAAAAACATCAGTATATCAGGAGTTACCCGCGCGTCATTCAAACACACGTTGCTATATCAACAAATAGCTATTCTCTACAAATTTACGATTAATGGAAAGAAGAGTTATTGAGCCTCAGTTTGTGTGAAATTAGTTGCACAAATTTCGAAGTAATGACAAAGTTGTCTTTTTAAGTGTGCTTCCAAGAGCCGGATCCCTGCTTGTGTTACATCCATAGATTCGCCATCTATTCGACTATCAGTGTGCAAATTCTTATCATTTTCTGAGATTTGTTGAAAGAGCAAGCTTTCACGAATGACGAGCAACCCAACAAGTTTTTTCGCTAGTGTCTAGTCATGAAGGCTGTTCCACTCGGAAAGATCAACCACCCCTGAGCATGATGCGAATGGGAGAAACTATCGGGCTGATTCTACTGAGCACACGAATGAGAGAAACTACCTGCATAAGTTAATATATATTTTTGAAAACTGATAACATTTAATTTATGCTGAAATAAGTACGACTGTGATAACTAAAATAAAACCAAGGAAATTAGCAAGGGGAGTGCAGGGAGTAGATTCACGGTTGGAACAGCGAATATGTCATTCGCTCGACTTAGCTTTTGTTTTGGCAATTTAATTATTTGAGGGCGATTTTAATATCGTTGGCAGTTTCAAATGCGTCGTGCACATTGAATGTAGTATTTAGATACTTTTTAATCATGATTAATGCCCCAATCGCTCAAAAACTCAGTCAGTTTAGTGACCTCACTCAATGTAAACAATCGCGGCAGTTGCACACATCGGTTGTCTGCAAGACCGGACTGTAGGATTCTTTCTTAACGAGATTGGGAATAATGAGACATTTCTAAAAGGTGCCACATAGCAGAATATGTCATATAAACACAGTTTATTTGAATTCCATTGCAAAGAGCTGCAAAAAGGCTTTAAAATGATGTATGATATATAAATATACCTTAAATGGTTAATTTTTTTTTCAATTTTTGTGGGTGACAAAAAATATGAAAAACTGTGCATTTTCTGCAAATTTTCTTTGAAAAAACATGACCAACCTGATTTTCTTTAAACTTGAAAAGAGCATATTGGCCTTTTTGTCCTCCATGCCTTCCATTTCTTACAATTACAAGTAGTTTTTAACACAAACATGACCTTATATGTGCTTATACATGTTATTTGTGATCCTTTGGTGATGTCAAAGATGGCCCATTTTCACTTTCAGACGGAGCGATAAAATTTCTAAGTCGAAAAATAAAATAAAAATTCATAACTATTTTATTAAAGATCGATTTTGATGATGTTTTTTTTTTTTAATGTACTTTCTAAATATCTTATTGAATTGTCAATTTAACAAATATGAAAATTCAGTTTGTGGTACCTACAATTATTATGTCATGTTAATAAGCCCTCCCTCTTGTAATCGCTGAGGAGCCCACAAATAAAGCCACATAAATTGTTAAAATTTGCCAATGGTGTCTCTAGCCCTTGTCCATCATCTCCCACAAACTCTTTCATTTCCATATGCATATTCATGCCTAATCTCTCTTGTCCATATTCTTTCTGCCCCTTCATGCTTCTGTTTTTGTCATCTCTGATATGAAATTGACTACTTACATTAACCGGCGCCCTGCAAAGATGAAATTAAGTGGAGAAAATCTTTAATTTCTCCTCAACATTTTTTTGTAATTTAAAACTGCCTGGGCTCTATAGATTTTAAGATATTTAATTAGAAAATGCATCACCCTCTGTAATATATTCCTCAAATGATGTGTACCCGGAAATGAAAAGGCAGATAAACTTGCAAAAAAGGGAGGAGAATGTGAACAAGAAGATAATGAAGTCACATACTTTGAGAAAAAGAGAGCTATCCAGACTATCAGAAGAGAACAGAATCAACCCAAAGACGACTATCACACTCTCGACCGGCAGGGACAGATAACTATTTTTCGACTCAGGACAGGGCATAACAAACTGAATAAACACATGCACAAGCTACGATTGTCTGCTTCACCACTGTGCACATGTGGATTAAACGAACAAACTGCTGAGCATGTTCTACAGGACTGTCCTCTGTATGACCAGTTAAGAAAGATATACTGGCCGAATGACTCAACACTAAACTCAAAGCTATATGGAGTTAAAGAGGAACTTCAAACAACAGTCGAATTCATCATGAGAACTCGTCTGACGGTGTAATCATCAAAGATGCGATCGCAAGAAGAAGAATAATGGCTATTAAAAGGCAAAAAGATATTAAAAAAACAATGAAAATCCACACAGAGATAGTATTTTGCACAAAGTTATTTTCTAGGAAATTAATATAGTTCTGCTCTTATAAGGAATGCGCTTAAACTGGTTTAAATTTCATGCTTTTTTTCAAGCCAAAGTCAGCTATTTCCCACCAAAGTAAACGATGCTGTGTTCGCCAGTTAACAAGATTTATTGTCTTCAGGTCAGGAGAAAGGGCGTGAAACTAAATTAGCGACTTTTTAGAAGGCACAAACAGCCATGATGTATTTCACACAGAAAAACTCATGATGGCACTGTTACGGTATATGCTATTAACGCCGTCTGCTAAAGGTTAGCAGACGTGCAATCGTAAAGGTTAAGACATTTAATATATTGCGATAGATGTTTCAATTATTGAATGCTCCATACACGATCGATTATGACGTGTCTAGCGTTGTTTAGGACACAGTCGGTAACTAGGAGACGCTACCCTTTGTTACTTGACCGCCAAGCTGAATAGCTGCGTTTTTTCTAACCTTCCAATTCAATGGCATGATATAGCCATTTATATGTGCATTTTTGATGGACCAGGGTCAGTCCTAGAACTCTATATGAGAGGAAAATTTATGGGGGTTAGTATTTAACTAGAATTCTCAGAAGGAGGAGAATAATCGTCAAATTCGTATGAAATATTCAGACTCGCAGTCTCACTGTCGGCAGGTAGCCATGTCTAGCTGCGCGTGCATATAGCTGTGATGTTCTGACGACAATACTGCATTGTATCCTTAAACGGACATTGACACGTAAACCAGCAGTCTACGTTATTGATTAATTTATGCATGACTTATAAGGACTTATGTTCTGTTCCTATTTGAAATGATCATCCTGTGTGTACATGTGATTAAATATTACGGACTCAATCTGAAGGCATTAATTACTTCATTAATGTTGCTGAGTTCAAGTTACATGAACTACTTCTTCATACCATGCTACTGAGTTGTATGAACACCTTCACCCTAATTCGCGTAATACTAAACAAAGCACGATTAACAAGAGATCACTAAAGTAACCATACTCAGTGCATGATCTTCAACCGGCAAATAACTCAGCAACAAAAGTGGCGGCCGAATGCGGGGAACGACAGAAAAAAGAAACAAACTTCTGTTCCTTACGCACATGTTAACCACAAATATTTACGATCAATTTTCGATCACATGATCCAGTCGAAGATGACGCAGTGCTCATTATAATGCCTAACAACGTGACGTCACCGAAAGTCGTGTAGATGAACGGTCGGAGAAACCAAAGCCGTTTCTAAGTCTAACCAGGGGAAACATGAGCCATTTGAAGCAAACACATGATATGGACTACAGGAGCAGACAGTCAGGGGCTTTAGCCTAGCTGTTGACGACCTCTAGCACTGATATAAGCAACGGAAAAGATAAGTCTAGGTGTTTAACTGTTGTTATTGCAAACAGTGCTAACTGAGTCCATGCCCTCTGCCTACATCGGCATGTTTTTACCTATGTTTAATGTACTTTTTGTTGTCTTAATGTGTTGTTAATTAGTGGGAGGTAGGGAGGATGAACCGAAATTAGATTCTGTGGCTCTCACGATGCCTGAATTGATTTCGGTCGTTTCTTAGGGCAGTTAAACGATTGCACTTTTGGAAGCCCCATTGAGGTTTGCCATTGGACTGTCTGTCCAAATCTGCTGTCGTTTGACGATTTGTGTTAGCTGTACCGTTCCGTAGATAACTGGTGTATTTTATTCGTACTCAGTTCACAATTTTATTCAGTTTTGTATCATGTTCGTTAACTATTTCGTCCAGTCTCCTCTTACTATCATTTATTTGATGATTGTTAAATGGTCGTCCGTTATGAGTCCTGTGATGTCATCATTTTTTGCAGTCATTTTTTTTTGTGTACTTTGAATATTAAGTTGACCTCGGGTCAGACCTTGACCCTTCATTTGGCTTGTGACACTTCCGCTTGTTTTATTTAGTTCATAAATTCATTTTTAATTGTGAAAATGTCTTGTTTGCGTCTTGACATTGTTTGTACCCTTTAGTTGCATCACTGTTTTGTTTGTCCTCATGATATATATTAAATACTACATTAATAATATGATATTATATGCAATAATACACTTGTAATTTAATTTAATTAATTTTTTCTGATATTTAAGGTTAATATGGGACATTGCATAATTATGCAGTGATAGTCCAAGAAAGTAGCACTACAATTTATAAGAGATGCCTAGGGCATAATAATATAATATATATATATTGACCAAATAAAATAATCTTATAGTCTACCTTTGAGGTAATAGACCCATTGTATATTATTTAATATACTTTTCTGGTACTAAGAGAGTGACTTAGTACATTGAACAATATAATTACTAGGAATCATACCCAACATTATTGGATATTGAGATTAATTGTGTGATGTAATTACATAATAGTTAACAGATATCATAACTATTTATGATATAGTTATTATTTAGATACAATATTGTTACAAAATATTGTCTATTAGTTGAACTTAGACATTAGAGTTCAGTACTATTGTGATTATTTATATTGAATATTCCTAAGTTGAGTAAGTATAATAATTACTCTGAAGCTACTATTGACTATTTTAATCAGTAATTATCAATAATTACTTACGGATAAAAGTCAAAATGCTTACTATAGACCATTTCGTTAAAATTGGTAAAGAATATGGTTTTAAATCCCAAGAACTTCGTCAGTTTGCTGAGGCAGAACTGGAAAAACATAAAGCAGAAATGGAGGAACAAAAGGCTGCATTAAAGAAAGAGGAAGCAGAACGTGAGATGAAGCAAATTGCCAAGGAAAATAGATTAAGAGAAATTGCTCAACAGGAAGAAGAGAATAAATTGAAACGAGAGGAAATTATTTTACAACAAGAAATGGAATTGGCGCGTATTAAATTGGAGACAGCAAGATTACAAGCACAAAGTGCTGATGCAAACCAGAATAATAACGCACAAAATGGATCGTCATCCAGCCAAACTAAACATTTCTACAACTTTAAATTACCCACTCTCAACTTAAACGTGGACGACCTTTCATCGTTCCTGTCACGTTTTGAACAGACTTGCAAAACAAATCATTTGCCTGAAGAGTCATGGGTACTCAAGTTAAATGAATTCTTGGTTGGAGAACCATTGACGGCTTCTCAAAATGCTGACCCATCAATAGCAAATAACTACGGTGCTATTAAGTCCTTGCTTTTACGAAGGTTTCACCTGGACGAGGAACACTGTAGGTTGAAATTTAAGGGAATTTTACCTGAATCTCCAAAAGATTTTGCAGGATTCATTGCGAACATACGCAATACATTTAATAGATGGGTTGAACTGGCAGAAGTCAACAAATCATACGACAAATTAGTTGATTTACTACTACTACGGGATAAGGTATTATCTTCGGTTAGCCAGCCATTTTTTGCATATTTGCAGGAGCGTAAACCAGGTACTATGGACGAGTTAGAAAAAATTTCTTTAAACTACTGTTCGGCACATCCGAATGCAACCATTTCTAACTCCTCATTAAGAGAACCTCTACCTGTGGCGTCTAATATGGCCTACAATCATAATAACAAACAAAGACATCACAGTGTAGACAGAAGCAGGTTCCAAAGAAATCACAATGTTAACTTTCAGAAGGGACATAATAATGATTTCAACAATAAAAATGAGTTCAACAGAGGTAGATCACGAGATAGAAATTATTCACCTCAAACAAACTACCACAATGGTCAACATAACACTAATTATAATCGATCACATACTCCCAATAATAATAATAACTGGAATGGTAATAATCATGGCTCGAGACATCGAGATAATAGTTACTATAGAGGACGACGAGATAATTCTAACAATTATACTCGGAATCGATCTCATTCTCGGGGATCATCTCATTACAACCATAATACAGGGGCGGCAGTTACAAATAATACTACCCCTATAGCTCAGGTCCCACTTGACAATAATACAACACAGTCTTCTGCTGCATGTTTTGCTATTAATTATAATGTGGCAAATAGTTGCCAAGATTGTAATACTATTTTTCAGAAGGCCAAGGAAACGGTGCTGAATTGTGGACACCTTCATACAGCAGTTGGTCTTTCAGCGAACGATGGCAAGGGTACCCTGATGTTCAATAGAGGATTAGTCAATGGTACGGTGGTCTCAGTTTTAAAAGACTCTGGATCAACAACCATTGGAGTTCGGCAGTCTTTGGTACATCCTAGCTATGCAACAGGGGACTATGTCCGGTGCATGACATTCGGGGGTACTATTGAGTACTACCCCACTGCCATAGTACATGTTAATACACCATTTTTTTCAGGTAATGTCAAGGTGTGCATGCTACAGAATCCATCAGCTGATCTTACATTAGGACGCATACATGGGAGTAAAGATTGCACTCCTAAAGAAATTAATGATTGGGAGAAAAAAAAAAATTTGCATTCTTTTAGCAACGCTAACGCTGTTGTTGATATGGCTACACTTCGTGCCAACAACATAAATACATGTGGCACAGCAGTTTCCAACTTCACTCTCAGTACTATCCTGGAAATTGATGAAGATGATAGATCTATTGGACAACATACTAAGGATATAACTGATCCTAATAAAACTGTTGACGTTGTCAACATTGACAAAAACATTATGAGGAAGAATAATAGGTTAAATAATAATGCTGGACTTAAAAGGAAACATAAAGTTAACACAAATAATTATGATGAAAAAGTTTTTACTTTGCCCAGCAAGACATGTCTACGACATGTAGGAAACTTAATACCTTTGGTGATGATAGGTATCATCCTCAGTCCAGTCAGGATGATACGACATCCAACAGAAAGACAATGTCGGTGTTGAAAGGGAAGGTTAATTCTTTGACAAAGAATACATATCATCATTGTCCACTATTTCGTGACAATGATACTACATATATTGGGAAAAGTGCGTATTCTCGCACAGTGTTAGTGCGAAATCTGCCGCAGGATACTACCTGGCAGGCACTTAGAATTTTTTTTGATTATACAGCAAACGTTAAGTTTGTTCGTCTTCTGCCATCATGCAATGGGCAGAATAGACAGGCGATGGTTACATTTCGTAACAATCGAGACGCTCGTTGGGTAATCGAGCGTGATAATGGTGTTTATTTTCATCACCGTTATCTAAAGTTACAATTAGTACCTGATTCTGCGCCACGCAGATAATGGTGTACGCTCACCCTTTTGTCTTATTTCTTGATGACTCAGCTCTAGTCAGTCATCATTTCTTTTCCTTATTGGTCATTTATTCTTATACGTCTTAGATATCAAGGGACACAAAAAGATATTTCATATTAACATGCTCAAGCAATTTCATACACGTCCTGAACACTTACAGTCAATTTTTCATGAACTAGATGACAACACAGTATCTACTTGTTATTATTCTAACTTATCCGTCATCCAGGAAGAAGAATCTTCTTTTCCTGAGGTACAGTTACCGTTACCGGTACCAGTAGTTCAACCTACTGAATCTTGGCGGGATGTAACCATCTCTTCAACGGTTACACCGCAACAGCGTCTACAGATTGCTAATCTATTACAATCTTATCCAGATGTGTTGACCGACGTCCCGGGTCGCACATCGGCTATCAGTCATGACATTACTCTCAATGATGATACACCTATTCGTGTACATCCCTATTCGGTTCCTTTACATTTCCTTGCTAAAACTACTAAGGAACTTGAACAGATGTTGTCTCTGGGAATCATTGAGACTAGTAATTCGCCATTCTCTTCTCCATTAGTGATTGTCCGGAAGAAGGACAATAACATCAGACTATGTGTTGATTATAGAAAATTAAATGCTAAGACTATAGTTGACAGCGAACCACATCCACTTATCGACGACTTACTGCCACGTCTATCCAACGCAACTATATTTAGTAAGATAGACTTAACTAAAGGTTATTGGCAGATACCACTGACCGAAAAGGCTAAGTACTACACCGCATTTTCCACTCCACAAGGTCTATACCAGTGGAATGTGATGCCTTTTGGGCTTGTTAATGCGCCAGCTACCTTCATTCGCCTGATGCGACAAATTTTATCAGGTAGACCAGACGTTATTACATATATTGACGACATATGCTTGTTTAGTTCGTCGTTTGAGGAACATGTTTCGGGACTTAGATATGTTTTCGACACTCTAAGGAATTATCATCTAACTGCTAAACCTACAAAGGTGCAAATCGCGTGTAATGAGATAACCTTTTTGGGACATATCATTGGATCGGGATATATCCGAACGTTACCTAGTACAGTCTCCAAAATTCTAAACATAGCAGTTCCTCAGACGAAGAAACAGGTCAGGAGTTTGTTAGGACTTGTTCAATATTACAGTAGATTCATACCAAACTTGTCATCCATCACGGCTGTATTGTCTTCATTGTTAAAAAAAGACATGCCGGTGAAGGTGACATGGACTGGTACATGCAATGAAACTTTCAACAAAATTATAAATTTGTTCTCGCATGAACCAATTTTAAGACTTCCCGATGCTTCCAAAAGATTTTTCTTACGAACAGATGCTAGTAACTACGGCATTGGTGCATGCCTGCTCCAGAACCATGATGGCATTCTACATCCTACCTTATATATTTCAAGAAAGCTAAAGCCGGCAGAAACAAAGTATTCCACAGTGGACAAGGAACTTTTATCAGTGATATGGGCAATAACTAAACTTGAAAAGTTCTTGCTTGGTGCTCCCTTCACCATACAGACGGACCAACGTGCTGTAGCATCTTTGCGTCGATCTAACCATAAGAGCCAAAAACTCGCCAGATATGCAATCATCCTACAGCCATTTGAATTCTCCATTGAACATATTCCTGGCACTGAAAACATTGTGGCGGATGCGTTGTCACGTAATCCTATTGACGACGAATAATCAACATTAACATTCCTAAAACATATCAACTATAAGGGAACTAACCTTGCCTTCAATTTAAACTTTATAAACACTATATGCATCACAGAATTGAACTAAAGACAATCAAGGTATACATATTGACATTGAAACTTCGTCTAACGTCCATACACGATATATGAATATTCGTTGAACAATCATGGAACAATATCTGACGACAAGTCGAACTTATTATCCTATGTGCACTTAATTCTTGGATGCTGGGATAAATGACATTTCTTTCCAACGTAAACGTTTGAACATTTTTGCCTAAAAGAATTCATCAGGATCAAGACTACGGATGGATCATCATATCCTATACTAATTAATTAGTTAACTTAACTTCTTAATTGAATTATTATCAATAAAATGAAATGTGAGAAAAAAATGAAATGAAAGAACAAAAAAAGAGAACGAAATATAAAAAGAAGAAATTATGAAAAGAGAAAATAAATCTCACACAAGTATTAGATTAATATTTTTTTTTTTAATGTACCTATACATTATTTAGTTAGTTAAATTAGATAGTTATTATTCACTAACACTTAACACACCCAAGTAAGTTAAACTTATATTCGAATTTCTTTCTATTTCTTCTCACTAATTTTGTCTTTTCTTCTCTCATAACATCGCGTTACATTAGAACCTTAATAATTTAACTCTTAGTTTAATTAATTAATTTAATTTTAATTAGTCAAATTAATTCCTATATGACATACTAATACGACAGACCTTACTTTAATGTAATTCTATCATTCACTATTAACATTGGACATTTTATTTAGTTGATATAATAATATGTATAATATTGATATATAATATGATTAATGTTAGATGACTATGACAAATAGTTAGTTGACATGACCGCAACACGGTTCTACTCAGAACATCGTCGGCCATATGTCACAATTGTGTTAAATTTTTTTGAAAAATTGTTAAGTCGGATAGATCTTGAAAAAAAATCTATCGATTTTTTTTTTTCCCCGGTGTACAGGGAATTGTTACGGTATATGCTATTAACGCCGTCTGCTAAAGGTTAGCAGACGTGCAATCGTAAAGGTTAAGACATTTAATATATTGCGATAGATGTTTCAATTATTGAACGCTCCATACACGATCGATTATGACGTGTCTAGCGTTGTTTAGGACACAGTCGGTAACTAGGAGACGCTACCCTTTGTTACTTGACCGCCAAGCTGAATAGCTGCGTTTTTCTAACCTTCCAATTCAATGGCATGATATAGCCATTTATATGTGCATTTTTGATGGACCAGGGTCAGTCCTAGAACTCTATATGAGAGGAAAATTTATGGAGGTTAGTATTTAACTAGAATTCTCAGAAGGAGGAGAATAATCGTCAAATTCGTATGAAATATTCAGACTCGCAGTCTCACTGTCGGCAGGTAGCCATGTCTAGCTGCGCGTGCATATAGCTGTGATGTTCTGACGACAATACTGCATTGTATCCTTAAACGGACATTGACACGTAAACCAGCAGTCTACGTTATTGATTAATTTATGCATGACTTATAAGGACTTATGTTCTGTTCCTATTTGAAATGATCATCCTGTGTGTACATGTGATTAAATATTACGGACTCAATCTGAAGGCATTAATTACTTCATTAATGTTGCTGAGTTCAAGTTACATGAACTACTTCTTCATACCATGCTACTGAGTTGTATGAACACCTTCACCCTAATTCGCGTAATACTAAACAAAGCACGATTAACAAGAGATCACTAAAGTAACCATACTCAGTGCATGATCTTCAACCGGCAAATAACTCAGCAACAGGCACTTAAGATTTGTATTTTTCAAATAATCTCAGGCACAATAATTAAAGACAAACACATGTTCTGCACACACAACCCAGAGGCGTGAATCTTTGCCCATGGCTACCAAGTTTGGATGACGAAATCCTGCAATCTCACAATTTTCAGTCAAAAGAGGTTCAAGCTTGTATTTATTTGATCCTGGAGCTCTCAAAAGACGTAAAACACAACTGTTATGTGGATCTGCCACAATGATACGTCCATAACTATCAAAGCACACACCATGAGGTTGGAACTGGTACATATCTGAATCTCTCATCGATGTTGGAAGTTGGTAATTCATTCTGGAAATGTGACAGAATACTATGTTTAAAAATGCTGGCTTGTAAGTCAGAACAGCAGCAGATTATATTTAAAATGAATTAATTTCATTTTTTTTTTCTTAACCAGCGGCTCAATGACATGTCATTGCGAGGCTGGGGAGCCTGTGGACTTTCCTTCCAACCCGGTCAGGAGCTTTGCTCCTTCCCATCCACAGAGGGTTTATCTCAGGAGCCGTTCAGGTTATTCAATCAAAATCCCGGTCGATGACACTACTTCAAATGCCCAGGCCCGGGCTTGAACCTTGAACACCTGATCGCCAGTGCAATGTGGTAACTATTAAACCAGCGTGGCTCCCATTTTAATTTCATGAATAGCATATTGCATTTAATTTTTTCCCGAGTAGTACAATGTAAGTGAATAAATAAGGGGGCTGCTGTAAGACTGGTAAGGAAAGTAATGTATAATATAAAAAGAAAAATGGTATGGAATCAGTTTTACAAATTGATGGAACACTAGAAACTTTGTGGCCTGATTGTAACTGTGGCTGACAAAGGGTGAATCCCAAGACATTCCATGTTTATAGTGTTCCATCTGTTTCCATATCATTAAAAAAAAAATTATATATTACCTCCTGAGAAGTATCATATTATATTGATGTGGGGTGATTTTTTTTTTTTTTCTGAGTAATACTGATTTTTTTATTTCTACATATGTGGTTGAGCACTGTGGGCAGAAGTAATAATATTTTTTTGAGTGAGGTATGTATGTTGCTTTGGCCAATTTCATATTGCATCTCTTCAGGGCTTCAATACTATCTCAGATACTGCCATTTCCAAGAATCGTCATCTCTGATCAAGAAAATGTCTTTCTAATTGGTTTGTGGGCCACATCATTTATGTTTAGAGACAGGTTCAAGGCAATATTGGAAAACTTTTTTTTTCCCACTTACTGGATATTGCAGGGTAGAAGCATATTTTTTATTTCAAGACTAGCAGTAAAAAAACACCCAGATATACAGGAACTAAAAAAATAGCTAGACATTGCCAGCTAAATTTTACTGAAGAAGTAATCAGGGACTTGGGGTATGTATGATATTGCGCTTTTTGCCTCAAAGCCATCAGTTTTTTTCTTGAAATGCAATGTCCCTACAGTTTAAAAATGCAAACTAAACATGCTATCAGATTTCCAGGACTGAAAGAAAGAAAGGAGTTAGATGTTAATTTTATGATACTTTTTCCTGTTTTTTATACAAATAGGAATTGCTAATCACAATACCTAATCTCTTAGTAGGAAATATATGCAGAATGTTTATTATGTCCCCATCATTACTGTGAACTTATTTTGCTGTGAAATGGTCATAAAATAACACTAGAAATTACTGTATATATTCAAGTATAGGTCAATTTGGCTATAAGTCGACCCCTAGACTTTAGGAGTTAAAAACCTACCAAAATAAATGAGCAGATTACAAGTCAAAGTAACAAAAAATAGATGCAAGAAATTTCTATATTTCTGGCATGTTGCAATATTTTCCACTCCTTTTCAACTGAAGGGTGTGAATTTTAATTGTTCCAGAGTAATGATGCAACCATTTTGCCGCTGAGTTAAAATTCATTCATTTATTTCTTCTTCAAGAGCTGTAAAAGATGAAGTGTTCCTCTCCCTGTTTGTTTTGGGCATTTCTTGTAACGATTCTTTTATTTTACGCCAGTCTCAAAAACATATTCCAAATACCCACATTGAACTGGAATTGCCATGGCTTTCTGCAAATTCTATCACTTCCAGCTTAAAGCCAGCCTTGTAAGAAGAAGAATGCTTTCTTTTCAAACTCATTGTAATAGCACCTTCAGGAAAAAATTTCTTTTATAAAAACTTAATGTGGGTGTATTTACAACAAATGATTTAAACAGCTGTGCATGCCGGTGCACTCATGACAGGAAGTACAAAAGCATGATGGGCATTTTGTATTTACCATATATGGTTTGTATCTTGCATCGTGTGTTTGTTTTCACTTTAATAACTACCACAATTAACAGCCTGCTAAAATTGATTCAAAAATTTTAATATATTACCTGAGATATTTTTTTACAAACATTTAACGAAGCAGCAAGTTTATATCTGAAGGATACTAGCTTTGCATTTCGTTGGCTTCCCCCTTTCGCGAGTGGGATTTTAAGCGCTGTCTTCAAAATATAGCATATCGCAGGAAGTGGATGGGACTACTGTACATCATGTTTACAGTATATCCGTGTACTCTGTTGTATCATTGTGCGAAAATGTAATGGTCGAGCATAGAATGGGTAGGGTAATTAGGATGATGAACAAAAAGTGTAAGGGATGAGCCTAGAAGGACAGTATGAGAAATCTGATACAGTAGTTTTTATTTTAAAATTGCTTTCACTTGTTTTACTTGCCATGCTGTTTCACAGTGCGGCATCATATACTAGTGCTGTTAGTTATTTTTTCCTACTCCCTAAGATACATACACCTCGTCTTACATGATAATGACATCACAAACCCACATATTTAATATCATCATTGTTATGAGTTAAATTCATAACAAGTCTGTCAATATCATTAGAGGGTTCGACAAGGCTCCGTGTTTGTTTATTATACATAGTCCTTGGTAACACAGGAAGTGATGTCATTGCCTCGAGGTGCAGTTCGGCAAACGTCGTGGTAAGCAAGGCAGACGAGGGTCTTCTTGTGTGTGGCTGATGGCGAGTGGACGTATGTATCTGAGCTCCTGAGATTTATATGATTCTGTGATATATCCCTATGTTGTACCATCACTAGTACATCAAGATTTTGTGTGAGGAGTACTAGATATCTTCATTTGAAAGGGAGTATGCATTTTGTTGAACTGATTAAATAAAAATGTGTAAAACTCTCGTGGACAGTGTTCTAGCTACTGACGATACAGAGCTATACTGATGACTGAATATGTTATGCCATAAGATATAATGGCTTTCAAGATTATGCATGTGGAGCAGCGTTTATTGTAATAAACAGTGTGCAGATTGTCCACTCTGCCTTTGTGGTGACATTGATATTTCAAGTTGTATTGTTGTATGCGTTGTCAAGCAGTTCTACCCTAATATTATCTTGGCCAGAGTAACCAGGCGTTTACTCAAAAGTTACTGATCAAATTATATAAAGACACGCAACAGTAGAATGGGGGCCTCAAGCTGGGATCCTGAATCCAGTATCATTTGTTGATGTCAGGAGAATTTTTTCGAGTCACTGGACTTCGTTTTATGCCCAGTACGTTATTTTTCAAAATGGCGGTGTTTGTCGGCTGCTGGCGGCTTTGCTAAACCTAACCTGGTCAAAACGGAGAGTGTATCATCGTTCCTTGTGAAGGAGGCATACAGATAAGTATATTTATAGATACATGCAGCCTGTGATTTAAAGAATCTCGTTTGCCAGAGTTCTTTCTTTATGTTATATGTATTTTTGTGTTTATACGTTCCTGTATTAAGCGGGTGGTTGGAAGGGACTTATGAATTTGCTATACCTCCAATGGACGGTCATAAATCCATAAGTGTTCTGTAGTTTGTATCTGATTTTTTCAAATTAAGGGGCCGGCGTACATAGCTGAGTGTTACTGCCTTAATTGAATTAACCAGGTTCATTATTTGTCTAGTTGTGAAGGTCCTGTTATTTGGCAAGTTTGTTATTGTTATCAAGTTAATTGTAATTTTTTCTTCAGTTTTTCTCCATTATTGTTTGTAAAATTGTTCATCTTACCTTACTATCCCTTAGTTATTAGATGTCATATATGTTGTGAAATTGTGCTTGTCTTTTCATAAGTGTAGTAGAGCTGAATTCTTTCATTTTTTATATAGTTCATACATTTCTCCCTTGGTTGATCATTTGTATATATCTTCAATTAGTTCTGTCACTGTATCCTGTAATCTTGTTTGTATCTCTATTTTTTGCTCCTTTAATAACATCTAATATTACATGTGGTCGAGTGATTTTGAGTGGTGAAATAATTGTTGCTAATATTGCTCACATATTCATTATATAATATTTGCATTATTGTTCAACAATTTGAAAGCACAATAATAGTTAATTATGGCTACCTTGGAGTATTTTATAAAGATTGGAAAAGAATTTGGTAAGGAGGGTGAGATGTTGAAAACATATGCATCCACTGAGCATGCAAAAGAATTAAAAAGGCTAGAAGACAATGAACTCAGAGATCAAAGAAAATTAGACAGAGAAGAGGAGAGTAGAAGAATTGCAATTAGCTGAAAAAAGGAGAGAAGAATAATTAGCTGAGAAAAGGAGAGTAGAAGAATTGCAATTAGCTGAGAAAAGGAGAGAAGAATAATTAGCTGAGAAGAGAAGAGTAGAAGAATTGCAATTAGCTGAGAGGAGGAGACAAGAGGAATTGGCTCTTGAAGAAAAAACATTGGCATAGGCTCAACACTTGAGATTGGCAGAACTGGAATTAGAAAAGTTGAGACTTCAACATCCTCAGGCTAATCCAGCAAGTAGTGAGGCTGAAAAAAAGACCATGCTTCCACTTTTAGGCTTAATTTGCCAAAATTTAGTCCAAATATCGATGACATTTCATGCTTCTTAAATAGATATGAAACGTATTGCCAAGAGTTTAAAATTGATAGAGCTACATGGTCTAGTAGGTTGATGACTTTATTGGTCAGTGAGGCTCTTACTGCAGTCTGTACCATGGATGATCAGAGTTGAAATGATTATGAAGCTGTAAAAGCTTTGTTGCTAAAGAAGTATCAATTGGATGAAAATGGGTATAGGTTAAAGCTAAAATCATTATTACCCGATTCAGCTAAGGATTTTGCTGAATTTGTCTCATCTATTAAGCTTTACTTTTCTAGATGGGTTGATTTATCAAAAATTGAAAAAACCTTTGATGGGCTGGCTGATTTAATTCTAAGAGACAAAGTGATGTCTTCAATCAGTGGTGACTTTTTATCATTCCTTCAGGAGAGGAAACCTGAAACATTATCTGCTATGGAAAATCTTGGACAGCAATACCAAATTGCACATCCTGGTAGGAACCTTAGCAAAAATAACTTTAAGGATTCATTGCCAGTGGCATCTGCTAGGACTGTGGTGCATAATTCACCTAGACAGAGATCTAATAGCATGGATAGAAACTTTCGTGTAAATTGAGACCATAATAATGGATTTTTCAGGGGAAGATATAATTTCAATAAAAGATCACAACAGCCTCAAAGAAGTTATAATTCATATGATGATGGATTTTTTCCTCCACAATCATCCTTAAGATCTAATGATTATCAGAACAGAGGTGGATATAATTTCAGATCAGGCAGAGGAGAAGGGTCATTTTACAGGAATAATGACAATAATCTCAATAACAGAGGTTATCAACAAAACAATAACATTAGACAGTCTAGAAATCCTGAACGGTCAAATGCTGTTGTGCATCTTAATGACAGTAATCCAGTACAGAATACTAATGTTGTCTCTCATGATAATGCATGTGGTGTGGACTTATCCAACAGTACTAATTGTTCTGAATGTAATTCTTTGTTTCAGTCAGAGGGAGTACCTAGGCTCCTGTGTGGATACCCTTTACCAGTTATGTCCTCATATGATGGGACAGGGTCACTAGTCTTTAATAAAGGTTTTGTTAACAACCAACTTGTTTCACTTTTCAGGGACACCGGATGCTCTACGGTTGGAGTGCGCAGGTCGTTGGCGGATCAATCTGATTACACAGGCAGGGAGGTTAAATGCATTACATTCGGGTGCACAGTGGAATACTACCAACTGCAGAAGTATTCTTGGATACCCCTTACTTTACAGGGAGGACTCTTGTGCGCCTGTTGAACAAATCTATTGCAGGAATAACCCTGGGAAATATTCCTGGACTTCGTGAATGCACTAAGGAAGATATTGTGCAGTGGGAACAACAGCATCTGATCAGTGCAAATGCTGTCATAACCAGAGCTCAGTCTCGTGCCGAGGTACATAATCAAAACTAAATCGATAATGTTGTGGATGAGGTGATGAATGATGAGAGTGGGACTGAGGAGGTGGTGACGGATGAGGAGAAAAATGATGAAGAGGAGGAAAATAATGATAATTTACAGGTGGAACTTATTGATACGGATTCATTCATTCAGAGACAGAATGATGATGATTCCTTAAAGAAATTTTTTCAGGTGGCCAAATCTGATGATGTGGTGGTTGATGATAATTCTATACATTGGTACACTTTAAAGAATGGAATTTTAATTAGAAATTTCCAAGATTCCACATCTGTCAGAAAACAGATCATGGTACCAGCTTGTTTTCGCCCATTTGTTTTACGACATGCTCACGATATTAATTGTGCAGGGCATTTGGGGATTGCCAGGACAAAACAGAGGGTTTTGTCTCATTTCTTTTGGCCTGGAGTGACAAAAGATGTAAAAGCATATTGTCGCACATGCAAAGTTTGCCAGGATGTGGCACCAAAACACCCCAAACATAATGCGCCTATCCAGGCATCGGATATATCATTGCGTCCCTTCGCAAAGATGGCGATTGACCTTATTGGTCCACTACCAGTTACGTCAGCTAAAGGTCACAGATATGTGCTGACCTCCATTGATATATGCACGTGGTGGCCGGAGGCTATTCCTCTTAAAACTATATTGACTGTGAATGTCGCTGATGCGCTATTTTTAATTTTTAGTCGATTGGGTTTTCCCGAAAATATTCTATCAGAAATGGAAACTCAATTTGTCTCTGACGTCATGACACAAGTGATGAAAGAGTTCGATATAAATCGTTCTCTTAGCTCAGTATATCACGCAAGTTCAATGGGAAAATTGAGAGACTTACTCGTCGCCTTAAGCAGATGTTGGGCAAGGTTACTACTAAGTACCCGCAGGACTGGGATAGAGTACTACCTGCAGTATTGTTCGCCTATAGGGAAATACTCAACGAACATACTGGTTTTGTACTGTTTGAGTTGGTCTTCGGTGCTAAGCCTAGAGGACCCATGTCCATTCTAAAACAATTATTGGTTGGAGCTGACATGAATGAAGATGTTCAAACCTCATACCAATATGTTGTTAATTTGAGGAAAAAAATTATCGATGCATGCCAGATAGCAGTGGAGGCGTCGGAAAAGGCAAAACTAAAGGCCCGATTGTTTGTGAATCAAAACAGAAAACTACGCCAATTATGGCCGGGTGATGAAGCCTATGTCTTACTACCAAATAAAGACAATAAGTTACTTGTTTCGTGGAGAGGACCGTATATTATTCTTGAGAGATTGTCAGATGTTGACTACATTGTATCTATCAAGGGAAAGGAAAAAACCTTTCATATCAACATGCTGCAGCAATTTCACTCTCGTCCTCCACATCTAAAACCAGTCTTTGAGGCTATTGACGAGTCTATTGATCGTCGCTCTTCCCTGGCAGTGATACAGGGAGAGTTATCTGACTTGCCTGATGGTTCTGAACCACTTTTGTCTTTACCAAATTTACCTCTTTTATCTACTGAGAGTTGGAAAGATATTTCTATTTCGCCAACTCTTCTTCTTCTTCTTTGATCCTTAGCCACCGACCGTCAAAGCAGTCAGTGGCCATCACACCTAGTGGCGTCTTGTAGGGCAACAACAAATTGATTCCACTTTGCTCGGTCGGTGGCCATCCTTCGTACAGTGCCCTAACTCTGGTTCATTCTTTGCATCTCAGCCTCCACAGTCCTCCGCCAGGTTGTTTTTGGTCGGCCTCTCTTTCGTTTTCCTTCAGGGGTCCAAAGCATAGCTGTTCTTGTGATGGCATCGGGGTCTCTTCTGAGGACATGACCAACCCAGTTCCAGCGTCTGCCAGCTATGATGGTGTGCATGTCCTCTTGCTTGCTACGAGTAAGCAGATCTTGGTTAGTGATGGTATTCGGCCAAAAGATTCGGTGAATTTTTCTTAGGCATGTTGTGTGAAAAGAGGACAATTTCGACATTTCCTTCTCTGTAACTCTCCAGCATTCCGCACCATAGAGAAGCACAGAAAGCACACAGCTCTGATATAATCTTAATTTTGTGCTTGTGCTGAATTGGGAGGACTTCCAGATGTTGTTTAGGCTAAAGAAGGCTGTTCTTGCCTTATTCATTCTGATGTTGATGTCTTTGCCTGCCCGCCGTCTGGTGTTACTATGTTTCCTAGGTATGTGAAGGTATCTGTCTGTACCAATTGCTTATTCCTTACTGATATGGGCTCAGGGTTGCTCACATTGAGCGTCATGACCTCAGACTTCTTTAAATTGATGTTCAAGCCCACCTGCTGGCTAAACTTATTAAGTCTATCCGTTTTTTCCTGGATGTGTTGATGTGAATGTGCTAGCAGTGCAATGTCATCTGCATATTCCAGATCTTCCAATGTAGAAAATGTTGTCCATCTTATTCCTCTTGGACTACCCTCTGTTGTCTGGCGCATCACCCAGTCCATGACTGTTAAAAATAGAGTGGTTGATAAGGGGCATCCCTGTTGTACTCCTGTCTTCACCTCAAAGGTTAGGTTGCTCTGCCCAACACTGCACGTAAAGTTTGCATAGAGGCTTTTTATGATTGACACTATGCAGCTTGGAATTCCATAAGCCCTCAGTATTTTCCATAAACTGTCCCTATGTATGCTGTCAAAAGCCTTTTCAAAATCAACGAAATTAATGTAAAGCTGTCTTTACCATTCTGAGCACTGCTCTATAATGTTCCTGAGAGTGAATATATGATCTACACATCTTCTGTTCTTTCTAAATCCTGCTAGTTCTTTCCTCAGTTTGTGATCTACTGCCTTTGAAGTTTTCTGTATAATTATCCTGCCTAGTATTTTGCTGGGAACTGAGAGAAGAGTGATTCCTCTCCAATTATTGCAGTCTGCAAGATCTCCCTTCTTGGGCAATTTGACAATTATTCCTTTGTTCCACTCTGATGGTGTTGTCCCCGTTTTCCAGACTTGTGCAAATAGTGGTTCTGATAGTTCTGCTGCTAGCTCAGGGTCTGTCTTAAATAGCTCTGTATTTAAGTTATCATGGCCCGGAGCTTTGCCGTTCTTTAACCCTTTGATTGCTGTGATGATTTCTTCTTTTCGTGGAATGTCTGTATCGCCAACTCTTGCTTCTTATCAAAAGGACCAGATTTCCTTGTTACTACAATCTTTTCCTGATGTGCTCACGGATGTTCCTAATATCATTCAACATGATATTCTTCTGACAGATTTCAGACCTATCAAACTGAAACCATATCCTATTCCTATTCATTTGTAATCACAGGTACAGGAAGAAATAAATGATATGATAAAGTTAAATATAATTTCTCCATCACAATCTCCATACAGTTTTTCTATGGTATTGATTTGGAAGAAAGACAAATCCATTCGGATTTGCATTGATTTCAGACGTTTAAATGCTTTGACTATCCAGGACGCTGAACCATTACCTTTGTTGGATTCTCTATTAGATAGACTAGCTACAGCTACTTTCTTTAGTAAATTTGACTTGTCAAAGGGCTATTGGCAGGTTCCATTATCGGACAAAGCTAAACCTTATACAGCTTTCGCTACACCTCTAGGATTGTTTCAATTTAATTTTATGTCTATTGATCGTGTTAACGCTCCTGCTACTTTTGTTCGCATGATGCGCAAGATATTCTCGGACCGTGATGACATAATCACGTATATTGATGATATTTGTCTTTTTCATCAATCTTGGGAAGAACACGTTCTTGGAATTCAATCTTTATTGAATACTTTACGTCTTCATCATCTGACTCCTAGACCATCCAAAAAAAAAAAATAGGATTCACTGAAATTTTTTTTCTTGGTCATAAGGTAGGAGGTGGTTTTCTTAAACCTGAAGATTCAACTATTTCTAAAATTTTGAATCTTGAAATTCCTAAAACAAAGAAACAAGTCTGCAGTCTGTTAGGTCTAGTAAGTTTCTATAGAAAATTCTTGCCTAATTTTTCGGAAATTACGAGGGGCGTTCAGAAAGTAATGCATCACATCATTTTTCTCAGGAGCTGTTTATTCAAAAAGCATGAAATTTATACACAATATACATGGAAATGTCATGTAAACATCGGTATTATTCAACATAATCCCCATCAACTTGTACGGCTTTATGCCAGCGCGAAACAAGTGCATGTATTCCTAGCCCGTACCAGATTTTGTCTTGATCATGTAGCCAATTCTTCGCTGCATGAATCACTCCTTCATCATCTTCAAACCTTGTCCCACGGAGTGCATCTTTAAGTGGACCAAATAGATGAAAATCAGAGGGTGCCAAATCGGGACTATAAGGTGGATGGGGTAGTACAGTCCAACCCAATTTGGTGATTGCTTCCCGTGTTGCCAGACTTGTGTGAGGTCACGCATTGTCGTGAAGGAGAAGCAGGTCTGCTGGATTCTTGTGCGGCCGAACTCTGCGAAAACACTGATTGCGTTTTTTCAATGTCTTAATGTAAGCTTGCGAATTGATTGTCTCTCCTCTTGGCATAACGTCCACAAGAATCACACCTTCACTGTCCCAAAAGACAGTGATCATGACCTTTCCAGCTGAAGGAATTGTCTTGAATTTTTTTCTTCATGGTGATTGCGGATGCCACTCCATTGACTGTCTTTTTGTCTCAGGTTCAAAATGATGTGCCCAGGTTTCGTCACCTGTAACGATCTTAGCCAAAAAGTTCTCTTCATCAGCATTGAAACGCTCCAACAATTCAGAAGAAATTGCTTTCCTTTGCAATCGGTGGTCATTTGTGAGGCTTCGAGGAACCCATCTTGCGCAAACCTTAGAAAATCCGAGAGTTTTTATAACTGCATTTGCACTACCAATGCTGACTGACAAGCTGTAAGGCCAATTGTTGAGTAGTGATTCGCCTATCAGTAAGAATAATGCCCTCAGCGCATTTCAACACTTCTGCGTTGGTGGCTGTGGCAGGACGTCCACAGTGCGGCCGATCAAGCAGATCCGTATCTCCACTTCCTGATTCTTTGATTCTCTGAACCCAGCGACTGACTGTACTCCTATCGACTGCAAAACTTCCATACACATCACATAGACGCTTGTGAATGTTCACAGCAGTTTCGTTCTCTGCAACGAGAAATTCTATCACAATTCGCTGCTTATAACGCAAGTTGCTAACACGCTCCATTTCAACGGTTTAGGGCAGCCGTATTATTTGGCTGGTGGAGGTGCAATTTGGTGCACACAATTGGCACATGCCATATTTGAAGTGTGCAAAATGTCATGCTTCTATCTTCATTATTAGCTGAGAAAAACGATGTGTTGCATTACTTTCTGAATGCCCCTCGTACTTCAGTTCTGTCTTCGTTGTTAAGAAAGAACTCCCCAAACAGGATTGTTTGGTCCCATGCCTGCGATGTCTCTTTAAATATATTAAAAATCTGTTTTTCCAAATCACCAATTTTGAGATTACCTGACGCTCGATTTCCTTTTATCCTTAGAGTCGACACCTCTGGAACAGGAATCGTTGGAACACTTACGCAGGAATTCGATGTTGTTTGCATCCAATCCTATATATCAGTAGAAAATTAACTCCAACAGAACAAAAATATCCAATTGTGGAGAGAGAACTTCTTGCGATTGTTTTTTGCTTCTCCAAACTCCAGCGTTATCTGATGGGATCAAGATTCTTTTTGGAGACAGATCAGAAAGCGCTGTCCTATCTAAAAACTGCAAGATTTAGGAATGAGAGGGCTGCCAGGGCATCACTTGCACTTCAGCCTTACAATTATAAATACGAGCTATCAAGGGCAGTCAGAATGTTATAGCTTATGTCCTGTCTAGATGTATCAAGGACCCTATGTCATCAATCAACTCGAGAACTGCAGACGACTTGTAATGTTGAAACTAACCTATGGACTGACTTCATGATATGATGACCCGTGTAATATTGCACTTATAATAACGTTTTTCTCTGACACTACTGAGGTTGAACATTATTTTCAATGGTATTACTGAAGCCTAATGGTAGAGGATACCATAACGTGCTGTAAGATGCTAAGGCGGAGAACTATTTTAGATTGTCACATTTTGAAGAAAATCTTTCAATGACTTGTGTGACAGTGCTTACAACTATTAATCGGTTCACACGGCAC
Source organism: Oreohelix idahoensis (assembly GCA_024509875.1). Lineage (NCBI taxonomy): Eukaryota > Metazoa > Mollusca > Gastropoda > Stylommatophora > Oreohelicidae > Oreohelix > Oreohelix idahoensis. Next base: position 202,961 of record JAMPIV010020781.1, on the reverse strand, counting down.
CTGATGTTGATGAATGCTGAAATGCTTAATTTCGTGTAATAACTCTTTCAACTCAGCGCAGTACATGGATGTATTGTGCCTTATTGACAATGATCATATTCCGTTTACAGACTAGCAAACACTCATTATGTGGAATGATGAAAATACCGTGACTTGAGGATATTTCGTGCAGATATTTGCTATTATTGGAATATGGATAAGGGCATCTACAAATGAAGGGACATAACTCTAGAATGACCCGCATGATCAAGGGAGAGTACCAGGAATACTCTTGTTTTACTTAACTTCTGTGCTTAAAATGAGTGTTAATTAATTTTAATTCGCCATATATGGTTTGGTCTTTGATACATATCTTTTTCACACGCACACTGTAGCGAAAGGTCTTCCTATTATGATAATAGTGGTAGAGCAGAAGTAGAATCTCTCTCCAGAAAGTATGAAGTTCCAGTGCCCGAGAAGTACACTGGTATCACAAGTGAGTTACAGCTGTGAATACTCTGAGCTGGACAATAGATTTAGGCTTCAGAAGTATAAGTTGCTACTTTCGCTATCGTAACCCTATGTGATAATATAATTAAATTTGAAAAGGTAACTCAAAATTTAACAGTTAAAAATTTAACAAGTCAAATGAGTACAATTATCCAATTTATTATGTACATCTATATATTCTTGTAATGATAAATGGGTGTTGGAAGATGGTAAAATGTATGATTATTTACAGTTACAAATTAAAATAACTAATAGAAAAAGTCTTGGATTTATCTTCCACGGAATTTACAACAAAAGGATTGTCACATTATCTCTTGCCATCTAGTTGTCATCATTAGACAGTCGTTTTAGAAACTGCTCACAGGATTTGTTGGATGGATACAAAGAAACTCAACTTTAGCCACGTCTGCTCGAGGTTCCTCCAACACACTGGAGTACGGAAGACTTTCCTTCAGCCCGCCCTATAACTACGGGGGACTAAGGTGTTGAGTTTGGTTGACCTCTAGGCTTCAGTGAGCTGGATCAACTTCTTCAAGTCTTTAGTTTCTCAATCAGGAATGATCATAAACATTGATCATAAAAACCTGGAACAAGAAGTAATAGGTGGCCATGTTGTTCCAACAATCTCACCACCAACTACTGTTCATGATGCGACCATGTCTTCAGTGTTTGTATATAAATGAATGAATCATGGTAGTATGTTACAGAGATAGCATGATAAGATAATGTATACTGTGCAGAATTAACAAAATACATGAATAAATCATATGTTATGATACATGGGTACGATATAACCTTTGCCTTCCACTTATGAATGTCAAGTCACTTAATTACTTGCTGGTATGTCGTAAGCTTCCAGGCAAGAATTAGCCATGATATATTTGGCTAACCAATTAATGGTTATGCTTCCTGACAATACCGGTGAAGGTTATCTCTGGTTAGCGTCATTCTCTTTTTTATTATATCTGATACAATCAATCAGAAATAAAATCTGAAATAAAATGATATTATTCATACATATATCTTTAATAAACTTACATACCCTCTTAGGATCTATAAGCTCACGGTGAGATTGTTTTGGTTGAAGTTAATCTGCCCTGCATGCAGCGTGAAAAAATAACTTTTCTTGCAGATACTGTCTTCCAGTTTCTCACTTTGGCTTCTGGATTTGGTGTGTGTGATTTTCAACACGTCCCTCTGTCCTTATATTTCAGTCTCTCGCCCGTACGAGAAAGCACCTCTAAAAGTCCCAAAAGATTTTCGTTTCATCTCCTGGTTTGAGGCTATTTGAAGCAATCTGTGTTTTTCCTGTACTTGTTTTTTTCTTCTGTTCACTACACACTTATATTCTTCCGTCCATTCTATGTATCATTTCCTTTTCCCCATATGAGGCTTTCATTACATATAAGTTTTATACAAATCCGTTGAGGCTTGTTAGTGTAATAAATTTTTAAAGATTATTAGCTAACTTTTAGCCGATGTGATGAAGGTGAAAAATATTAATTATCTTTAAAACTATTTATATTTGAATAATATCCTTTTGGATATAATTCCTAGTCTATCTCCTTTGTTGAATTATTTTTATTTAATATTATTCCAACCGGGCATTCTCCGGTAGTTAATAATTTAATGTCCAGTAAATGCAAACTTTGAAAGTCCGCCATTCATTCTTATTAGCTATTTCATCATTCTTCAGTAATACTGTATGGCTTTTAACCGTAATTCACATTTCCCATCTACTACAAACTTCAAAGAAAGACCGCCGCGCTGACCTTGCGCTGGTGTGTGTGTGTGGGAGTCGCGCTACACATTTTTTTTCCACAACAAAGCAAGAGGAACCAAATTTCGCTACACACACTAGATTTTGAATCAATATATATTGCTGATAGTACATACTATTATCTATTCGTACACCACATCAGCATATTCGTATTTAATGGTGCACAAAATTGTGTTAGATGCAAGATAACATTTTAATAATACCACAGTACACTTTTGCTGACTGGTACGAATAAGTACACTTAACCTTAATTTTTGTTGGTGTATAATGTTGCATTCATTCACTTTCTTGTTATGATTGTCTGCCTCATTTCATCTATTGATGCTATTACATATTTATATCATTTTTAATGCTTTGCATTACTGCAATTGATTAATAAGAAATTTATTGACTACTGATACTGGACTTGACAGATAGGTGTTATTGGACGGTGTGAGGTATGTGAGTGCATGTATTGCTACCATCATTTTTTAACATGTTGAGTGCTTTTAGTGATGGCCACCTCACATTTCTGTTAAAACGATTTTTGTCATTCGTAGTCTTTGGCTATGGTTTTTACCTGTTATGAGTTAAATTCATAACAAGTCTGTCGATATCATTAGAGGGTTCGACAAGGCTCCGTGTTTGTTTATTATACGTAGTCCTTGGTAACACAGGAAGTGACGTCATTGCCTCGAGGTGCAGTTCGGCAGACGTCGTGGTAAGCAAGGCAGACGGGAAGATCGTCTGCTAGGTGCTTCTTGTGTGTGGCTGATGGCGAGTGGACGTATGTATCTGAGATTTATATGATTCTGTGATATATCCCTATGTTGTACCATCACAAGTACATCAAGATCTTGTGTGAGGTGTACTAGATATCTTCATTTGAAAGGGAGTATGCATTTCGTTGAACTGATTAAATAAAAATGTGTAAAACTGTTGTGGACAGTGTTCTAGCTACTGACGATACAGAGCTATACTGATGACTGAATATGTTATGCCATAAGATATAATGGCTTTCAAGATTATGCATGTGGAGCAGCGTTTATTATAATAAACAGTGTGTAGATTGTCCACTCGGCCTTTGTGGTGACATTTTTATTTCAAGTTGTATTGCTGTATGCGTTGTCAAGCAGTTCTACCCTAATATTATCTTGGCCAGAGTAACCAGGCGTTTACTCAAAAGTTACTGATCAAATTATATAAAGAAGCGAAAACAAATTTGTGAAGCTAAAATTGTGTGCTTTATATCCATTGCTAACGTTGCTAATCATTTGTTTACGAACAAAATGGAGCGAGATTCTTCTTCTAAACACCGGCTATCAGCTGATCAAGCAAAAAAGCTTATTTCTCAGTGGACAGAAGATAATTCTAGCGACAGTGATTTGGAAGTTAGTTTTAGTGATTCAGATGAGGACGTTGTAAAGACTTTGTGTCAGAATATTCATGAAAGTGGTTATTCTGATGGTGATGCTGCGCAGCTAATTGAACAGGCATCAGGTAGTGTAAAAAGAGCTAAACTATCAGTCAGTAAAGGAAAAGGAAGGGGTAAAAACCCCATTCTGACAACCAGTAAAGCTAAGAGAAATGCCACAAGTCTAGAGGCAGGTGCATCCTCACAAGATGTCCCAGAGTGGTTAGAAATTACTGAAGGCATGACATAAAATGTATTCAATTTTGTCCAAAGAGAACACCAGGTGTGACTGAGGGGCTTGACCTGTCAACCCCGTTGAAATGTTTCAATATTTTGTTTACAGATGAAGTTAAAGATTACATGTGCCAGTGCATCAATGATTATACTTACTTAGTCATTCCCCTTCTACCGTGAGGTGTAGAGGTATCAATGATTATGCCAGACTCAAATGTATTCAAAATAACCCTGCGAAACAATATTCAATGTATTCTCGATGTACCGAAGTCACACGCCTAGAACTTGATAAGTTTTTGCTGTCCTAATAAATATTGGGATTCAGAAAAGACCATTCATTCGTGACCACTGGTCTACATCTGCAAAATTTTATACTCCTTAGTTTCATCAGATGTTTTCAAGAAGTAGATCTGAAGCATTATATCATACAATGCATCATGTCTCTGATGAAAATTCACAAGGAAAAGAAAAGATTGAACCATTTATGAACATGTTGCAAACATTTCATACCCATTCCAAAATATCAGTTTGGATGAAATGGTTATAGGGTATAAAGGCAGATGGTATATGACACAAACAAGCATGTGTTGTGTACAGCATTTAGAGATAAAAAGTCTAAGAAATCAGTTTTCCTTGTATCTTCTCAGGCCAAAGTGGAGACCATAACCACCCAGAAGCACATTGTTAAACCAAAAATGATAGATGAATACACAGGGCCGGATTAAGCTAGTACGGGGCCTGTAGCATTTGTTAAGAAAGGAGCCCTATATTTTAAAAAAAAAAACAATAAAACAACACAAATATATTTGAACACATACATTTTTAATTTGCATAGTAATTATCATTATCAAAAGTAACAACACAGTCAACATTATTGTTTAAATATTAATGTTTCTACATTTAGCATGAGCAAATTTGTTGATGATATCATCATCTCAACCCGTAACCCGTCATGGGTCGTAGGGGTGCCATGGTGGAAGCATCAGCAGACAGGGTCCTCCACTGCTCTCTATCCTCAGCAATGCTTACAAGTGTGGAAACACCGTGTCCTGCCCATTCTTTGATGTTATCAGCCCAGGATTTTCTTTGCCTTCCTCTTCTCCGTTTACCTTCGACTGTTCCCTGGAGGATCATTTTCGAAAGGGAGTCATGACGAGTTACATGCCCAAAACCAGGCAAGCTTTCGACGTTTCACTACTGACAAAAGTGGTTCTTGGTGGCCTGCATAGGTGTTTATCTTCTCTCTAACATAGACATTTGTTTTGTGCTCTTTATAGCAAATGCGCAAAATTCTTCTATAACATGCTCGAAAGCCTGAATCCTTCGCTCCGTATCTGCAGTGAGTGTCCAGCTCTCACACCCATATAAGAGAATAGATAATACAAGTGATTTGTATAATTTGATCTTCACAGGAAAACTGATGTTACTTTTCCAGATCACATTCAGTCTTGTCATGGCAGCTGAGGCCATCTCAAGTCTTGTCTTGATTTCTTTACTTGATTTCCCATCACTACATATAGTGGACCCGAGATATTTAAAGGTGTTAACTTCTTCTAACGTTTGCCCATTCAACGTAATGTTGTTGCAAAGAGGTCGGCCTACAATTGATATGGTTGTTTTATAATCATAAAGAGCCTCCTGCATAATATGTTCTAGATATATATTAAAGAGCACTGGGGACAGGATACATCCCTGGCGAACTCCTACAGTTGTTTTGAAAAATTCTCCAATGTCATTGCTTGCAAAAACAGCACTGCTTGCATCCTTGTATAGTGCTTCAATGATATCTATGATGTTGGTATCAAAATTGAATTTTCTCATTATTTGCCATAAGCCTTCATGCCAGACTCGATCGAAGGCTTTTGTGAAATCGATGAAGTTATGGTATAAATCGTGTTGATGCTGGAGATGTTTTTCGATCAGTAATCTAATACTGAAGATTTGTTCTGAGGTACTTCTTTTGGTCTAAAGCCAGCCTGTTCCTTGGACAAGATTTCTTCTGATTTCTGTTTTATTCTGTTCAAAAGTATCCTTAACATCACTTTACTTGGATGACTAATAAGGCTAATGGTTCTGTAGTTCTTGCACATTTTTAGATTTCCTTTCTTTGGAAGCGGTATTACTAATGATTGCGTCCACTCTTTTGGCCACTTTTTTGTACTCCATATCTTCTGGCAAATTGTTGTCATGATTTTTACTATATCTGGTCCTCCATATTTCAAGAGCTCTTCTTCTTCTTCTTTGATCCATAACCGCCAACCGTCAAAGCAGTCAGCGGCCATCACGCCTGGTGGCGTCTTGTAGGGCAGCAACAAATTGATTCCACTTTGCTCGGTCGGCGGCCATCCTNCGTACAGTGCCCCAACTGTGGTTCATTCTTTGCATCTCAGCTTCCACAGTTCTCCGCCAAGTTGTTTTTGGTCGGCCTCTCTTTCGCTTTCCCTCGGGGGTCCATAGCATAGCTGTTCTTGTGATGGTATCAGGGTCCCTTCTGAGGACATGGCCAACCAAACTCCAGCGTCTACCAGCTATGATGGTGTGCATGTCCTCCTGGTTACTCCGAATAAGTAGTTCTTGATTGCTGATGGTGTTTGGCCAAAAGATTCGGAGAATTTTCCTTAGGCAGATTGTGTGGAAGGAGGACAGTTTCGACATTTCCTTCTCTGTTACTCTCCAACATTCCGCACCATAGAGAAGCACAGAAAGTACACAGCTCTCATACAGTCTTAATTTAGTGTTTGTGCTGTACTGGGAAGACTTCCAAATGTTGTTGAGAACAGCAAAGGCTGTTCTCGCTTTATTCATTCTGTTGTTAATGTCCTTGCTTGTTCCGCCGTCAGGTGTTACTATGCTTCCTAGGTAAGTAAATGTGTCTGTCTGTTCTAACTTCTGGTTCCTTACTGTTATTGGCTCAGGATTGCCCACATTTAATGTCACGACCTCTGTCTTCTTCAGATTGATGTTCAGGCCAACCTGCTGGCCATACTTATTCAGTCTATCGGTTTTGTCTTGAATGTGTTGGTGTGAATGCGCGAGTAGTGCAATGTCATCTGCATATTCCAAATCTTCCAGTGTAGAAAACGTTGTCCATCTAATTCCTCTTGGACTGCCCTCTGTTGTCTGGCGCATCACCCAATCTATGACTGTCAAAAATAATGTTGTTGATAAGGGGCATCCCTGTCGTACTCCTGTTTTCACTTCGAAAGTTACATTACTCGATCCAACACTGCACGTAAAGTTAGAATAGAGGCTTTTTATAATGGAAACAATGCGGCTGGGAATTCCATAAGCCCTCAGAATTTTCCATAGGCTGTGCCTGTGTATGCTGTCGAAAGCCTTTTCAAAATCTACAAAGTTAATGTACAGCTGTCTCTGCCATTCTGAGCACTGCTCTATAATGTTCCTGAGGGTAAATATATGATCTGCACATCTTCTGTTCTTTCTGAAGCCCGCTTGTTCTTTCCTCAGTTTATGATCAACTGCTTTTGAAATTCTCTGGATGATTATCCTGCCTAGTATTTTGCTGGGAACTGAGAGGAGGGTAATTCCTCTCCAGTTGTTGCAGTCTGCAAGGTCGCCCTTCTTGGGCAATTTGACAATTATTCCTTTACTCCACTCTGTTGGTGTTGTCTCAGTTTCCCAGACTTGTGCAAATAGTGGTCTAATAGTTCTGCTGCTAGTTCAGGGTCTGTCTTGAATAGCTCAGCATTCAGATTGTCGTGACCAGGCGCTTTTCCATTTTTTAGCCCTTTGATAGCTGTGATAATTTCTTCTTTTCGTGGAATGTCTCTTGCCGAAGCAAGGCTATTCAGCTTCAAGGTTGAATGGAGTAGAAGGGAAAAGGATGAAAATGGATCCCATCGTTCCTGTACTGATAGCTTTAGTTATTTTATAAACTGTGCTTTGTTTCATTTCTCAGTGCTGCCTCTTCTGCCTGGGACGTCTTGCAAGGTCATCCAGAAATGTCCTTTTGTCAGCACGCCACAGATATGGAGAGCGCTTTGACGTTTTACTTCCTTGTCCAATGCTGACTGTACTGTTCACTATATATTGCCTTTAACCTGGGTTTAGACTTAGCTTCTGTTTTCTTCCGATTTCATTTCAAGAGAAAGAGAAAAGTCTTCGCTATGGTGTTTCCAAAAAGCGTTTCTGGGGCAGTGTTATCCAGTCTTGGCTCTTTCTTTCCTGGAATCCCAAGCATGACTTGCTGCTTTCTTTGTATATACGTTGAGATGGTGTTGAATTTTCTGGTCCACATCTTCACGCTCTTTCCAACAAAGACAAAGCAGGAAGAGATACGACTCTGTTCTTTCCTGGCTTTTGGTATTATCAGATATCGTCTCTTTACGTCGACCATGAACGCTTTTCTGGTGAGGGGGTCCTTAAGTTTCAGGGGATGTTATATCTTTTCTGTTTGACAGCAACGGGTCCAGCACCCCTGAGTTTCACCTTCAGTCTCCCTACTACTAGGTGATGATCACTTCCCACATCTGCGCCTCTTCCTACTTTCACGTCTTGTAGTGCATGTCTCCATCTGCCATTGATCATTATGTGATCTATCTGGTTTTTGTCTCGTCCGTTTGGTGATTCCCATGTTAACTTGTGCACTTCTTTGTGTTGAAAAAGTGTTCCTCCAATGACCAGGTTGTTAATACTGCAGAAGCTTATTAATTTGTCCCCATTTTCATTTACTGTTCCACTGCCGCATTTCCCCATTACTCTTTCGTTATAATTATTATGTGTTCCAACTTTTGCATTTAGGTCTCCCATTACTATAATAAGATCGTACCTGGGTACAGTTTCCATTTCCTTTTGTACCTGTTGATAGAACTCATCCTTGAGCTCTTCATCGCTGTCGTTTGTTGGTGCATAGCATTGTATAATTGTGGTGTTGGTGAATCTCCCTCTCAGTCTTGCTCTTATTAGTCTGTTGTTAATGGGTTTCCATTCCAGTAGGGACCTTTCCATTCCTTTATTAAGGATAATGGCTACACCTTCGTTGTGCTGACCGTCCTCTCTACCAGAATAAAGTACTGTTTCCCCTGTAGCTGTTTTTATTCTCCCCATCCCTGTCCATCTGCTCTCGCTTATTCCCAGGATATGTAGTTTGTAATTCATCATCTCTGCTGTGATCTGTCTCAGCTTTCCTGCCTCATTCATAGTTCTGACATTCCAAAAACCAATTCTGGTTTCATGTTTTGCGGTCTGGGCATCCGTTTTCATGCCAGTGGCTTCCTTTCGGCTTTCACCACTGTCAGTCATACGAGCCTGAGACTCCGGATGTCCGTCCCGCATCAAAGTGTTTTCATTTATTGCTGTTTCCGTAACGTGTGCGATTTTTTACACAGACAGGGGTGTCGGCCCTGTGCTAAAACCCCCAACCTGGAGGACCAGGGTACCAGCTTTTGTCTGACCCCTACCCACGCAGACCAGTCCAGCATGGTTGAACCTACCAGGAGTAAAACTCCCACTGGCATAGCTCTGGGGATTGTCAGGGTACACAAGCTGCCATACCGCTACAAGGTATAGGTACCATTGATGGCAGTTCAAGAGCTCTGCTGGGATATTATCCACACCCGGTGACTTCCCTCCTTTCAGCAAACATATAGCCTCTTCCACTTCTTCCCGTAATATTGCTGCATTTCCGAGTTCCCTGTTTTCGCACTTAATGTTGTTTAATATGCTATAGTCAGTGTCGAGTTTACAGTTATATAATTCTTTACAATATTCTGTCCACCTTCTCATTACAGCTGTTTTTTCATTGAGCAGAGCCCCACTGCTATCTTCTATGACAGTTACCCTGGGCTGTTGGGGTTTTGATAGTCTTCTTAATGTGTCAAAAGCTGCCTTGCTATTACCTTTTATTAGCCCCGTATTAATGGACTCACACTGATTAGCTACCCATTTTTCTTTGGCCTGTTTCATTTTCTTTCTAATATTTATTCACCATACTGTATTGCCATGCTGCTTCAGAAACCTCTTTCTTAACCTTTTTCATTTCCCGCCGTGTATCACATAACTTCAGAATGTCATCTGTAACCCATGGTTTGTTTATTTTCTTTCTTTTACCAAGTATTTCTGTTGCTGATTCAATGAGCACGTCTTTCATGTTCTCTGTGATTGAGTTGATATCATCCTCCAAAAAGTTGAGAGCTGCGAATTTTCCTCCAACAGTTGCCTCAAAGATTCCCGCGATTTCTGGATCTTTCAGTTTGTCTAAATTGAATCTTAACTGAGAACATCTGTTTTGATTATAGTTCTTTTTGAGTTTAAGCTTGAGCGTCATCAATACCATGTCGTGATCACTACCAATGTCGGCGCCAGGAAAAGTCCTAGTCTTGGCTTTATTAATACTGGACTTGAATCTTTTGGATACAAGAATAAAATCAATTTGGCCATGTATCTCAGTTTTCGGGGCATGCCACGTTGTTCTTCTTGATAACTTATGAGGAAATAGTGTATTTGCAAGGGTTAGTTTATAGTTGCTGGCAAATGTTGATGATATAGGATGTATCAGTTTCACGCAGAAGTTTATGTTCAATGCTCATTAGTGTGAGATTGTTCAATCTCTTTTGACCCATGGTGCTCCTTGGTTCATTTTTAATAAGTTTCAGTTTTGAAAATGATCGTTCTCCACTGCAGTTGGTTACGTTCTTCACAAAGACTTTCTTCCAGATCTTCCGGATATGATTTAATAAGATTCGATGATCTCGTTACCACCTCTTCAGGTGTAAACGACTGTAACTGACGAAGGAATCCAAATACATCATCCAACTTTTGATAAGCTTTCTGGCGTTTTGACAAGGCAGAGAGCAAGCTATCAATAAGGACAAGAAATGTTCGGCTTTTAAACTGATGAGAAGGCGTTTGAGATTCAACAAGTGGATCAAGTGTGCTGGAACCACTGAAATCATCATACTCTCGATTTCGTTTGTGTTTTCTTCGAGTTTGTTCTTGATAATGTTCAGACTCAGTCAGATCCTTGGCCTTTTGCTCCATGTCTGCAAAAGTAGACCGCATAGGTTGAATATACCCCCGCATGGATTCATAGAGTGCACAAGCTGTATTCAAATCTTGGTCAGAGGATTGCAAAGAAGCACTGGTCATTTGAAAACGCTGTAATACTTGATCCCACAGCATGATCATTATTCCGGTTTCTAACTTCATCATGGTTGAAAGTAGACCACGAGCTTGTTGACGACACTCTGCCTTCTGATCATTGTTATCTGAAATATCATCCAAGACTTGTTTTCTTGCAGAAAAGCTGTGTAAAAGTGCTTTTGTTGCATCTGCCCGAGCGGACCACCTGGTATCTGACAGTCTTTTCACAAAGTGCAAATGGGACTTATTATGAGTACCGCCAGCACATAATGCAGTAGAAAGGAGACTCCACCGGTAGGTAGAAGCAGAAAAGAAGGTGTACAGGCTTTCAACAAATCCAAAAAAAATGACTGCTTCTTGACAACCTTCAGCAGCACATTTTCCAACCAAATTTAGTGAATGTGCAAAACACGGAATGTAATGGCGCAAACTTAATCATCTCTTTAATTCGTGCTTGTAATCCTATAAACTTGCCACTCATGTTGCTGGCGTTGTCATAACTTTGACCACGGCAGTCTTTAATATCAATGTAATTTGCCTTTAAAAAATTAAGTAGACTGTTAGTCAGCTGTTCATCACTATGACCTTCCATATCCAAAAATGTCACAAATCTTTCAACTGGTCCAGATGGCAAAACATAGCGCAGAGTCAAAGTTAGCTCATCCATATTAGATATATCTGGAGTAGAATCCAATGAAACGGAATAATACTTGTATTTCTTCACTTCACAGAGAATGTGATCCAGTATGCTGGATCCAATCAGATTGATGAATTCCTCACACGTTGTTTTAGATAGATATGATGTATGTCCAAATCCTTTGTTTGCATGAGTACTTATATGCTCTGCCAGAAAAGGGTCAAACTTGGCCAGTAATTCTAACAACCCTAAGTAATTCCCGTTATAAGGGGACCCAACAATTTCAATACTGCCAAGAAATGAAAGGAATAGATTGCTTACATTTTTCCAGTCATTAAACCCTTCCACAGTAAACTTTGATGAACATTCTGAACTCATAAGCGTGCATGGGAAACAGAATAGGCGCCCTTTACTTTCTGAATAGCATAACCATTTTCTTGCATGTTGCTTGTTTGTAAGTTTATGAATATGTGTAAAATAAGACTTCTGACAGTATCGAGTTTTCTTTTCAGTGTCATACAATCGCACGGATGACGAGAAGGCACTATCAACATGTTGACATTTTTCACTTCCCTTGGATATCCAATATTCACGCTTACAGTCATCTATATTGTTCGGCCAGTCACCAATATCATTAGAGTAGTTCTTCGTTTCACTTATTCTTTCACATTCAGTGTATACTGGGTTTTGCTGTATGTTTTCTGCTGCACAGCTTGCACTAGTACTAGTTGTTCCTGTATTTCCAGCTTCAGCGGTTAGAGTACCACTAACATGAACATCAAAATATTCTGTCAGCTTACGTGTTTTTGATATCACAAGTTGATCTCTTCTTTCTTTTTCTTCCTTCGCTTTACGTTTTCCACTTCCAGAAGCATAATTACATCCAATATCTCTGTGTCTGCTGCTCATTTTTTGAGTTTTCTAACCTTACAAATCAAGAAATTTTAATCAAGATCGAACGAGAGTGCGAGCACGCCGTATACCTCAATTAAAACAGGAAGTTTTCGTTTCCTAAATTCTAGTTTTTATTGTTAATGCAAATTCATTTCACAAAGAACGAAACAAAATTAGAGGGGCAGTCGCCTAGAGCCAAAAAAGTGGTTTCCGACCACATTTTTACGCCACTTAAATGGCTTCCGTCCGCAGTTAAGATAAAAATAATGAAGAGTCACACTAAGTCACCCTCTTATGCTCTTTCTCTCACAATTTCGTGACACCAAATGAAAAGGCGCTAAAGATGGCATAAATCACAAGATCATTGGTTTAACGCTCGTATTAGAAGATGACCAAAAAATTATGTACATATTTATTGGCGCTGGGCCCCTAAAAGCGCGGGGCCCGTAGCATATGCTACTTTTGCTACTACGTTAATCCAGCTCTGTGAATACAATAACTCAATGAATGGATGTGATCTCCTGGATAAAAAAAGTTGGTTATTATGGTGTGCATAACAGAAAGTCTGTTAAATGGTGGAAAAAAATGTTCTTCTGGCTGCTTGACAGATTGCAAGTGAATGCTTCAGTTTTATACTGTTTTCATCGAGGTGAAAAGCAATCACTGCTGCAGTTCAAAAGAAATCTGCTTCAACTAACTGAAGCTTGTGCTGTTTTGAGCCCACTTAGTGTCCAAGAAAATGCAGCTGCTAATATTGCTAGATCTCAAGCTGCCTCAACTTCAGAGTACCTTTGTGACACAAGGCATCTTATACATTAAGCAAAAAGAGATAGGAACTGTGTTCATTGCAGCACACCTGCTCGTCGTCAGCCCTTGCATTATTATTGCACTGGGTGTCCAAACCAGCCACATCTACACCCACAATGTTTTTATGACTACCATAAAAGCATGTGAATAGTGGCAAAATTCTTCTGGGAAATGTAAAACAGAATTTGATCTGTGTAAATAATATTAGTCACAGTTCTTTCGTGTTTGGTTGTTAGAAATATGTGGTATAGGAAAAAAGGTATTTTCAGAATATAATTTTTAAAGCTTGGTTATGTAACATTTTTAAAATAAACATCACTCAATTAGTTAATGTTGGGTTGCTTTGAAACTTTCACATATGCTGCAGAAGTCCAGCTACAGTTAAATGAGACTAGTTAAATATTCTGATCATACTTTTTTCCCCTTCCATGTGATCTGTCTTGTTTACAATTCTGGAGGATTTTGTATACTGATTTTCCTCCATTTTAAAATTAACTCACATTAATATAAATCCCAAAAAAATGTGTTTTTATTTGGGGGGGGGGGGGGGGAAATAAACAAATAAACTGATAAATTAATATAAATTATTCAGAAGTGCCCATAGAAGACAGTGTGTTTAACAAGCTGACTCTATGTTATGACTCTTAGATAACTACTGCACTCCGTTTCCTAGAGGATCCTGGGTAATAAAGCATGTGATGTAACAGATTTTGAGATCTCTGATGTTTAAGATTATGACTGAAGGCATATCCAACTGAGCATAGCTGTCTAGAAATTTCTGATATATTTAAGGCACTGTCATTCTATAAGGGTTGTATTCAGTGGTAAATACTATTACAGAAACAAATGACGTGTAGGAGTTACCTTTCTTTGATATCCAGATCTTCATCCAGGATAACAATGCTACTGCCTTCTGTGTCAGACACACATATTTCTCCACTGTCACTAACTGCAATATAGCTGTGCGATGTAAACAAAAATATAAATAACTGCATTATCCACATATTCGACCTATTGAACGGTTTTAGTAATGACAGCTGTGTAATTCAATTACTAGCACACTTTTCACAAAAATGCTGAATAAAGAAAGTGGCTGTTAATAACGTTCTGTGTTTATTTCTATCTTGTTCTTTGATGAAGGCTGGTATGACTGTTAGGAAGGCTACAGTGCTTGGGATTAAGTAAAACTGCAATTTACCTCATACGTTTTCGTTCCTTCTAACTTTTCTTGAAGTAAATGTTGAGGATAATATTGCCTGCATTTACTTATACATTCAACATCATGCAACCATTCATACAACCAGTCATTTATGAAAGTCTGTAGCTTTTTGGTTGTTGTTTTTATTGCTCACCATGTTTCAGAGCCATACAATATGATTGTTATTATTGGTGCTCTTGAAGCTAGTCTATCAGTGCCGCATACCCCTGCATAAAGTAGATCCACACCAGTTCCTGAAGATTTGAGGCTGCTATGGAGGTTTTCCATTCATGCCGTAGCAAAAGTATGTTGATTAGAATCGATGGCTTTGCACTCCAGGCAAACCCATAGTTGCAGGTGCTCAGTCTCCCTCAGCAAATGTCGATGAGTATGAATGCTAACTGTTCCTGTTGCGCACTGGTTTTATACACACCTGATGCATTCCCTCATATGGCCATCCCTGCTGGTCTTATGTTTGAAGCCAAGTTTCAGCAATCTTAGTCTTGATGATTCATCGATTGCAGTGTCATTCTCTTATAGGAGATCATTAATTGCCCTCAGTATCTCTCCCTTATCCACATCCAATACACCTTCCAATTGTGCTCTTGAAGCTTGTCTGTCAGCTCTTTCATTGTCATATACCCCAGCTTGACCACGACAGTAGATCCACACCAGTTCCTGAAGATCTGAGACTTCTATGGGGTTTTCCATTCATGCCGGAACCATCCACTTTGGACCTTCTGAAGCATGGATTGTGAGTCTGATACAATAACTGCCCTTGATATAATAAGACTGAATTGACATCTGAATTAAGATTTTAATTTTTGTGTTGGAATTGATATCTTTTGATCTGTATATATTTTTGTATACACAATATTTCTAGAAAAGTAGTCAAAAAAGGTTTTTACAGTATGATTCTTGGATACAATATGTGCCAAAAAGAAAGCATCATTACTCAGTAGAATAAAGGACAAAGTATAAGTGTTATTGTTGTTGAGAATCGACATCATTGCACTCTGGGCAAACCCATAGGTGCTTAGTCTCCCTCAGCAAATGTCAAAGGGTATGAATGCTAACAGCTCCTGTTGCGCGCTGATTGTACATACGCCGGATGCATCCTCTCATACGTTCATTCCTGCCAGTCTCACGCCTAATGCCAAATTCCAGCAATCACAGCCGTGATGATTCATCGATTGCAGTGTCATTCTCGAACATGCGATCATTAATTGTCTTCAGTATCTCTCCCTTATCCATATCCAACGCACCCACTATAGGTGCTCTTGAAGCTAGTCTATCATTGCCGCATACCCCTGCATAAAGTAGATCCACACCAGTTCCTGAAGATTTGAGGCTGCTATGGAGGTTTTCCATTCATGCCGTAGCAAAAGTATGTAAATCTAAATAAAACATGAAAAGGCCAGTGAATATGATGAAACATGCAATATGGTTTCTGCAGATTAGAGGACAGCTCAAATGAGTACACAGAAACAAAATTAAACATATCAAATATAAAAATAAAAATATATAAATATAAAAAAGTTATCAAATATAAGGAGTTGAGATGCCTGTGCAAAGCAGATATAGCAAGAGATATGAGAAAAGACAGCTTGGGGTCATCCATATCTGTGACATAACACAATGTTTGCAATTTTTAAAACCTGCTTTGCGGGCAGTGGAATCTTTGCTTCAGAATGTTGAGAGATGACGTTCTATTTGACCGAAACGATGAGGATGCCACCAAATCCGATGTGGATATTGAATAGGAAACAAACTTGATTTAGACACTGACGAAATTAAATCTAGTGAAATTAGTAAACATACTAACGACAGATTAACCGAAAGAGACTTGTCATCAAAGCACACTTCAGTTGAATTTTGTGACTTTGTCAGAAACCCTGGACCTAAACACACTCTAGATCTAGATGCTGCCTCTTATGATTACTTCAATTTGTTTATGAGGGAAGAATGTACTTAATGGGCTCAAAACAAACTAAGAAAAAGCAGCAGTAAACAACAACTTAAGCGATTGCATATTGATGCGTGATGCCATATGATGATGGATGGTATCCGCATGTCTGGTTTTGTGAAGTGTGTAGATGTGTTCAGTCAAAACAATGTTCATACAACAATAACAGGGCAATCCACATAGGACGTCAGTAAACTCACGACGTAAAAAGTCAATGAGTCTTGAAACAGCCGTTGACGTTTTTCTTCATTATTTATTGTGGACGCCACAGTGACAAAATGGTTACGCAAATGTGTAGGCACATCAAACAGTCATTATCACAGCAACATTCAATACAGCAATAGACGGTAGACAGCATTACAATGATGAGTCAGATGCATGTTATATTTCATAGTGCTGTAAATGTAGTCAGGTGAAAAACTCCATCCTTTTCTATAACAGCCAGGAGATAACCAGATGTATGAGATCAGTTCACTCTCCTTAGTCTGACTTCAGCAAGACAGACACGTCTGCCGAAGTATAAATAATGTCCTCGAAAATATCCTCTAGATAATAAAGGTTTTCTAAACCTAGTTCATTTAACAAAGTAGCAAGTAATGGTCCTTGGTACATGCATCAACCGATGCAGTACAATGCAGCGACATGTGAGCTGGAAAAGAACATCTCGTGACGACGACTTTCGGAGACAGGCTATGAATCGAAATCGCTCACGACCCAAAATCGATAGAGTTAATGAAAAAGTCAATTTACCTTGCTTTCATGAAATACACAGAAATATCACGCCTCCCGACATGTGGGAAAACACTAGAGGTATTATCTCGACTAAACGAAATATCCATAAGAGGACTACACATCCCTGACAGAACAAAAGAAAGCGGAGATCCCCTCTTCAACGAGGCATCTCTTTCGCCATTCCAAATCGCTCACTCCCCACTAGTGGTGGGCGGAAACCGATCGACAAAGAACAAGACAAGTCATGCGCAGTCCAGCGCAAAAATGACCACAGCTCAAAAGTTAACTGCATTCGATACCAACGCGAGAAGACAAATGCTTACCGAGAAAAGTGACTATAGATTTCAAGCAGTTGTTGCCCTTGCGTTATAAAACAGACATTGAAACAAAACGATGTTGCGAGAATTTATCACGCAACATATCACCACCTCCTCCCGATAAAAAAAAAAATGTGGAACATATTTTTTTTTTTTCAATATCAAAGAGCATGCGATAAGCGGCTCAAAACGCACGAATTATGCGCTGATAATTAACTAAATTGCCAAACAATAGGCTAATTATAGAGTGTCTGGTGAGGATATACCTCAACAGAAAAATAAATATGTCTCAAAAAATATTCACATCGGGGAGGTGTCACCAACACACATCACGTTAGCATGTAAACACAATATACGTATGCAAGTTACTATAATCATCATT
The DNA here is from genome assembly GCA_024509875.1 of Oreohelix idahoensis. NCBI lineage: Eukaryota > Metazoa > Mollusca > Gastropoda > Stylommatophora > Oreohelicidae > Oreohelix > Oreohelix idahoensis. The sequence goes on along the minus strand of JAMPIV010020781.1, from coordinate 185,031 downwards.
AAACAGCATACTCTAATATTGTCTTTAAAAATGGATGTACAAATCTGATAGGAAAATTTAAATAGTACATTCTTTGACATGTAATGACATAAGTACATAGTAAAGTTAAACTACATGACGATCCAGGATATATGCTCTGGTATTCCGAGGGTAAGTACACAATCTAGAACTCGTCATGCTTGAAACTAGTAAGGTAAGTCCTCAGCTCAACAATGACATTCTGAGAAAGTACAAGCAATATAATGCTAATTAATAACTAATATGCTTCATAAGGTACAATACATTATTAATAATTGTGGCTGTTTAGTAAACTAACGGCCCTTATATTAACTACTCAGTCCTCCTCTATCATCTTAAAAAACGAACAGAAGAAGATGACAACAAAGCACGATGTGTGTACATATAAAGTAAGTACAGATGTGCTAATCTATTGTAGAAATATAGGTGTGTTATGACTCTGTAATATATATGGAAATATAGGACAGAAGTATTAGTTGGAGTCATGTGGGCATCTAGACAAAATGTCAGCCATCACATTATCCGCACCACGGATAGCTCGTACCGTGAAGTGAAAAGGTTGAAGAGCTATAGCATATCGAGTGGATCTCGAACTCTTCAAATTCTTAGTCTGAATAGCTGTAAGAGCTTTCTGATCAGTCTCTAGAATGAAATGTGCGCCCAGGAGGAATCTTTGTAGTTTTAGAATTGACCAAACCATCGCTAACAACTCACGGTCTAAAACCGAGTAGTTCCTCTCTGCCGCATTTAGTTTTCTAGAAATGTACATAACAGGATGCAGAGTATTTGCATATTCTTGCATCAGTGCTGCTCCAATCCCAGTGGATGAAGCATCACTCCGAAGAACAAAAGTCCTATCAAGAGTAGGTAATCTTAAGATGGGAGGAGAAGAAAATATATTCTTGATTTGGTCTAGTGAAGATTGGCATTCTTCAGACCAACGGACCAGATTAGGCGAACCTTTCTTCAACAATGTTGATAGAGGTGCCATGATCGAAGATAAATTTGGAATAAATCTCCCATAAAATTGAATTAAACCTAAGAGACTCCTAACTTGTTTCTTCGTTTTAGGAACAGAGATGTTCAGTATTTTGGAAGTATTGTGGTCTTCTGTCTTCAAGAGACCATGACCAACACGATGACCCAGGAAAGAGATTTCACCAAAACCAACAAAAGCTTTAGAAGGTTTTGCTGTCAAATTATTCTCACGTAGAGTGGACAGTAAGTCATATAACCCTAAATAGTGATCTTCCCAGGTATCACTGAAGAGACAGATGTCATCTAAGTATGCGATGACATCCGAACGATGTGACAGAATTCGACGCATCATGCGAACGAAAGTGGCAGGGGCGTTCATGAGACCAAAAGGCATAACATTCCATTGAAATAGACCCCTAGGTGTAGAAAAAGCAGTAAGAGGTTTGGCATGCTCTGCTAAAGGCACTTGCCAATAACCTTTAGACAAGTCAAGTTTAGTGAAGAATCTAGAATTAGAAAGTCTAATCAGTAGATCTTCTAACAAAGGCATCGGTTCAGCGTCGAACTTTGTGACCTGATTCAATTTGCGATAATCAACACAAATTCGTATGTTCTTATCCTTCTTCCGGACAATAACCATGGAAGAAGAATATGGTGAAGTCGATGGTTCAATTATATTTAATTGAATCATTTCATCCAATTCCTTTTCCACTTGCGACTGAAAGTGTATAGGAATAGGATACGGCCTAACCCTAATTGGATTATTGTCGGTAAGAATTATGTCATGTTCTATGACATCTGTGTGTCCAGGAATGTCAGTGAGAACATCCTGAAATGTTTGTAACATCGACGAGACTTGTCGATGTTCGTCACCAGAAAGATTAGGAGAAACAGAAACGTTTTTCCAAGATTCCGTGGAATGTAATGGAACCACTGGAAGGGGAAGGTTGACATCAGAGAAGGTAGCTTCCTCATCCTGAATGACAGACAGGGATGAATAATGACCGTGAGGTGCAGGAGCATCATCCGTTGCCTGGAAAATAGGCAGCAAATAGTCCGGACGTTCGTGATATTCCGAAAGCATGTTTATGTGGAAAGTTTTATGCTTTCCATCAATATCGACCACATAGTCAACATCGGAAATCCGAGAGACTATTGCATACGGACCTTTCCATGCAATAAGAAGTCTATTTTCCCTACTGGGGAGTAGGACGAATGCTTTGTCACCTGGACAAAGTTGTCGTAGACATCTATTCTTATTAGCAAACTGTCTTGCCTTCTCTTTAGCAATTTCTGATGAAGCAGTTGCTAGCTTACATGCCTCAATGATCTTTTGTCTAAGAGCAATGACATACTCATACGAGGATTGAGTTTCATCGCTAATATCATCGGCAGTGATGAGATCGTGTAATAAAGACATAGGGCCGCGTGGACGCGCGCCAAAGACAAGTTCGAAGGGAGAAAATCCTGTGTGTTCATTAGGGACTTCTCTATAGGCAAAGAGAGCCGCGGGTAAAACCCTGTCCCAATCTTGAGGATGATCTTCAGTTATCTTACCAAGCAAAGTCTTGAGCGTTCTATTCAGACGCTCAACTAACCCATTAGACATAGGATGGTAGATACTACTGAGAGATCGTTCAATATGTAAGGTAGACATTACCTGTGACATAGTGTCAGATATGAGTTGAGTGCCGTGGTCTGACAATATTTCTCTGGGGAACCCCAAGCGAGAAAATATCAACCAAAGAGCATCTGCGATATCTATAGTAGATATGCTCTTAAGAGGAATAGCCTCTGGCCAACGTGTGCACATATCGACACATGTAAGGATAAACTGATGTCCTCTGGCCGACTTGACCTTAAAAGAGCCAATAATATCTATGGCCATTTTCTGAAACGGCCGAATAGGAATGTCAGCAGCCTGGATAGGCGCAGCATGTCGTGGTCCTCTAGATTTGACCTCCTGACATACCTTGCATGATCGGCAGTAAATACGAATGTCCTTATTGACAAAAGGCCAAAAGAAAGCCGCAAGGACTCTCGACTTCGTACGGGCAAAACCCATATGTCCAGCACATTGCGAGTCATGAGCATGTTGTAATATTTGTACTCTCATGCTCTTGGGAACAAGAATTTGCGAATGTGCCGACGTAGTCGTATCTTGTACCATACGTACAAGTACGCCGTTTCTCATTGCAATCCAAGATTTTCTATTTGTATCCTGATTCGGATCACCTTTCTTCGCAAGAACGAAGAATTTTTTTAAAGAAGGATCTTCTTCTTGCAATTTTATGAAAGAGTCACGAGTGATTACTAAGTGACTATCTTGGCTATCATCTCCATTATCACTATTCAGTGAAGTTTCGGGTGTTTGTAGAGCTTGTGCTCTTGTAACTACTGCATTTGTAGCTTGCATATTATTATCTTCCCAAGCAGCAATCTGCTGCGGGGTACACTCCCTAACTCCGTGAATACGACCAATAATAAGGTCCGCAATAGGATTAGGTAAGAGACAAGCATGCACATCTCCAGTAAAGAAAGGAGTGGCAATGCGAATTATAGCAGTAGGATATTTTTCTAGAGTGCCGCCAAATGTGACACATTTAATAACCCTTCCTGTAGCACAAGATGGATCTACAAGCGATTGTCTAACACCAATAGTGGTGCATCCGGAATCGAAAAGTAGTGAGACCGGAGTATCATTAACAAGACCCTTATGTAGGATTAAAGAACCCCTCCCGTCATGCGCAACAGCAGCAGGAAGAGCGGGAAGTGGGTGACCACAACTCAAAGTAGTTATGGTACCCGGTTCGAATAAAGTACTGCATTGGGGGCATTTGTTTGCTCTCTCAAAGTCAAAAGCAGAACTAGTGACAGCGTCAAAGTTTTTACTATCAACAACATGATTACAGGCTCCCTCAGTTTCCTGTTGTACAGCATTAGCCTGCTGATATCTCTTTTTTTTGTGTTGAGATCTACCCCGACTATTATTACCTCTGAAGTTATCAGAGTTATTATTATCTCTGCAGTTATTATTGTCTCTATTGTAATTGTTATACTGGTTCGAATTCCAGTTTCCACGATTACTATCATGTTCACATTGATGCGAACATCTATTTGTTTGGTTCTGAGGTCTTCGGCAGGAATAACCTCTATTACCATATCCTCTTTTGAAATGCCTATAATTATTAGGGTGATAGTAACGACCACAATCAGGTTGTCTCCAATTCTTCGAAGAAGAATCACCATGAAATTGGTTTCCATGATTTTGACAGAAATTACCGCTACTCTTTCTATCAAAATTTTGTTGGAATCTACGAGCAAAGTTTTGACCATACGGAGCTGCCGAAGCAACTGGTAAACCTTCTTTCACCTTAGAGTTACCCATGGTTATGTGTGGGTGCGCAGTTACGTATTGGCAACAGAAATCTTCCATTTCTTTTATTGTTTTAGGTTTACGTTCATGAAGGAAAGCAAGGAAAGACTCATTGACAGACGACATGACTTTGTCTCTAAGTATTAAGTCCATAAGTCCTTCATAAGTTTTTTCCGTCTTAGATAGTTCAACCCATCGTGAGAAAGTAATGCGTATTCTTGCAAAAAACTCGGAGAATTCAACTCCATTTTCAGGTAACATGTTTTTAAATTGTAGACGATAGCCGTCTTCGTTAAGCTGATATTTCTTTAACAAAGCGGCCCTGACAACCTCATAATTGATCTTGTCAGGTTCATCCACCATATTTAATATACTTAGAGCTTTACCTGTCAGTATCCCTGATAACTGATAAACATATTTTGCTTTGTCTATGTTATGAGCTGTACATGCTTGTTCAAATCTGTCCAGATAGAACATTATGTCATCACTGGAAGGACTAAATGTTGGTAACTTAATCTTAAAAGTATCATTATTAGCCTTCCCAGAAGATGAACCCTTGTTTGAATCATTACCATTACTCATGCTCGTCAATTTCAATTTCTCCAACTCTAAAGCTAAGAGTTTTTCTTCATGTTCCATTTTTGCTTTCCTCTCATCAGACTCTCTCTGTAATCTTCTTTCCTCAGCCTGAGCCTGCATTTGAAGTCTTTCATTTTCAGCTTCTTTTTCAAGTCTTTTATTTTCAGCTTCTTTTTCAAGTCTTTTATTTTCAGCCTCTTTTTCAAGTCTTTTATTCTCAGCCTCTTTTTCAAGTCTTTTATTCTCAGCCTCTTTTTCAAGTCTTTTATTCTCAGCCTCTAGCTGTAGCTGGAGTTTTCTCTCCTCAGCTTCTGATTCCCTTTTTTGTTTTTCCATTTCCATTTGGAATCTCTTTTCATCCACCTGCATCTGCAGTTTCTTTTGTTCAGCTTCCATATGCAGTTTCTTTTGTTCAGCTTCCATTGCTTTATCATATCGAGCAGTTGCAAATTCTTCTAACTTATCACCAGTCTTCCCAAGCAATTTACCCTGCTCAATAAAGTGCTCAAATGTAGACATGTTGTCTAACATATGAGTCCAAAACCTGAAATAATTAACTAATTTATTTCAAACCTAAGTGTAACAAGTCTTAATTAAGCACTTGTATATTCACATCACATTATATTATCCCAGTCTCTGTGGGAAACAAGTCTCCAATCAAAGAACTTGTATATGAAATATCAGCACTCAATTCTTGATCATAAGTGCACTTCTCATTCAATAGTGCACGACACTATTCATCATTCATTTATCATCAGTGTAGTAGTAACAGTGCATTAGCATAGCCCATTAACTAATTACTATAACTGTAAACAATGACTATGTAAACACATGCAGAATGTAAACATTGAAAATGTAAACAATACAAACAATGTAAACAATAACAATGTAAACAATAACAAAGATCAGCAACAATACAAAAACTTTCGCAGAAATCAACTAAAAATAAAGCAGAAATTAATGAAATATCACAAAAAATGTGACGATATCTGCGATAGAATTAAACAAAATACATGACACCACAGTGTATAAACAAAAATGTTGTATGAAACTAAATTATAGACAAGAGTAGGCTAACAAATACAAACAAATCAAAACAAAACTAAAGAATGTGAAATAATAACGAAAACAATATTAAAACATGTCATCACAGCTAACATAAATAGCAACAGAAGTCGCTTAGCAAATTCCAGTATCGGAAATTTGCAAACCCTACAGAAAACGCTCACAATAGACGACCTCTATGACGTGGCATAATCTAACGGAGACACCCCCCAACCGAGAACCCGCTGAAATATAAACATATAAATATACAAATAACATATAAACATATAACATATAGAATGAGATGATACACAGAAGACTCAGCAGAAGTATAAGGGCACAGTTTACATACAAACAGGCCACTTAACTTATAGGCTTCCAATCGTAGAACAGCAGAAAAAAAACGGATGTCAATCAACGTCCTAAAGAGCGAAGCTCCAACGATGATGGCACATCTGAACTGCTTCCACTGCTAACACGATGGTACAAGAGCTTCTGAAATACTGTGTGTTGAGTTGTTTCGGCACTTGACCTTCTAATCCAAAAGTAAGTTGATGGAAATCGGTACTTGGCCTTCTTCAGAAAACAACCCGTTTCAACCGGCACTTGACCTTCTCAAAAAACGACAGCACTGGAACCTTGACAGCAGCAACTTGCTTGACTTGCGTAAAAGATAACAGCAGTCCGAGTTATCCGGCAACATGTAACAACGCCGGGTACTGTCAAATTCTTGTTTCCGTCAAAAAATTGAAATTTTGACTTTTACCGGGCAACGCCTAGTACTTTGAAAATTTTGAAGATGTTGACTGTATTGAAGAATGTTAATTTCTTGAAGGATGCTGATGAATTCTTGTTGAAAATGAAGTGGGTAAGGGACCCCGTGTTTGCTAGTACCAGAATCAAACCAGCTTATGGCCACCAAATGATGCGTGATGCCATATGATGATGGATGGTATCCGCATGTCTGGTTTTGTGTAGTGTGTAGATGTGTTCAGTCAAAACAATGTTCATACAACAATAACAGGGCAATCCACATAGGACGTCAGTAAACTCACGACGTATAAAGTCAATGAGTCTTGAAACAGCCGTTGACGTTTTTCTTCATTATTTATTGTGGACGCCACAGTGACAAAATGGTTACGCAAATGTGTAGGCACATCAAACAGTCATTATCACAGCAACATTCAATACAGCAATAGACGGTAGACAGCATTACAATGATGAGTCAGATGCATGTTATATTTCAAAGTGCTGTAAATGTAGTCAGGTCAACATCTCCATCCTTTTCTCAAACAGCCAGGAGATAACCAGATGTATGAGATCAGTTCACTCTCCTTAGTTTGACTTCAGCAAGACAGACACGTCTGCCGAAGTATAAATAATGTCCTCAAAAATATCCTCTAGATAATAAAGGTTTTCTAAACCTAGTTCATTTAACAAAGTAGCAAGTAATGGTCCTTGGTACATGCATCAACCGATGCAGTACAATGCAGCGACATGTGAGCTGGGAAGAACATCTCGTGACGACGACTTTCGGAGACAGGCTATGAATCGAAATCGCTCACGACCCAAAATCGATAGAGTTAATGAAAAAGTCAATTTACCTTGCTTTCATGAAATACACAGAAATATCACGCCTCCCGACATGTGGGAAAACACTAGAGGTATTATCTCGACTAAACGAAATATCCATAAGAGGACTACACATCCCTGACAGAACAAAAAAAAGCGGAGATCCCCTCTTCAACGAGGCATCTCTTTCGCCATTCCAAATCGCTCACTCCCCACTAGTGGTGGGCGGAAACCGATCGACCAAACAACAAGACAAGTCATGCGCAGTCCAGCGCAAAAATGACCACAGCTCAAAAGTTAACTGCATTCGATACCAACGCGAGAAGACAAATGCTTACCGAGAAAAGTGACTATAGATTTCAAGCAGTTGTTGCCCTAGCACGATTGTTCAGGATGCTTTCAATATAAGCCCTACCCCGAAAATAAGCCCTAGTGCATTTCCCCGAAAATAAGCCCTAGTGCATTTCGTCAGCTAGAATGAGAGACTTGTTGCCGAATGGCCAGTCAGAGTACAGACGCCACTAGTGCGCACTTGATAATGAACTGATGTGGTTCATAATTTAATACGTCACTCGTGTGAAATAAAGAAGCAGAATTTTGGCGCCAGCAATTTCTCGTCGCTTTTGTGTGTGCCATCGTTCTTAAGTCTCATAATTTTTGTTGCCACACCTGTCTCGTAAGTCTTCAATTAACACTTGATTTAATGGTAGACTTAAGGGAATAATATTTTGACACCCAGACAAGATGAGTGCAAAAAGAAAGAGCTATTCCGTCGATTACAAGAAAGGAATCGTTGAAGATTCCCGGGGCATGAATCTTACGGCTTTCTGCAAAGAGAAGAAGCTTGATCTCCGAATGGTCCGAAAATGGCGAGCAGAGTACGATAACCTCAGTCAACAGGTGGAAGAAGGAAATGCTAAGAAGCGCAAGTGTGGATCAGGTCAGCAACCATTATTTTCTGAACTGGAAGACATCATCTGTGAATGGATTGCTGACAGGAGAGCAAAGACTTTGGTTGTACGCAGGGCTGATATTCAAGATACGAGGAGCTGAGAATGATAGGTTGCAAAAAGCAGTGCAGCAGGTCCAACAAGGCCAATGGACTACATGGGAAGGAGCCCTGCAGAGGTCCTTGACATGGAATGATATATGGCATATGGCACCTCTTAGGCTCAGCTTCGTTGTTAGATCAATGTATGACCTGCTGCCGTCGGCCACCAACCTTGTGAAATGGGGAAAGTCGGATGATGAGCAGTGCCCCCTGTGCCAGGGGAGGCAGTTCAGCAACACTTCAGGTCATACTGATTGAACTGACTGTGCCATTTGAATCCAGATTAGATGAGCAACATTCGTTCAAAGCAGCCAAGTATAGTGATCTGGCCGTGGATCTGAGACACGATGGGTTCACTGCAAGGGTCATGGCTGTTGAAGTGGGCGCAAGAGGGCTTGTGGCTGCATCAGTGTATGATTTATTGAAACTGTTGGGGCTGAGGGGACAGTCGAGAACAAGGGCACTGAAGAGGCTTAGTGAAACTGCCGAAAAGGCATCAGGCTGGCTGTGGAACAACCGCAATGGGCAATGGAAATCGTGACAATAAACGCTGCAGTACAGAAAATATCAAAATTTTTCTAAGTACACAATTCGCTGAGTTTTTTGGTGTACTAGTGAAAGGGCTGTGACTGAGGGGCAACAGGCGGCGATATTATAAGGGGTGTCAGGCACAGAATTTCAGTGGCTAGCGCGCAGTGGCTAGACTCGTCGGCTTCGCGCGGGTGTCTCAGTGTGTGTCCTTAGTTGTGATGTGCGATGGAACGAACGGAATAATTTGTCTTCTCTTTGTTCCTTTCACAATTGCCTCCACGGCTGGCGGAGTTGTGGATTTTAAAGTTGCTACCATAAGTGAAATGGGTTCATTTTCGATACAAGACAACAGGAGGCTGAGACGCTTGGGAGTCATGACCCAAGTGGGCCCGCCTCCCTTAGAGTGTAAAGGAGTATATCGGGCTGAAACACTTGTCGGATGGGGGGACCTCTTCTGATGATCAGATTGCTTCCTGTTGTATCGCTCTGTAAAGAGTTTCCTATCATCAAGTATTTGCCCTTGCAATGGCACCACATTTAGAAATATCCCCAGAAGAATTCAAAGCATCACAACACTGGCTGGATGGCTTCCTTCAGCGATATAAACTGTCTCTAAGAAAATCGACAACACTGTTCAAGCTGGAAGACACTGAAGTTATTAAATGTGCACTTGCATTCAAGTACTTTGTTGATGGCATCGACTTTTCTAAATACCAACTCTCCAACATGATTGCCATGGATGAAACTGCAGTGTTTATGGGCCTAGGATCTCAAACGACAATTGATCAGACGGGTGCCTCGTCAATCTACATTTCGTCCACTGGTTACGAAAGTGCACCTGTTACCTGTATTTTGGCAGTTTATCTGGATGGAAGGAAAGCCCCACCTCTAATCATCACTAAGGGCAAGAAAGATAACATTGAATGTGTTTCAGGCATTTATGTTCTTGAAACTGAAAAAGCCTGGTGCACACAAGCAGTTATAAGGAAGTGGGTCGATTTAATGCTGCCTCTTGTTTTGCGAGGTGGTCAACGAGGTCTGCTAGTCTGGGATTCAGCCAGCACTCACCGCGCTAAAGACATGAAGAACTTCCTTGCAGAGAGAAGAATAGATCAAATAATGATTCCCACAGGAATGACTTCTTATCTCCAGACTCTTGATGTTGCAATAAACAAGCCATTCAAGGACCATTTGCGCATAGAAATCAACGACTACATTGAAAATAGAATGGAGAGAAATCAGCGTGGAAACTTTGTGAAGCCTAGTTTGCAGGAGGTCGTGACTTGGGTGAAGAATTCATGGGATAAAATCACTGACTGAGAGAATGGGGCCAATGGTTCTACAGGAAATGGAGTCGCAGGAAATTCAGGCCGGAATTTGGGATTTGGAGAGTTATGACGATGTTTCCAGAAGAAGATGACATGACTGTATTTGAATAAATGTAGAATTTTGTACATAAATAAATGTAGATTTTTGTATCTTTTAATATAAGCCCTACCCCGAAAATAAGCTCTAGTGCATTTTTTGAAGCAAAAATTAATATAAGACCTGGTCTTATTTTCGGGGAAACACAGTAGTTTGTTTATCACATCATGAATATTTATGTGTTGTTCAATTTTGTGTAATTGAAACTAATAAACATAATTTTAGCACGATTAGTTTTATTTTAATGAATCTTTTTAGATGGTTGCTATGTTAAAAAAAATGGAGTTCCTCTCCTTGCCTCGGACGTTAAGATAAAGATATAGTAAATTAGACAGGAAGGTAAAGGGTTAAGCGATGATGGACTTTAGTGAGTTTGAATTAAGTTGACTGCACTGTACATAGTAAGAAAAAATGCCAGTGCTAAAGATGAGCGTTTTATCAGCAAATGAAAAGAAAATGTTACTTCAGAAAATATCAAGAAAGTATTATTCTATGCCCCACCAGAGATCCAAAAGCAGCTAACTTAAGTGGCAATGTTGTTGTTGAAGGACTTTCGTGTGTGGTTACTGGTTGTGTTGCCTGAATTCTGATCGTGCTAATGTTCTTAAGCGAATGGGGTGAACCTCACCTTCGGTTTGTCGTAATGCCTGAACTTGGCATCAAGATGTAAACAACTGCTCATCTTATTAACTCAGCAACTTGACATAAAATACGTAATTCATAAGGTTGAATGGTGTAACGTGATTCAACGAATAATGCCTCCGGTTCGAGTCCTTCACAATTTAATATGGATTACACACATACATAAACAGTTCAATTCACACATGAGGTACATGCATCAATCAATCAATAGCGTAGACTGCTGTTTTACGTGTCAATGTCCGTTTAAGGACACAATGCAGTAATTGTCGTCAGAACATCACAGCTATATGCACGCGCAGATAGAATGGCTACCTGCCGACAGTGAGACTGTGAGTCTAATTACTTCGTATAAAGTAGACGATTATCTTTCTCCTTCCAAGGATTTAGTTAATCACTAACCTCCATAAGTTTCCTCTCTCGTAGAGTTCTAGGACTGACCCTGGTCCTGCATAAATACACATATAAATGGCTATATCATGCCATTAATTTGGAAGGCTAGAAAAACGCAGCTATTCAGCTTGACGGTCAAAGTAACAAAGGGTAGCGTCTCCTAGTTACCGACTGTGACCCAAACAACGCTAGACACGTCATAATCGATCGTGTATGGAGTGTTCAATAATTGAAACATCTATCGCAATATATTAAATGTCTTAACCTTTACAATTGCACGTCTGCTAACCTTTAGCAGATGGCGTTAATAACATATACCGTAACAATTCCCTGTACACCGGGGAAAAAAAAAATCGATAGATTTTTTTTCAAGATCTATCCGACTTAACAATTTTTCAAAAAATTTAACACAATTGTGACATATGGCCGACGATGTTCTGAGTAGAACCGTGTCGCGGTCATGTCAACTAACTATTTGTCATAGTCATCTAACATTAATCATATTATATATCAATATTATGCATATTATTATATCAACTAAATAAAATGTCTAATGTCAATAGTGAATGATAGAATGAACTTAAGGTAAGGTCTGTCGTATTAGTATGTCATATAGGAATTAATTTGACTAATTAAAATTAAATTAATTAATTAAACTAAGAGTTAAATTATTTAGATTCTAATGTAACATGATGTTATGAGAGAAGAAAAGACAAATAAGTGAGAAGAAATAGAAAGAAATTCGAATATAAGTTTAACTTAATTGTGTGTGTTAAGTGTTAGTGAATAATAACTATCTAATTTAACTAACTAAATAACGTATAGGTACATTAAAAAAAAATATTAATCTAATACTTGTGTGAGATTTATTTTCTCTTTTCATAATTTCTTCTTTTTATATTTCGTTCTCTTTTTTCTCACATTTCATTTTATTGATATTAATTCAATTAAGAAGTTAAGTTAACTAATTAATTAGTATAGGATATGATGATCCATCCGTAGTCCTGATCCTGATGAATTCTTTTAGACAAAGTGTTGAAACGTTTCCGTCGGACAGAAATGTCAATTATCCTAGGATCCAAGAATTAAGTGCACATAGGATAATAAGTTCGACTTGTCGTCAGATATTGTTCCATGATTGTTGAACGAATATTCATATATTGTGTATGGACGTTAGACGAAGTTTCAATGTCAATATGTATACCTTGATTGTCTTTAGTTCAATTCTGTGATGCATATAGTGTTTATAATTATTAAATTGAAGTCAAGGTTAGTTCCCTTATAGTTGATACTTCGTTCTATCCAATGTAGTGATGATTGACGTAGTTTAGGAATGTCAATGTTGATTATTCGTCGTCAATAGGATTACGTGACAATGCATCCACCACAATGTTTTCAGTGCCAGGAATATGTTCAATGGAGAATTCAAATGGCTGCAGGATGATCGCGTATCTGGCGAGTTTTGGACCTTTGTGGTTTGATCTACGCAAAGATGCTACAGCACGCTGGTCAGTCTGAATGGTGAATGGAGCACCAAGCAAGAACTTTTCCAGTTTTGTGATTGCCCATATAACTGACAAAAGTTCCTTGTCCACTGTGGAATACTTTGTTTCTGCTGGCTTTAGCTTTCTTGAAATATATAAGGTAGGATGTAGAACGCCATCGTGGTTCTGGAGCAGGCATGCACCGATGCCGTAGTTACTAGCATCTGTTCGTAAGAAAAATCTTTTGGAAGCATCGGGAAGTCTTAAAATTGGTTCATGCGAAAACAAATTTATAATTTTGTTGAAAGTTTCATTGCATATACCAGTCCATGTCACCTTCACCGGCATGTCTTTTTTTAACAATGAAGACAATACAGCCGTGATGGATGACAAGTTTGGTATGAATCTACTGTAATATTGAACAAGTCCTAACTAACTCCTGACCTGTTTCTTCGTCTGAGGAACTGCTATGTTTAGAATTTTGGAGACCGTACTAGGTAACGTTAGGATATATCCCGCTCCAATGATATGTCCCAAAAAGGTTATCTCATTACACGCGATCTGCACCTTTGTAGGTTTAGCAGTTAGATGATAATTCCTTAGAGTGTCGAAAACATATCTAAGTCCCGAAACATGTTCCTCAAACGATGAACTAAACAAGCATATGTCGTCAATATATGTAATAATGTCTGGTCTACCTGATAAAATTTGTCGCATCAGGCGAATGAAGGTAGCTGGCGCATTAACAAGCCCAAAAGGCATCACATTCCACTGGTATAGACCTTGTGGAGTGGAAAATGCGGTGTAGTACTTAGCCTTTTCGGTCAGTGGTATCTGCCAATAACCTTTAGTTAAGTGTATCTTACTAAATATAGTTGCGTTGGATAGACGTGGCAGTAAGTCGTCGATAAGTGGATGTGGTTCGCTGTCAACTATAGTCTTAGCATTTAATTTTCTATAATCAACACATAGTCTGATGTTATTGTCCTTCTTCCGGACAATCACTAATGGAGAAGAGAATGGCGAATTACTAATCTCAATGATTCCCAGAGACAACATCTGTTCAAGTTCCTTAGTAGTTTTAGCAAGGAAATGTAAAGGAACCGAATAGGGATGTACACGAATAGGTGTATCGTCATTGAGAGTAATGTCATGACTGATAGCCGATGTGCGACCCGGGACGTCGGTCAACACATCTGGATAAGATTGTAAGAGATTAGCAATCTGTAGACGCTGTTGCGGTGTAACCGTTGAAGAGATGGTTACATCCCGCCAAGATTCAGTAGGTTGAACTACTGGTACCGGTAACTGTACCTCAGGAAAAGAAGATTCTTCTTCCTGGATGACGGATAAGTTGGAATAATAACAAGTAGATACTGTGTTGTCATCTAGTTCATGGAAAATTGACTGTAAGTGTTCAGGACGTGTATGAAATTGCTTGAGCATGTTAATATGAAATATCTTTTTGTGTCCCTTGATATCTAAGACGTAATCAACGTCGGAAATTTTATCAATGACTTTGTAAGGACCATTCCAAGATATCAATAATTTATTGTTGTTGTGAGGAAGTAACACATAAGCCTCATCGCCTGGGAATAATTGGCGTAATCGTCGAGACCTATTTTGTAGAGATCGAGCCTTAGCTTTTGCAGCCTCAGAAGAAGCTGTTGCCAACTGGCAAGACTCAATAATGTTCTTCCGAAGATTAATCACATACTCGTAAGATGACTGAGTGTCCTGAGTCATCTCCGCGTCAATTAATAAGTCTTTTATTAGTCCCATAGGACCTCTTGGGGGAGCACCAAAAACTAATTCAAAGGGAGAGAAGCCAGTTTGTTCATGCGGTACCTCCCGATAAGCAAATAGAACAGCTGGGAGTGCTCTGTCGCAGTCATGAGGGTGCTTAACAGTAACCTTATGTAGTAGTTGTTTAAGTGTACGGTTAAGTCTTTCAACTGCACCATTACTCATAGGATGATAAATACTACTTAAATTCCTATCAATGTTCCAGGTTTTCATGACTTCCTTCATGGTGTCAGATATGAACTGTGACCCATGGTCTGATAAAAGTTTTCTAGGAAACCCTATTCTAGAAAAGATGAGATGTAGTGCATCAGCTACATCTGTGGTAGTGGTGGTCTTTAATGGGATAGCTTCTGGCCATCGTGTGCACAAATCAATGCACGTAAGGACGAATCTATGTCCTCTGGCCGATGGTAGCAATGGACCAATAATATCTATGGCCATCTTGTCAAACGGTCTTACTGAGATATCGCAAGCCTGAATAGGCGCCGTGTGAAAAGCTCCACGTGCTTTCACTTCTTGGCATGTAGTACAGGAACGTACATACTGCGAAATATCTCTTGACACTCCTGGCCAAAAGAATGAAGACAGTACTCGAGATCGTGTTCGAGTATATCCCATATGTCCAGCACACTGTGAGTCATGCGCATGTTGAAGAATGTACCGTCTAAAAGTATACGGGACCATAACTTGTTGTTTCATTGGTGATTTGTCATTAAAACATCTAATCAATATGTCATTTTAAATAACAAACCAATGTTTGTTATTATTACCTGAGGATAGATTGTCAACTTTATCAACCAGCTTAAAAAATTTTTTTAAAGATTTATCCTCTTTTTGTTTGGTTGCAAATGTTTCCCTGTCAATAGGTGAATTGACTACAAATTCCTCTTGGTTGTCTGCATCCATTTTATTATCACCGACTTTCTTCATGAGTTGAGTCTGCGCTCTAGTCGTCACAGCGTTTCCAGTGCACAGGTTATGTTTCTCCCATTCTATGATCTCATCTGGAGTACAATCTTTACTGCCGTGTATACGACCAACCATCAGATCAGCAATAGGCTTTTTTAGCATACATACTTTTACATTCCCTGTGAAAAAGGGTGTTCTAATATGAACAATAGCTGTGGGGTAAAACTCAATAGTTCCACCAAATGTCATGCAGCGGACGTATTCTCCTGTCGCACAGTTAGGATGTACCAGCGACTGACGTACACCAATCGTCGTGGATCCTGAATCTCTCAGCACTGAGACGACGGATCCATTAACGATTCCTCTGTTAAAAATTAGTGAGCCTGTTCCATCGTTGACTGCAAGACCTACCTCTGGTGTAATATGTCCGCAGTTAAGCACTGTTTCTGTCGCCTTCTGAAAAATAAGATTGCATTGTTGGCAACTATTTGCCACATTATAATTAATAGCAAAACATGCAGCAGAAGACTGTGTTGTATTATTGTCAAGTGGGACCTGAGCTATAGGGGTAGTATTATTTGTAACTGCCGCCCCTGTATTATGGTTGTAATGAGATGATCCCCGAGAATGAGATCGATTCCGAGTATAATTGTTAGAATTATCTCGTCATCCTCTATAGTAACTATTATCTCGATGTCTCGAGCCATGATTATTACCATTCCAGTTATTGTTATTTTTCGGGGTATGTGATCGATTATAATTAGTGTTATGTTGACTATTGTGGTAGTTTGTTTGAGGTGAATAATTTCTATCTCGTGATCTACCTCTGTTGAACTCATTTTGATTGTTGAAATCATTATTATGTCCCTTCTGAAAGTTAACATTGTGATTTCTTTGGAACCTACTTCTGTCTACACTGTGATGTCTTTGTTTGTTATTATGATTGTAGGCCATATTAGACGCCACAGGTAGAGGTTCTCCTAATGAGGAGTTAGAAATGGTTGCATTCGGATGTGCCGAACAGTAGTTTAAAGAAATTTTTTCCAACTCGTCAATAGTACCTGGTTTACGCTCCTGCAAATATGCAAAGAATGGCTGGCTAACCGAAGATAATACCTTATCCCGTAGTAGCAAATCAACTAATTTGTCGTACGATTTGTTGACTTCTGCCAGTTCAACCCATCTATTAAATGTATTGCGTATGTTCGCAATGAATCCTGCAAAATCTTTTGGAGATTCAGGTAAAATTCCCTTAAATTTCAACCTACAGTGTTCCTCGTCCAGGTGAAACCTTCGTAAAAGCAAGGACTTAATAGCACCGTAGTTATTTGCTATTGATGGGTCAGCATTTTGAGAAGCCGTCAATGGTTCTCCAACCAAGAATTCATTTAACTTGAGTACCCATGACTCTTCGGGCAAATGATTTGTTTTGCAAGTCTGTTCAAAACGTGACAGGAACGATGAAAGGTCGTCCACGTTTAAGTTGAAAGTGGGTAATTTAAAGTTGTAGAAATGTTTAGTTTGGCTGGATGACGATCCATTTTGTGCGTTATTATTCTGGTTTGCATCAGCACTTTGTGCTTGTAATCTTGCTGTCTCCAATTTAATACGCGCCAATTCCATTTCTTGTTGTAAAATAATTTCCTCTCGTTTCAATTTATTCTCTTCTTCCTGTTGAGCAATTTCTCTTAATCTATTTTCCTTGGCAATTTGCTTCATCTCACGTTCTGCTTCCTCTTTCTTTAATGCAGCCTTTTGTTCCTCCATTTCTGCTTTATGTTTTTCCAGTTCTGCCTCAGCAAACTGACGAAGTTCTTGGGATTTAAAACCATATTCTTTACCAATTTTAACGAAATGGTCTATAGTAAGCATTTTGACTTTTATCCGTAAGTAATTATTGATAATTACTGATTAAAATAGTCAATAGTAGCTTCAGAGTAATTATTATACTTACTCAACTTAGGAATATTCAATATAAATAATCACAATAGTACTGAACTCTTATGTCTAAGTTCAACTAATAGACAATATTTTGTAACAATATTGTATCTAAGTACTAACTATATCATAAATAGTTATGATATCTGTTAACTATAATGTAATTACATCACACAATTAATCTTAATATCCAATAATGTTGGGTATGATTCCTAGTAATTAATTGTTCAATGTACTAAGTCACTCTCTTAGTACCAGAAAAGTATATTAAATAATATACAATGGGTCTGTCACCTCAAAGGTAGACTATAAGATTATTTTATTTGGTCAATATATATATATATTATATTATTATTATTATTATTATTATGCCCTAGGCATCTCTTATAAATTGTAGTGCTAATTTCTTGGACTATCACTGCATAATTATGCAATGTCCCATATTAACCTTAAATGTCAGAAAAAATTAATTAAATTAAATTACAAGTGTATTATTGAATATAATGTTATATTATTAATGTAGTATTTAATATATATCATGAGTACAAACCAAACAATGATGCAACTAAAGGGTACAAACAATGTCAAGACGCAAACAAGACATTTTCACAATTAAAAATGAATTTATGAACTAAATAAAACAAGCGGAAGTGTCACACGGAAAACGAAGGGTCAAAGATTGACCCAAGGTCAACTGAACATGCAAAGTACACCAAAAAAAAATGACTGCAAAAAATGATGACATCACAGGACTCATAACGGACGAACATTTAACAATCATCAAATAAATGATAGTAAGAGTAGACTGGACGAAATAGTTAACGAACATGATACAAAACTGAATAAAAAATGTGAACTTAGTACAAATAAAATACACCAGTTATCTACGGAACGGTACAGCTAACACAATCGTCAAACGACAGCAGATTTGGACAGGCAGTCCATTCGGCAGAATCTTCGATGGAGCTCCCAAAAAGTGCGATCGATTAACTGCCCTAAGAAACGACCGAAATCAATTCAGGCATCGTGAGAGCCACAGAATCTAATTTCGGTTCATCCTCCCTACCGCCCACTAGTTAACAACACCTTAAAACAACAAAAAAGTACATTAAACATAGGTAAAAACATGCCTATGTAGGCAGAAGGCATGGACTCAGTTAGCACTGTCACGTTAACGACAATAGTTATTGAGCTAAACTTATCTTTATTTGCTGCTTCACTTGATGCTCGTTGTCGTCGACGGCTAGGCCTGTGCCTTTGACTGTCTGCTCCTGATGGGCAGGCAACGGTAGTCCATCTTGTGCATCTTGATAAATTTGAAGCGAACTAGAAAGGTGTTGAAAAGATGTCTTCTTCACGGCAACAATGCAACAGTGACGTCATGTTGCTATTCATGATCACGTGCGTCACGTCAGCTTCGTAATGGTCATGTGATTTTCATTCAAACGTAAATATCGTGGAGGCGTGTGGAACACAGAAAAATTTTTTTTCTCTTCTGTCGATCCCCGCAATCGGCCACCAGTTTTTTGTTGAAGGACTTTCGTGTGGTGTTACTGGTTGTGTTGCCTGAATTCTGATCGTGCTAATGTTCTTACGCGAATGGGGTGAACCTCACCTTCGGTTTGTCGTAATGCCTGAACTTGGCATCAAGATGTAAACAACTGCTCATCTTATTAACTCAGCAACTTGACATAAAATACGTAATTCATAAGGTTGAATGGTGTAACGTGATTCAACGAATAATGCCTCCGGTTCGAGTCCTTCACAATTTAATATGGATTACACACATACATAAACAGTTCAATTCACACATGAGGTACATGCATCAATCAATCAATAGCGTAGACTGCTGTTTTACGTGTCAATGTCCGTTTAAGGACACAATGCAGTAATTGTCGTCAGAACATCACAGCTATATGCACGCGCAGATAGAATGGCTACCTGCCGACAGTGAGACTGTGAGTCTAATTACTTCGTATAAAGTAGACGATTATCTTTCTCCTTCCAAGGATTTAGTTAATCACTAACCTCCATAAGTTTCCTCTCTCGTAGAGTTCTAGGACTGACCCTGGTCCTGCATAAATACACATATAAATGGCTATATCATGCCATTAATTTGGAAGGCTAGAAAAACGCAGCTATTCAGCTTGACGGTCAAAGTAACAAAGGGTAGCGTCTCCTAGTTACCGACTGTGACCCAAACAACGCTAGACACGTCATAATCGATCGTGTATGGAGTGTTCAATAATTGAAACATCTATTGCAATATATTAAATGTCTTAACCTTTACAATTGCACGTCTGCTAACCTTTAGCAGACGGCGTTAATAACATATACCGTAACAGTTGTCTCAATAAAAGAATAAAAAGGGTTACTATAGAGAAACACATTTCACTTTTTTTAAAGCAGTTTTACTTAGAATTTACTCTTTATATGCCCTACTGAAGGCAGCAATTTCCCAAAATGGTCATGCAGCCTATTAAAAAAATGTATTATATTTCAGTGCCTTTTTAAAAAAAAAATTGATTTTTTATTTTGCATCCATTTATGTTGTTTACATATGTCTTGTTTCCTGTTTACAGTCTAGGGCCATAATATGTGCACTTTTTCTTTGTGACCAGCAAACTACTACACCTTAAATTTTTGTGGTATATGTAACCACTTATGCCACTAGAAAGATGTGGTCGAAAACTTAAGGGGCTGAACTACAGTGAAAACTTACTTTTGTTCTAATAACATTTTCAAACTTTTTATGTGCTCAATAGATACAGTGTATGTCCATGAACCAAATTCTACAGTTATTTTGTTAAAAAACATGTGGTTACCCAAAAAAAAACATCCGCCATATTGGATTTTCACCACTTTTCGAGAGCTAAAAACTTATGTTTCCCATTGACCAAACTTTTACCAAATTGCACACACATGTTGTGACTGACTTACTTACTTAGTCGTTCCCCTTCTACCGTGAGGTGTAGAGGTTTGGAAGAGAGAGCGCCAGACCATTCTATCAGCTGTCTTCTTCCTGGCCTGGTTCCATTCTAGTCCTCGGTCGTTCAAAGATTGTCTAATGTTGTCCTCCCAGCGGACTCTGGGTCGTCCTGGAGGTCTGGATCCCTGGCTCTTTGTTTCCCATGCTTGTCGTGGTAGCCGATCTTCTCCCATTCTGCAGACATGGCCAAACCATCTTAGTTGGGACTGTTCTATTTGGGTCTGCAGCGGATGGGATTTTAGGCCTTGACGGATCGTCTGGTTGCGGACCATGTCTCTTCTTGTTACTTCAACCACTTTCCTCAGATACCTCATTTCTGAGGTGTTGTGACTGACAATTAAAACAATTTGTCAGAGGCTTTTTTTGATAAGTTTAAAATTGTATTTTTAATGATTTTTTTAAAAAATACACTATATTTGTATGAAAAACAATGAAAAAAAAAAATATTTAAAAAAATATATCAAAGCAAATTACCAAAATATCAAAAAAAGACTCAATTTAAAGGTATATATGTGTCCTACATGCATGCCAAATTTCAGACTGATCTATTAGATAGTTTGTAAAAAATAACATTTTTTGTTAATAAAATGTTAGTTTTGAGAAAAATGCATTTTAGTCACCGAGTGACTCGTCTTGTCTTGTCCAATATACTCCATTCTGGGGGGCTGAATGTGTTTAAAATCCTCCAGGACTATATGCTGCACCTCCTTCAGCTTCCTTTAAAATTCTATTTTTAATGATTTTTAAAAAAATACACTTTATTTGTATGAAAAAAAATGAAAAAAAAAATATTTAAAAAAATATATTAAAGCAAATTACCAAAATATCAAAAAAAGCATGTGATAATTTAAAGGTATATATGTGTACTACATGCATGCCAAATTTCAGATTGATCTATTAGATAGTTTGTTAGTAATAAAATTTTTGGTTAATAAAATGTTAGTTTTAAGAAAAATGCATTATACTCACCGAGTGCCTTGTCTTGTCCAATATACTCCATTCTGGGGGGCTGAATATTTTTAAAATCCTCCAGGACTATATGCTGCACCTCCTTCAGCTTCCTGCAGCTCCACCTCTCACCTTTGTCTTGCCTCTTGCCTAATTTTTCTTCTTTTTACAAGTTTGTCAGCCTCATGTTTCTGGCTGTTGGCCAGACGTTTCCTCAGTCGCACCTGTCCAAGGCGTATTGAGTTTGTTCCAGATGCTTGACCACACAGCCTTTTTATTTCTACACTGGCTGATGGACCAAAGTTGAACTCTCCAACGGCCACAAGGACACTGAATTTGGCTTTTTTCAATGACACAAATTTCCGCTTGCTGCAACGACTCCATATAACATTGTGTAGGCTTTCATTTGCATTTTGTGTTGCACCTAGCTGACACCGCTTCAGCAAATGCTGATCAGTAAGAAACTCATAAATAGGGGCTAAGTGCTTATGGAGCAGGTTGTAGTCTAGCGGAGTGTGAACCTTGGTCTCGTGTGGTCCAGCAGCTTCTCCTTTGGCAATGGAAGCCTGATAGAAACACCAGGAGTCTTTGCCTGGCGGACACAAATTATGTTGGGGTTTGTCGTTTGTCGAATACGCATGGTAGAGAGAAGCCATGATGACTTGTTTCATCTCTGGGGCTGTACTATGCTTGCGGATGGCCCTGGTGTAGTAAATACACAATTTTCATATTGCATTTTGGGTTAGACGACCACGGCCATTTCCCCCAAGGGTGACTTTTTGTTT
Source organism: Oreohelix idahoensis (assembly GCA_024509875.1). Classification (NCBI taxonomy): domain Eukaryota; kingdom Metazoa; phylum Mollusca; class Gastropoda; order Stylommatophora; family Oreohelicidae; genus Oreohelix; species Oreohelix idahoensis. The sequence goes on along the minus strand of JAMPIV010020781.1, from coordinate 162,566 downwards.
CCTGCAGTCAGTAATCAGTGTCCTCAGTGCAGTGCCTAATCGCTTTGCAACATGGTTGACGCACTCTTCTTTGGTTATGTCAACTTCTGGTCCATACGGTTTGATGTCGCAGAGTCTGTTGTAGGCCTTGGAATCGCCATCTGATAGCAAAACAGTGTAGCGTAGCTTGTGATTTGCCACTGAACGAAGAAAGAGAACTTCACAGGCTTTTACCTCCATCATTCCGGCTGACCCTTCGTAATTACGGCAGCAGTCCTTCTGATGCTCTGCTTTCCATTTTTCAAATTTGTCAGGCTGATTTTTCAGTTGCCACTGTCCAGTATTCTCACAGGTGTGACAGAAGGAAGACATAACATGCGAATCGATGACCATGCCAGTCAAGATGTCGATAACACTGCCAACACCTATAAGTGACTTATGACCTCTAGTTAGCCATGTTGCATCAAAGCTGACAGCGATGTCAATGACTTCTTTTTTATTAATGGTACGATGCTGACTCTTAGCGTGTTCAGCTCGGACGATGCTGACGGAATGTTGAAATACTGTAGAGTGCATGGTATCCAAATGATCAAAAATTTGATCTGCATATTTATGAAATGTTTTCTGGTGCAGGCCAGGGAGGTCTAGGTTCTCACAGAAGAGATTGAATGTATATGGGCCCATTCCAGACATGAGGGCATCAAGAACAGCAGATTTGTTGATTGCATGTCCACGAGGGCCGCAGCCTTCTGGTTCCCTCTCGGATGTGTACGTTCTAGAAATTGCTTTTTCATATGTGCGACACACAACTTCTAGGAAGAGAGAGAAACCCTTAGACTTGGTGTTGTCAGTTCTTGTTTGCAATGTGCTTTGCTTACACAAATTACAACACACATTTTTAAGAAGGTTGTTGAAGAAAGAAATGTCCACAATGGTTTTATACGTAGGTTTAGGCTGAGCGCAGACAGTATTATGAGATGCAACATTCTTGCTCGTGCTCAAGTTAATTTTTATATCAGATCGACTTGGGCCAGGCACTACTGGATCTGCAATGTGAACCATAGGCCTATCGGATACTAGTATGCAGAAATTCCACGTTGTTTGTGTATCAGTTTGTGTAGGCCTATGATTCACCGCTGATTCTGTCTTACCTTCTGTGGTAACACTGCTAGAAATTACACACTGTCGACGCGACCTGGCAGCAGATATTTGCTTTGATCTCTTACCTATTCTTCCCATTTTAAAGTAAAAGAACACAATTCACTGAAATTTAAACAAGAGAAAAATATTTCACGCAAGCGAACAATTGTTTTTGTGTACAGGCGGAAATGGCTGTTGTTACTTCCACATTTGCGCACGCAGCCAAAATGTTGTTATGACCAATCAAAACAGTTGTTTACTTTTGCGTCTTGAATGGGTTGGGAATGAGGGCATTAGGTCACCACGTGACCACTCCTTATAAGGAGGTTAGCGTAAAATTACGGAAATTTTCAAACACATTACACAGAGCTATGAGAAAAAATAGATTCGAATTTGCTTTATTACGGCAGACAAAGAAATTCCCTGTGTATCGATACCAAATAGTACATAATAAGGACAGCGTAACTAAGGTATTATTGAGCGACAAATCTTGCATTTTCGGCACAAATTTGCAATCATAGCTTGGGGGGTAGTACAGAAAATATTCTTTTTGATGCATCAAATGCATTTTTTATGTTATAAAACCTTGCTTATTCGATTCCTCGATGATTATTTAATAAAATAAGCTCAAAAGTAAAAAATCTATATTTTGTACGTAAAATTGAGTTTTCTCTACCATGGAGCCCCTTAAGCAACTATGGCACTCAGTACTTACACTCTTAAGAAAAGGTGGTTGGCACCTAGTACGGGTGGTACAATGACTTGAATGTTTGATCTCTGGGGAGAGCTACTACTTTTTATTTTTTCCTCTTGTCTAGATGCTGATATCTACATGTCTTGGTGACTGTTTATTACTATATATTTGTTCTGTGACTCACAAATGTTCCTTACTTTGGAGTGATCATGTTTGAACCTTGTTTTACTGTGCTCTTCAGTTCCTCTCCAAGCAGATTCAACAGCATCAAATAGCTCACACCCTGGGGGCAAGATAAATAAATAAAAAATTCAAAGATATCATGTAAACATTTTGGGTACTGGGATATACTTTTCTAAACACATAGCACTACTGATGTATGCACTAACTGCTACTCAAAATGCATCACAAACAATGAAAATGGTTTGTGAAAGTTTTTATTTGTGAGCAAATTAAGAAAAATCTATCCTTTTAACAACGTAATGTTAATCAGAATCGACGTCGTTGCACTCCATGCAAACCCACAGGTGCTCAGTCTCCCTCAGCAAATGTCGAAGAGTATAAATGTTAATTGTTCCTGTTGCGCACTGGTTGTATACACGCCGGATGCGCCCTCTCACAAGTCCATCCCTGCTGGTCTTACGTTTGATGCCAAATTCCAGCAGTCTTAGCCTTGATGATTCATCGATTGCAGTGTCATTCTCTAATAGGCGATCATGGATTGCCTTCAGTATTTCTCTCTTATCATGTTCAATTCACCATCTATGGGTGCTCTTGAAGCTAGTCTGTCAGCTCTTTCATTGCCACGTACCCCTGCATGACCAGGACAGTAGATCCATATCAGTTCTTGAAGATTTGATGCTTCTATTGAGGTTTTCCATTCATGTCGGAGCCATCCATTTTGGACTTTTGGAAGCCTAAAAAAACATACTTTTATTTATCTTGTCAAGCCGCAGCTATCTCAGTTTCTTTCCAGGTGTAATAATTTCCTTCAGACTTGTCATAATGCCTTTTTTTCATGTGTTCTCTGGCCTTCCTATATTTTTTTTTTCACTATGAGTTCCATATCATCTATGAATTTTGCTACAGGTCTTTGCAAAGTCAATCCATCTCAACTTTTATTTTTGTAATATGTTTTGTAATATGTTTTGTAATATGTGTAGCTTCCACAGAAGCTCTCTGAAGAGACAGAAAAAGAATAGGACCACAGGCATGTTATAACTGTCATGAGGTTGTGCATGGGGCTGGCACCCTCACTATGTAAAATAAACAACTGCTACAGAATACACCACAACAAGAGCACATGAATGCTTCATGTAGGCTTGCTGCACAAGGACTCCTAGCAGCACTGGCCACATGCTCTGTAAGGTGCAACAAAGGAAATAATGATGTTACTTGGTGGATTATAACCTGTTACAGTTATTGTTGAACAGAATCAACATTATTTCACTCTGGGCAAACCCACAGGATTATAACCTGTTACTGTTATTGTTGAACAGAATCAACATTATTTCACTCACCAGGCAAACCCACAGGATTATAACCTGTTACTGTTATTGTTGAACAGAATCAACATTATTTCACTCACCAGGCAAACCCACAGGATTATAACCTGTTACTGTTGAACAGAATCAACATTATTTCACTCTGGGCAAACCCACAGGATTATAACCTGTTACTGTTGAACAGAATCAACATTATTTCACTCCAGGCAAACCCACAGGATTATAACCTGTTACTGTTGAACAGAATCAACATTATTTCACTCTGGGCAAACCCACAAGATTATAACCTGTTACTGTTATTGTTAAACAGAATCGACATTATTGCACTCCGGGCACACCCACAGGATTATAAACTGGTTCTGTCCCAAAGGAGTGTATCTGACTCTTCTGCATTACAAATGATAGTGATTCTTCTTCATTTCCTGTTTATCCCATGTGGTTCTTCGGGGGGAGGGGACAAATGGTAAGACTATTGCTTTCTCAGGAATGTAACAAGTGATAATTAATGTGAGGCTTGAATGGGCTGGCAACCTTATGACGTAAAACAAACTTCTACAGAAACCATGCTGCAGAAGTCATGAAGGCTTCCTGAATTAAGATCGCTGCAGTGATGGCCCTATGATCTTTAACGCACCAAAAAAGAAGAATTTGTTATAAATATCTATTTTTTTTGCTCCATGTTGTCTTATCTTCTCAATGAACCTGCAAAACCTTGACATTTGCATAAGAAATACTCAGTTAAGAATTGTCTTTGACCTCTCCAGATGTTGCTCAGTTCAAAGAGCAGTTTTTACCAATGTATCTAGGCTATTGTTGCATCTGTGATAACATTCGAGGATGTGAATTTATTCATCTTGTCCACTGGGGCTTGTATGAGAACTGATTTTTTTTCTTTCTTTTTTTTACTCCGATTTTAATCACTTTAGAGAAACTATTTGTCCACTGCATTTATTCTGTTTCATAATATTTATAATTACATAATTCCATGCCAAGTCAAGATCTTACAGCTGTGTCCATTAATTCCAAAGTGCCAAGTCACCCCAAAGTCAAGATCTTACAGCTGTGTCCATTAATTCCAAAGTGCCAAGTCACCCCAAAGTCAAGATCTTACAGCTGTGTCCATTAATTCCAAAGTGCCAAGTCACCCCAAAGTCAAGATCTTACAGCTGTGTCCATTAATTCCAAAGTGCCAAGTCACCCCAAAGTCAAGATCTTACAGCTGTGTCCATTAATTCCAAAGTGCCAAGTCACCCCAAAGTCAAGATCTTACAGCTGTGTCCATTAATTCCAAAGTGCCAAGTCACCCCAAAGTCAAGATCTTACAGCTGTGTCCATTAATTCCAAAGTGCCAAGTCACCCCAAAGTCAAGATCTTACAGCTGTGTCCATTAATTCCAAAGTGCCAAGTCACCCCAAAGTCAAGATCTTACAGCTGTGTCCATTAATTCCAAAGTGCCAAGTCACCCCAAAGTCAAGATCTTACAGCTGTGTCCATTAATTCCAAAGCAAAGTCCATTTTGTCTCCTCTTTGTGGGTTTTTCATACTTCAATAATTAAAAGATAAAGGTAGTCCTATAGCAGATACTGCTGTAGGGAAGTGAATGTTAGAGAATTCACTAAACTAGGTCCAGCATCAATAACCATTCCCTTCCTCACTGCCTTTTCCTTCCTTAACTCATGAGCAAAGTCAGATATCCATTTACAGATTGGTAGACTGTTGCATATCGATATCATGAATCGAACCCAGCACCTCTGCCACAAGAGACCAGCACTCTAACCACACTGTCAATCGGACACTGAGTTCAATAATTTGGATAAGTTAAAAAACAATCAAGGAGCTGTGGTAGTCAGTGGTTAGGGCACTGGCTTCCTAACTCGGTGGTCCATGGTTCAATCCCCAGTTGAGGTGGGATTTTTTAGATTGCAAACGGCTCTGGGGTCGACCCAGCCTCATGAATTGGGTACCAGAGCAACTCTGGGAAGGTTAAGGTGGCCAGCGTGGTGCTGACCACATCACTCATAGTGTGCCGATGGTCAAGAAAATATGGGCCTAACACCATATTCCCAATATGCCTCAATAAGCGTGTAACGGGATTCCCCCCCCCCCAAAAAAAAAAATCAAACAAAAAACTTTCAAATTACAATCTAACTGCTCTTGTTGGATGATTAAAATGGAAGTTTAAATACATTTCAGGAGACTGGTATAAAAATTCACTATAAAGTAACAAAATATCCATAATGTTAATTTTTAGCAGCCCCCACCCTATTTCCATTTAATCTGATATTTGTAACAAAAAGTAGGGCTTACCTTCTTTTGATCAGCATTGACACACAGAAGGATGTTATTATCCTGTGTTGCTGCTATACTATAAGGAGGAAATTCAAATTTCTTGATTGCTTGAAAATTTATAAGACTACTGTTGTGCTCAGGTAACCTGCTACAGTAACCGACATAATTCGGGTGATAGGATGGATCATTTGGATCAGTTGTGGGACAAGTGTAGGATGCCAAAATTTCCCCACTTTTCAGTTGACTGATAAAGTACTCACCTAAAATTATAAAATGATAGCCTCTGTGACCATTACCTACAACTGAAAATGAGCATAATTCAATAACAGTAAATAAATAAACAAACAACACACAAAGGTATGTTATCAGGGACTCAGTGAGAAATAAAGAAGTAGAAGACTAGACAACAGAAAAATAACAGAAGTGATAGGCTTACTGGGAATCAAACCAGGACCTTCTGAACGGCACCCACCGCCTAGCCACGGGAGCGAATCGCCACTATCCACTCTGCCAGCTAAGCATTTAATGCTTATCACCATCCTTCTTAGGTCCATAGCATAGCAGTTCTGGTGATGGTGTCAGGGTACCTTCTGATGACATGGCCAACCCAGTTCCAGCATCTGCCCACAATGATGGTGCGCATGCATTTTTGACTGCACTATATAAGCAATTCCTAGTTGGAGATGATATTCAGCCAAAAGATAAGAAGAATTTTCCTTAGGCATCTTGTGTGGAAGGAGGATAGTTTGGACATTTCCTTTCCTGTTACTCTCCAGCACTCCGTGCCATACAGAAGTACAAAAAGTATGCAATTCTCATATGATCTTAATTTGGTGTTTGTGTTGTACTGAGAAGATTGATTAGATTTGCAAAGGCTGTTCTGGCTTTATTCATTCTGTTACTGTCTTTGCTTGTTCTGACGTCTAGTGTTACCATGCTTCCTAAATATGTAAATGTATTTGTTTGTTCCATTTTTTTCTTCTTTATTTTTATGAGCTCAGGATTTATTACAATGAGTGTCATAATTTCTGTCTTCTTCAGGTTGATACTCAGATTGGTTGGCTATATTTATTCAGTCTGTCTTTTTTTCTTTTCTTGGATGTGCTGATGTGAATGTTAGAGTAGTGCCATATCGCCTGCATATTCTAGATCTTCCAATGTGGTGTTGTCCATCTTATTCCTCTAGGAGTATCCTCAGTTTCCTGGCGTATTACCAAGTCTATGACAGTTAAAAATAGAATGGGTGACAAGGCGTAACCCTGTCGTACACCTGTTTTCAGTTCAAAAATAAGGTTGCTCATCCTAACACTGGATGTAAAGTTAGCATAGAGACTTTTTATGATGGAAACAATACACCTAGGGATCTCATAATCCCTTAGTACTTTCCATAAACTATTCATGTGTATGCTGACAAAAGCCTTTTCAAAATCAACAAAGTTTATATATAGTTGTCTTTGCCATTCTGAGCACTGCTCTATTATGTTCCTGAGGGTGAAAATATGATCTGTACATCTTCTATTCTTTCTGAATGCTGCTTGTTCCTCCCTCAGTTTATGATCTACTGCTTTTGAGATTCTTTAGATAATTATCCTGCCCAATATTTTGCTGGGAACTGAGAGGAGTGTAATTCCTCTCCAGTTGTTGCAGTCTGTAAGGTCACCATTTTTTTTTAGTAATTTGATAATTGTTACTTTCTTCCATTCAAGTGGTGTTGTCTCCATTTGCCAGATTTGTGCAAAGAGTAGTTCTAAGAGTCCAGCTGATAATTCAGGATCAATGTTAAATAGCCCTGCGCTTAAGTTGTCTTGACCAGCAGCTTTTCCATTCTTCAACCCTTTGATTGCTGTGATTTCTTTCTTTCTTTCTTGGAACATCTGTACTGATATCCAGGAATTTTCAGCCTCAGGAGTGTTCAGCTGCATCTCAGGTGGTGTCTTACTGAGCATTTCTCTTAAGTGCTCAGCCCATCTTGCTTCAAATCTGACTCCATAAATTTACATTTTAATCATTGAAATGTCTATACTTTTCACAACAATCAAAAGAGTTATGATACAATGGATCCCATCTCATTGCAACATCCCCAGCAATGAAGAGACTGACAGACTGGCAACAAAAGATGGAAAGCTGCCTGAACCTCACACAACAAAACTTTTTAAGAGGCAAAGAGTTTTATTAGAAGCAGATACAGGAACAAATGGGATGCAGATCATCCAGGCCATCAAAATGATGCATTTTACCAGCTCAGCAGTAGAGAACAAATGGTAATCTTTAGACTCCACTTGGGCCGCAACAGATTGGGATACCATCTATTAAACAAGCTAAAAATAGGAACTACTGATGAGCGTAACTGTGGCACTGATAAAATGACTGCTGAACCTCTGCTTCAAAGATGCCCAACATACAAGGAACAGAGAAAGCACACCAGCTCCGTTACTGGAAAAACGATGGAGATATAAATAGCCTCCAGCTGACCACTGCTTTCTTTGAAAATATTCAAGTTGACGTCTGATAGTGCATGAATAAGAAAAAGAAGCAGATAACAATCACAGCATAGAAATACAAGTTTCACTCATTTAATATATACTGTTTCATAACTGAATACATGCTGTCAACAAATTCAAATGCATAATTTTTACTTTCCCTGTTTTCAGGAATTTTAACATACTTGGTCATGTAATTATGAATTTCCTGTGCTGAGAGCATTGATGAACTGATTGTTAATTTAAACAGGACATTATACATTGTTATGATTAAATTCATAACATATCTATCGTATTCGACAAGGCTTGTTTACAGACTAGCTTGTTGATATACGTTTCCTGGGCTACACCCGAAGTACGTCATTGTCTTTTGCAGAAGTTTTGCAGACGGCTCTGCCGGCTTCACTTAGCAGAAGTGAGCAATACTTCGTGACCATTCAATGTGTGTCACTGTGTGTGAACAGATGCATTTTGTCCAGCTCCTATATGTGTGCTCTTACTACAGAGTTATAAAGATGTATTACAGCTAATCCTCCATCTGCTTCATAGAATCTATGCTGAATTGATATTTTAGGACAAGCGAATGCTGCATATCAAAGGAATGAGTGTGGAACTATTTTAATAAAGATTGCAGCAATATGTCGAAGACATCTTGTCCGTAGTCAACTGACTAGAGACGTTTCTCAAAGACAGGCTAGGTCATGCCATGTTCTTATTGTTTGATATCTAATGGAGCTTGTAATGTAATAAATTGATGTCGTCTTAAAGACCAACCTGGCCTTGACGAATTCTTTATCGTTGGAGATAAAAAGTGTAATTTGAAAGGCTGCATTAAAAAGTGTTACCGGCATGATGGAAGGCCGTGATGAGGTCTCACAAGTATAATCAAGTAATACCCTAGACAAGAGATATAAACCACGATCTGCTAAACCCGCCCATAACATAAATCAGAACTTTTACATTCATTTGGTGAACTTGCCTCTATGTTTCCTACCTTCATAACTTTCACCTAATAATGTTTTAATTCTTCCAGGTTGCTGATTACACAATTTATAGATAGATGTAATATTAACTTTTTTAACAAATGTAGTTTTAGGTAGTCCAGCATCCATTCATTTAAAACCTTTCCAGAAGCCCATTCATAGTTGGCTTTTGCTGCTTGCAGATGGTGTGAACCATTGAATAGCCCTGATCCTAATTATAAATGTCTCCAAAAGTTATGTGCTAATTGCTGGACACACGTGATATGTCAGCTCTTAAAAGTTCTTGAAGCGATTCTTCTGTGAATTGGAAGTTGACTTTTAACTTCTGAAATTTTTTACTTTTGCTTTCTTCAGAAATGTGCTTTGATATTTACAGAATGAGAATTTTAATTGAAAGAAATGTTATATTGGTGTAAATGAAGACACTATCATTGATCATGCTCCTGAACAAAGCTCTTGCTGACGACCATACAGAATACTTGCTATAAAGCAAATTATAAGCAGGTTGTTGACCATGCTGAATGGACATTCCATCAAAAGATGAAACTGATGGTAACTGTTCCACCTGAAAAATATGTATATAGTCTGCTTCTCTATGCCCTAGTCACCCTGGCGTACTTAACCTTTAGCACGCTGCGGTCGCAAATTTTCGCCCGAGGTACTCTATGTTCTGCCAGCTGCAGGCACATTGCTGCTACTTTCGGATATCGTTGATTTGCAAGAGAGTTCACTTCCGATCTATATTTAGTGACGGGTGAATTCGCGTTTATTTTCTGTGAATTTTTTAAAATCGAAATCAATCGGCATGGGACAAGCTGCCATTTTCGCTGAAATTTTCATGGATTCTGACTCCAATGACGAGGAGTTTGTTGGTTTTACTAGCGTTGAGATCGGTTCTCAGAATATGGATGATATCGGAGATGGGGATGACAGTAGAATGTCTAGTGCTGTTGACGACGATTTGTATGAAGTTGATATTCCCAGGGCCCCTTCAATACAACTGCAGCACCACGAGGGCACCCTAACCCTTTCAAAATCAAATCGTTCGTCGACACTCTTCTCCCTCTATGGCAAAGCCATTACATACCCTCTAAAGAGCTTAGTGTTGATGAGAATATGATAGCTTTCAAAGGTAGGACCAGCCTTATGCAGGACAGGGTTTTTTTTTTTTTCATCTTTCCATTCCTCTCTTCCTATCACATCTAACATATACACCAACAAAACTTATATCATCAGATTCATCATTCATTTATTTATATACATTCCAAAAATTACAGCAATTGACCAAGAAACTATAGACGTTACAAGTCACCCACTATAAATAACGGGGCGTTGTGAAAAATAATGCAGCGGCAGGGCACATTTCTGAAATTTCTAATGCAGCGTGCTAAAGGATAAATACCAAATTCACCAGCCTCAAGATATCACCATGACACATGTCATCTGCTTTTAGTGAAGTGCCTCCAAAACTTAACACATAACATATATGGCCACAGAGGTCACAGAGAAGTGGTTTTACAGAAAAATGGTAAAAATGTTATGGACAGCTATAAAGAGTAATAAGGATATCCTGCAAGAGGTCAATGCACAAAAGTAGCTTATTCCTCACATTGAAGGAAGCAATCCACTTTCTATAGGCATGTTAATGTAGTGATAGTGAGTCACATATGATGATGAGTGTTGTTGAAGACAGTTTAGGTACTGAAAAAGGAAAGGAGAAACCACAAACGAAAGTAGGCATGTCACACTGGTATCAGTCACAGGCAGGGCCATACAAAAGTGGAATACTGTAGGTAAGGCTTTTTAAAACTGTATGGTATTTGTAGTTTTTTTTTTTTAATTGGTTCATATCTTCCATACTATGAAAGCAGTGTGGATGAAAGCAGGATATTGTATTTTTAAGAATTTTCATTGAGGAAGCCAGAGCAGGTAAATGGTGCAATAAGGAGAAAAGGGTCAAAAAGATTCATAATCCAATGGACAACTAAAAAAGACAGAGGAAGATATAATAATAGAGGCCATATGCAGATAATCTTATCACACACATTAGGATGGGTCTACCTTTATTTTGGTAGCGTGTTGTGAGAAGAGAAAAGTTAGAACACACCATGTCTTAGTCAAAACTGATGGGAAGAGATAAAGGGTCTCAAAGATAGAGGATAATGGCAGTTTAAATAATGAAATAGAAGACAGCTGTCTGTTCTGGTAAACAGCTGTGAGGACTGACACTTGTTGTCATGCATGACCATTAGCACCAGTCAGCATGGCTCTTGAGAAGAAGAAAACCAAATGTAAATTAGTATTAAACATTTTACAAAAAATATTCATGGTGAACAAACTTTTTTACTGTACAAGACTCAAATGTGAACTAATCTGGTACATACCTGGACCAGTATCATAGACTGTCAATTCTGCTAAACAGCTTCTTTTATTGTAGCGGCACTGAACAATGGAATCATAGTGTGAACTATATCTCTAAAAATATTAAAGAACAAATGTTAAAAGACCATGTGATCAAGGCTTTTAGAAGTAATAATATCAATATTATAAATGATAATAGGCCTACTTGATTACTGCCATCTTCCTTCTATAGCAGAGAAGTCCCATCCAGATTTCTCACCATGGATTAAACATCCATCAGTGTACACAATGGCACTGTGCAGCTACACGTGATGTACTTTCTGTTTTGGTGCAAGATGTATTGTCTGCGCTAGCCGCAGACAACTGTTTACTCAGGATTTTGCTAGGATCTTTTCATCTTCCTCATAGGATTTTGATTGCCTTGAAACCAGATTATGCAGGTAACACATAATTATGTCTAAATAACAACCTGATTTCTTAATTTATCTCTCATTGCAAGTAAAATTGCAGTTTTACTCAGCAATCTTATTCCCAAGTAATCTCCTACATTGTTTTTTTAGTTATTGTTATTGTGGATCAGAATCGACATCACTGTACTCCAGGCAAACCCACAGGTGCTCAGTATCCCTCAGCAAAGATCGAAGGGTATGAATGCTAATTGTTCCTGTTGCGCACTGACTGTATACACGCTTGATGCATCCTCTCAGATGTCCATCTCTGCTGGTCTTACATTTAATGCAATCTTAGCCTTGATGATTCATCAATTGCATTGTCATTCTCTAATAGGCAATCGTTAATTGCTTCCAGTATTTCTCCCTTATCCATATCTAATGCACCTTCAATGGGTGCTCTTGAAGCTAGTCTGTCAGCTCTTTCATTGCCGTGTACCCCTGCATGATCAGGACAGTTAGATCCACACCAGTTCCTGAAGTTTCGAGGCTTTAATGGAGGTTTTCCATTCATGCCGGAGCCATCTATTTTGGACCTTCCAAAGCATGGATTGTGAATCTGATACAATAACTGCCCTTGTTAATGAAGTTTCAGACAACCACCTTAAGGCTGCAGTAGCTGCCTCTACCTCCATTCTCATGCTTGAGGTTGTTATCATATAAGCCCTGCTACGTTCAGCGACGATTCAACACTTTACTCTAACAGAGAAGCCCCACCCAGATTTCTCACCATGGATTACAGATCCATCAGTGTACACAATGGCATCATTATGTACACAATGGCATCATCATCCCCAGCATTATCATTTATCAGCTGATAAATTTCCAGCTTTGCCCTCCCATTGGCCCAAGTTCTGCACTTTCTATCAAGGCTGATGATGACCGGCTAGTAGTTCATCCAGTTCTCACATGACTTACTCCACTCTTCTCCCTTGAATACATTTTCAACTGTGGTCACCTGTCTAATCATTGCCTCTGCCTGTGCCATCCATGGCATCCCCCTCTTTGTTCTTGTTCCTTTGATATCAGCTACGTTGCCATGCAAGGGATGCCTTTTGTCTGTGGTTACTCACTTACAAGCTTCTGCCTGGACCATCGCACATCTGGATCTAATTGACAGCAATCCAAGCATGTGTTGCATCGTCACGATGGGGATATCTCACATACAGCCCAATACTATACGCATCCTTCATTTTGAATGCACTCTAGTCATTCACATTGTGTTACTGACAGCGTGAGTATTCCCAGCTCATACCTATATGACTAGCTGATGATAAGGAGAAATAGTAATCTCTGCTCCAAGTGCGCTGCAGCCATTGATTTTAGGGCTGCCAGACCTCTCCTGCACTTCTGTATGATGCTTATACGATAGCCCAGGATCAAATGTTACTCCAAGGTACTTCAGTCTGTCTTGCCTTTCTATTTTCTGCCCACTGAGAGTAATATCTGGAAGGTCTGCTTTCACTATTGAGTTGTTCAAGGAGCACCTTGTTGGGATTGACTTTACAGCCAGTTTCCTCGCACAATTTAAACACCTCATGTAGTGATAGTGGAGAACCCTGGGTAATCCTGAGCAAATGCGCACTGGTTCTGATGTCCATGTTCCCAAGCGAAATTAAACTGATCTTCCAGTTAAGGCAGCCACTATCCATCAAGTTAGCCAAGGGTTAACACTGCAAGCCGTTACATAGTTCATTAACATTTCAATTTCACACTGTTATAAGCATCCTCTAGGTCAAGTGCTACAACAACCGTTTCTTGTTTACCCTGGAACCCCTCATACACATCATAAGCAAATGTTACAGCATTGCAGTTACTTTCATTGGCCCATAGCTTCCCAAGGTATCAGGAAGGATCTGCCCATTTTCGAGGTGGTTCATTATTTTTCTCGCTACGTTTCTTTTTCTAGTATTTACCGTAGCCATTCTGCTATAGAATTACAGCTGCAAAGATGTGTGGGGTCTTTACCAAGTTTAGGAAGCGGCTGTAGGTAACTATATAGCCAGTCTTCCTGGACCTCAGCGTTCTGTATGCTGGTGTTGAAATCACCACATTCTTAATGCCCGTGTCATCAAGCTGTTCATTATTTAAGATTGTCTTTGCACTCAGCCTCATAGCTAAATGTGCGAGACTTTTTTTCCCCCCATTACGTCTATTCTTAAATGGTTAATCAAATCTAAGATTTGTCTTCTATGATAATAAAAAGAAGTAATTCCTAGTTATATACTTCACATTCATCTAGATTATTAGATCATCATTACAGACGTACATGGGCACACACTTTCATGTGCAATATATTTAACACTTATCTGTACACCTCATGTCATATATCATTACAAGATTTGAGGCTTCTATGGAGGTTTTCCATTCATGCCACAGCCATCCACTTTGGACCTTCTGTAACATGGATTGTGAGTCTGATACAATAACTGCCCTTGTTAATGAAGTTTCAGACAGCCACCTTAAGGCTGCACTAGCTGCCTCTACCTCCATTCTCATGTTGGAGGTTGTTATCATGTAAGCCCCATGATAACATAATGTTCAGTGACGATTCTGGTCCTTTAACATTGAAGCCCCACCTTGATTTCTCACCATAGATTACAGACCCATCAGTTCTGCACTCTTAAGAAGAAGAAAACCAAATTTAAACTAAGTATAGTAAAATATATAATTCTGTAAACTTTATAATGGTTGTGGCAGATTATGTTATAGATTTCATATTATCTATTTTCTTTATCTACACTTCTCTTTTACAATTTTCATCTACGTTTTTTTTTTTTGTTAACTTAAACCTCCTATTACTCAGAATAGATCTGTCTCTTTTTCTCATTTAGCATGCATTTAATGCTGGTCGCTATATTTCTTTGATGAGAGTTTGCCAGCAGACCTGATTAGCATATGTGAACCGGTTTCATTTAATTTTGAGTGCCAGAGATCGAGAGTCATTGTAATATGTAGCAACAGAGGAAGTGGCGTTAAGTTTAAACGTAATTTTTCGTTAGACACCGAGTATAGGATCAAGTAATTTGGGAAACAAGGTGAGCAAAATATTTATTACCTCCCTTGTAAAACCCGCTCGCTAGAAAGTAATTAAACACGGCAAATCGAAAGATCTAAAGACATTGCGCGCTTGGATACGAGCAGAGATGTGAAGAAAACTCACACTGATTAGCGAATTGCCGATGTCTGATTTCAGCGAGAACGTAGGTCCTGGTTTTCAGCTTGAGTGTGAAGTAAAATCTTTGATTCGCGTGTTTCACGGAATCTGACGTAGAATTGCCCGTAGGTGCTAAGTCTGGCAGAGTCTGGTTTTAGGTAAATAATGTATATTCCCTTTCATGTCTAATATATATAAACCAGCAGTTTAAACTCAAATTTATTCAGTACCGCCAGAATCTCAGAGAACATCTAGCTTTTGATTTCTACAGATCTCTGATAATAGAAGTATCACTTAGTTTGTCGATTGGAGATTGTTTACTTCTGGCTTGTGGTAATTATCTTACTAGTAGTTTGAGTGATTTCACTAGTTATTCCTGTTCAGAGTGATTTACTAGTTAAATCGTAATTTATATTTCTCTAAGTTTTACTGTGTTACAGTGGATAGCAGAACAAATAATAATTCTAGCTAAATATTTCTAGCTATAATATAAATTTTATTAACTGCTAATAACCAGTCAGAGAATATTTAAACCAACTAAGTAAATGCACTGATCCATCATGAGTATTGACGAAATATGTATTTATTTCTAATTCATGATGACTGATTTTTTTAAATGACTAGAATTTATTTCACGGAAGTTTTAAACGATGACAAGCTCTAAGCTTGTAGTTTATAATTTAAAGTTATATAACCGAAGTGAATAATATCTTATATGTTACGCGGGGTAAGGATAGGATTGTGAATAATACTATATTATGTTAAGTATTTGCATTTTTCTCCCTATACAGTATTTGGGTCATACCCTAAAACTTACCAGCGGCTTCAATGTATATCTGAGAATAACCAAAGAAAGAACATTTTTGTACTTAAATACGTGGGTCTTCAAGGTAAACCTGTCTGGCATTTGTGTTTGCATCCAGAAAGAGACAGAGTACCAACCTAAAGGACATTAATACTAAATGCGGTAACTGGGCCTATCGAGCCAGATTATATTTTCTTTCAATGAAATCTCATTTACATGCAGCCCATGTGGCAGGAAAATTACAAACATTAACATTTCCGACGTTTATCATTTGTGGTGTGATCAAGAATTTTATACTGAGAGAAGTTTCCGACCTGACATTTCCTAAGTACTGGAAACCTCTAGATTCTGACACTGTGAGCCCTGTGGCATCTCTTACCTGAATTGATTTCCAGTGACATAAACAGTAATCCTATAATATAAACAGTGAAGTTAACGCTCCCCGGAGAATTGGAATTAACCGGTCTCTGCAGAGCTGGGGTTAATCTTTGCCAAAAGAATACTGGATTTGTGCTGTATGGGTGTGTCCTAAAGTTTGCGCCAGAAGGTGAAAAATCAAGTTTGTAGGTAAGAACGAATGTCAGTGGCCACTGTTGTATGGACAGAAAGAATGCAGGAATGAGTGGTTCTTTGATCGTATAAATTCCTACACCCACACTGTGTATTTTTTTTTCTTTTGGCAAGTTTTTGCTAATGCTGTTTCCTCTTAGAATAGATTAACATATAACTCTGTTCTTAACTGTAGAGGGAAAGTCTAGACCATAGCGTGAACACCTTTTGACTCTTCTGGGGTTAATAACTTCTCTGCTAACGGGATCTTGTTTCAACAGAGGGAGGGAGGATTACACATATGAGTCTAACTCTTTGATTAATTCATTAACCTATGTTTACTTGTATTTGATTTGATAGTCATATTATTACTGTTGTAAAGTTTCTTTATGATAAATAAAACTTACATAAACTTTAATTACGTGTGTCAGTCAGCTTGTCCCAAAAGATCCATATTCCATTATTGTAGTTTTCACGTCTGTGCGTCTAACTGTCATCACTTATGTGTGTGTGTATGTGAGTGGTGCTATATATATATATATATTATTATATATTCTAGTTGACTGTCTGACAAACTAAGTTCTGTTGTAGAGATAGGCTGAAGGAGAGAAGTTTCTCGAGTTCAGGGACAGACTCTAAATAGTTTCCACCATCTCACTCGTGAAAATCTATTTTCTTTACATTACCTCTCACTGAGCTATCATCTGTTCTACTCTATTCAGAAGGGACCAAGCTATGTCTTAATTCCCCTATCATAAATCTACGACAATGGTAGACCTGGTTACCATAAGATGAGGCAAAGTGTACACTTGGTATTGCTGGCACATATTTTCTGTAGGCCAATGTGTAACTTTTCAGGGATAATATGTGACAAAATCTCACAAAATCAGTCTCCTTCTTCTTCTTCTTCTCGTTCGCTGTTGTTTAGAAATGTCTACACAGGAAGTCCGGTTTTCTGGATGTATGTTGCTGTGGTTGAAAGTTCTTCAAGACTCCCAAACAGCTTTGTGTGGATGTGCGTCTCTGTGGGCCAATGTTCAGTTCGCAATTGACTAAGCATGTGGCAGTCTTGCAGGATGTGTTCGGCTGTCTGTGCTGCCTGTCCACACGTACATAGGGGTGATGGGACCAATCTCAGTCTGTATAAGTGACTGTTCAGTCTGTTGTGTCCTGTTCTCATACGGAACAGGATCACCTGTTTTGCTCGATCAAGATATTGATAGTTGTCTCTTTGTTGATCAATTTTCCTGATGGCCTTGATAAGGGTCTTCTTTTCCTGGAATGTGATTGTTTGTTCTTTTTGTTCCTGTGTTGCTCCCTCTTTTGCTAACATATCTGCTCTCTCATTTCCTGGTATGCCACAGTGTGATGGTATCCACTGTAGCACTACCCTTCTTTTGATATTTACTTCGCATAGGACTTTGTTTAATTCTGGCAGTTTATCACTGTTGAGGGCTTGCAGAACTGACATTGCATCGGTAAGGAATACAACCTGCTGACATTGGCTTATTGTGTTATTTATTATTCCTGCAGCAATGCTTATGGCCTGTACTTCAGCAGCATAGTTTGAACAGAATATTCCAGTAGGTGAACAGGTGGATTCATTTTCTTTGTCTGGATAGACCACATAAACTCCTGCGCCTCCGTTCTTCACTGCTCTGGTTGCAGATCCATCAGTATATACTTGGATCCATGCTTCTCTGGGGTATAGTTCTTCAATCATGTCACATGCTGCTATTTTCCTTTGGAGAGTATTTAGCTCTCCCATGGGGCAGGTGGTAGTTATGGAGGTCTTAATACTGAAATTTTGATGTTTTTCCCATGGGGTTGGGAGGAGTGTGGGAGTTATTTCCTTAGTGATGTCTGGTAGTTCATCCTTGTATGTTCTAATTAGTTTTTGGACCGATGCACAAAACTGCTTCTCTTCAACCTCCCACTGGCTAAATCTCCAAATCTAGTTTTCATTGGATGTGCGGGCATGTTCTTGTACTTTTCTGCTTGGATCAGGGTCTTAGTGTCTCGTCTGTATAATAAAGGTGGAATGCCTGTGATTTTTTCCATTTCATTTATTGGTGTGGTCTTCATGGCACCCGTGATCAACCTAAGCGCTTGATTTTGTACTTTATCTAAGGCTTGTAGGTGTGATTTGGCTGCTGTAGACCATGCTGCTGATCCGTACTCTAATATAGGTCTTATTGCACCTGTATACACTTTCTTTAGTGTTGTTTCGTTAGCTCCCCAACTTGATCCAGCTATTTTCCTCAGTATGGAAAGTTTTCTTCTCGCTTTAGCCTCTGTTCTCTCGATGTGGTGCCTCCATGTCATTCTCTTATCTAATGTAATGCCCAAGTACACCGGTTCCTCATCTGTTTGGACATGTATATTTCCAAGTCGTATCTCTCCTGCTTTGTCTTTGTTGGAGAGCGTGAAAAGTGTTGTTGATGATTTTTCAGCGTTGATCTGCACCATCCATTTCTCTGCCCATGCTGCTATGTTGTCTGCTGCCCTTTGTATTCGCTTATTAGCGATAGTTAGATGTTCTTCTACACACCACACCACCAAGTCGTCAGCGTATAGGGCAGCTCTCACACCTTGTGGCAGATCGTGGATGAGGTCATTGATGAATACAAGGAACAGGGTGGGAGACAATACTGAGCCTTGAGGAACTCCATGTTTTAGGAGGATTTTCTTGCTGTTGTGACCTTCCATAGTGACTCTTGCTTTCCGATTGTGTAGGAACGACTGGATCCATTTTCTCATATTACCCTTGATTCCGTTCCTTTGCAGTTTTACTATTAACCCGTCTTTCCATACTTTGTCAAAAGCTTTTTGGAGATCTATCCATAGGGTAAAGACTTTTCTCTTTTCTTGGAAGGCATCTTCAACGATCTGTGACAGGTATGTGATTTGGTCTTCTGTGCTGCTGCATTCTCTAAACCCTGCTTGTTCTGGCACTAAAATTTTCTCGGATTCCAAGTACCATTTCAATCTTCTGTTGATCATCCTCTCCATTGTCTTACATACACAGCTTGTTAGGCTTATTGGTCTGTAGCTGGTGGCCTTCCTGTTGTCTTTTCCTTTCTTTATGATGGGACACATGAGCGCCTCTCTCCATATCTGTGGCACACTGCCTGTCATCCAACTGTAGTTAACAGTTTGCTCATTGCTGTATATCCTAGGTGTTTTAGCATTTCGTTGGTTATACCATCCGGGCCTGGTGATTTCCTGTCTTTAAGTTTCCACACGGCTGTTTTTAACTCGTCCATATTGAAAGGTTTGGACATAACGTCCGGACTGTTTCCATTAGTTCTAGTGTGGATTATTTCTTGACGAATGTCTCGTTGTCTGCGTAAATTGACGGAGATGTTACTTTCATTTCTGTAGGATTCCGCAAATATGTCTGCTGCTTGTTTGCCGGTATATAGTTTCCCTGCATCGTCTAGTGTAATGGTTTGTCGTTGAGAATTGTTATCGTCATTCAATTGTTTAGTGAGTTTCCACAACTTTCTCCCTTCCTTTTCAAGGTTTAGTTTATATGTTTTTTCCCTCCAGCTTCTCCTCTGGGCTTCTAGCTTTCCTTTAATGAATTTTGCTTTTGCCTTTTGTAGCATGATATGGTTCTGTTGGGATGGTTGTACCTCTGCAGTGTGCCTTGCTTCATTCATATCTTCATGTAGGTTTTGTAGTGTGTTGGACCAATATGGTACATAGTTCTTCCTCGCTCCTCTCGGTATTGTCTCCTTTGCTGCCTTGAGTACTCCATTATTAAAATCCCAGATGACTCTGTTAATGTCTCTGTCTAGTACCTTAATATCTTTTGTAAGCAGATTTGCTCTGTGTTGATAAATGGACCAATTTGCTTTTTTATAATTCCATCTTGGCTGACTTGGACTTGTATTAATTGTTCTATTAATTTTGATGAATACAGGACGATGATCACTTCCACCGAGTTGTTCTCCTATTTCCCTTTCCACTATCCCAGCCAAATCAGGTGTGCAGAATGCCAGGTCTGGAGTAGAGGTGCTATGCCATCTTCTGGAGTAAAAGGTTGGAGGATCATTAGGGTTGTTTAGAAGGGTTAGGTTATTGTCGTCTTGCCAGTTTTCTATCTCTTCGCCCCTTCTATCTAGCTGGTTGTATCCCCAGCTTTGAGAATGGCTGTTGAAGTCTCCCACCGCTATGAAGTTGCCAATGGGGACATCTATGCTAGTCATGTTCAGTGGTATGTCATTGGGGCAGTAGAAGTTTAGGAGATCCAGTTCCAGAGTGTTATGTTTTAGATGGATTACTTGGTATTCTGCACCTTCTTTATATGTCTTGGATTCTATAGCGTTGAGGTTATTCCTTATCAGTGTTAGTATGCCACCCTTCTTCCGATCTTTTCTGTCAACTCTGAAGCATTGATAGCCCCGTATCTTAAAATGTTTTCCTTCCTGTAGGTGAGTTTCTTGTATGCAGCATATGCTAATTTCTTTCCGAAATAGGGTATTCTCTAGTTCAGTCTTTTTGTTGTTGACTCCCTCTGCATTCCAATGCATGACATTCAGAGGGGCCGTCGTCTTATCTGGTTGGCCAGTTACTTTCTCCTTCAAAATCAGTAACATGTTAGCATTTTGAGATGTTGAAAATAGCCATGTCTATTACAAGAAATCTTTCAAATAACCTTATAATGGTGAAAAGTATATTTATATAAAATATATTTATATATTAACTCTTAGTATACGTGAGCTAAAACCGCGTTTTTACGCGCTAGTTTAGCTATCGTTACCGTCGCGCGCCACTTGAACTGGCGAGCCGTAAAATTGGTACTAAATCCGCGCCACTTCACGGGGCTTGCCGGATAGTAAGAGTTAAACGCAAAAAATTTAATAAAAGCTTACGTGTGTTTAAAGATGGCATGCCCAAGACAGCGAACTAAAGAAAAATTTGGTGTTATGTGTGTTTGATGTCCAGGACATCAAGCTAAATAAAAAAAATCGCATTTGTTAAAACATTTTAATTTTTTTTTTTAATGTATGTAATCAGTTTTAAACTGCACAAGAAAAAAATGAATATTATTTGCACCTTTTTGTATGGGTGGCACATGCAGATGTCTTGTTCGTGTTATGCAAGAAAATAAAGCTGAAAAGCACTGATCCAGCTCACCAGACTGTACCAAGAACATTGTCATACCTTGGTTGACAAAAGACAAGTATTGCTGTCAGTCAGAACAATGCTCTTAAGTAAGTATTCATCATCAAGTTTAAAGGAGAAAGCTAACTTTAGCTGCTTCCATTCTGTACCAACTCGGGCCAAACAATGAGGTGGTGTGGTCTCAGCTTCTAGTTCAGGTAAAACAAATCTGAAACAAGCAATTTATAAACCAGTGAACTTCATCTATAGCTATGCTTACAATGTTGCTCTGTTCGGGAGTAAGTTTTGTATGAATTACCATCAAAGCTTCTGTTAAACTACACGCCCTGTTACAACAAAAGTTCTCAAGCTTCTCACTAAAAGCATATATGATGTATAAAGCTGGTGTCTTCATCAGGCAAATTTATCTCTAACCAGCAATGTGTTGTGTAATATGTTTTCATTATTTCACACAGAGATTTCAATATAGCAAATTATGTGCTCAATGAAATTATGTAGACCCCCTTTTCATGTGAACAATAAAAGAACACAATATTCTGTAAAATATTCTGAATGCTTAATATGACAAGAAAATTAAAGTAAATTCAGTTAAACAATAAAAACTTACTGTCGCTCTGCTAGTCTTTCAAGCTTTTGATATTCCATATATATCTGAGGAATTAGCTCTGCTGCAAGCTTCTGCTGATAGAAGGCCCTAACATACTGTTCCATTTGTGGCTGATGTTTATCAAGCTAATTTAAACAAAAAAATTATTTTATGACCTGTTATGCAAAAAAAACTCTCCATATTACATATCCTCATTCATTTAATTAACTATGGCTTTCAGACCAAGAACTGCCCTAGTGCAGAATGAAATGACATATATTCAACAAGTTAAGAAATAATTGGATAAAAACATGTGCATTTATCTGAGAAACAAAACCAAACAACACAGCACATACTCCAATTACACCAGCTACAGTTCATTTGGTTGGCAGTTCTTGAAGTCTTCCCTATCACAGGAATGGAGTAATGGAAATAAATATATATATACATCCTCTCCTCTCCTCTCTCATCACCCTTCAACTTTTCAAGGAGCACAGGTCTCCCCTCTATCCCTCTTACCCTGAAGATTCCAGAACAAGGACTGCCAGGTAATGCTATCAACAGGGTTTCCTTAATGTGTGTTCTATCCATCAAAGGAGCAAGAATAAAGAGGGGGATGTCACGGAGGGCACAGGCAGAGGCTACAGTTTGTAGGGTGATCAGGGTTGAAAATATTTCCAAAAGGGAAGAGAGGAGTAAGTCAGGGGAGAACTGGATAAACTACCAGCAGGTCATCATTAGCCTTGGCAGAGAGCGTATATCTTGGGGCAATGGAAAAGCAGAGCTGGAGGTTAATCAGCTGATAGGTGATCATGCTTGGGATGATGACGCCATTGTGTACACTGATGCATACCTGTCAACCTCCTGAGACAAAAACCAGTACGCCGGACCAAAAAAAACCTTACAAACACCCAAAAATCCTTACGCAAAAAAATATATTAATAAATTATACACAATACAGTTTTAAAACGAGAAATGACATATACAAATCTATTAGCATTTGAATTAGTGTGATATAAAACATGCTAATAGTCTCATGCTGCTCTTTACATATAAAAAACTTAGTGATCATGAGGTGCAATTCTTTCGATGCACATTGTTTTGTATTATAATCAACACATGCACTTTCAGCACTTTCCAGAAATGCATTAGTGGGCTTAAAGTCTGCACAGCATGTATCAATGTTAATCTTAAACTGTAAAAAAGAAGTGAGTGTGTCCGCATTCATGGACCTCCTACAGTCTGTGTGGATTTTTTTCATCATTGAAAATGCTCTTTTGAAGTCAGCATTGCTGTGAGGGAGTATCAGAAGTCGCTGAATGATGACTTTCAAATTAAGGAAGCGGATGATTCCAGTACTAGTTTTCTGGTCAACAACTTCCAGCCAATAGCTACAGAAGCTCTTTTTCTGACCACTATCTGTCAGTAGAGGTACACACACATCAGACAACATACAGTAGTCATCGAACTCATCTTTCAGTGCTTCCTGATCAAGATCTGGGCAAAGGTATCTGCCAATCTACAGATGTTTGGATATCTGAGATTATCTTTACTGCTTGGATCTAGCACTTTTAAGTCCTTTAGCACCTGGTTGTCAAAGGGAAATTTATCAGTAATTTTTTTAACCACTGATGTGTAAACATTTCTGACATCCTCAAAAAATGAACTCTTTACTCCACGATCAAGCCCCTTCTTACAAAAATGCTCTGTTTGAGAGGCCAATTGCCAGTATGCTGTCATCATGCTGCACCCCACGATCACTAAATTTGATATGCCTCAAGTCAAAAACCTGTTTAACATACTTCATCTCCACAAATTTAACTAAACATTTTCTAAGCAATCTGTCCATCTCCTCCATCATGCCACCTATCTGTGACTCATCTGTTTGAAAGAGTTTATTAAACTCCTTTAACGGTGGCAGAATGAAACTCAGAAAACGAAGGGTCAGCTGGGTTAGTGGTGCTTTTAAAAGTTTATGGATGTTTTAGACTCTGCCAGGCTTTTCAACGTCATTGTGGCTTTCAAAATAAGATGAGAGAGCTGTATACTGGTTAATAATCCTTTCCACTACCTTCTGCAATGACAGCCAGCGAGTCCGACAGTGTTTAAGAATATTTAGGTCATCTGTTTCTGTGAATAGTTGGAACTCCTTATAAGCCTTTCACCATTTAGAGCTGTGCTCAAAATGACAGTACATGTCTAACAAAAGGTCTTCTACTGGCACAGTCAATTGTTTGACTCCATCTTGTGCACATAAATTTGCAAGGTGGCAAATGCACCCAATACTAAAAACATAATGGCTCCTCTGCTTGATCCTGTAAGTACTGAGTTTGATTACCCCACCATAACATTGCAGTTGTCACTAGCAAAGCCAATGCAATTTTTCCATGGAATATGAAATTTTGTGAAAGATTATCAATGTCACTGAATATCGCCTCACTGGTTCCACCACTGCATACAGGCATGTACAACAATCTCGTTCTTGGTCCCAATCCTTCTTCAAAAACTCTCACCATAATAGCTAACCGCTTCTCTGTTTTCTTGTCATTTGACTCATCAACCATTAATGAGAATGGTGTTTCACTGCACAGCTTTATCACTGGTTCTGTTGCAGATGGAGCCAGGCAGTTTTTAATGATAAGTGCTGTCTTGGTCCTCTTCAACTGGAACTTTCTGGCAATATCCCTGTCAGGAAACATTACAGGCGCCAAGTCACAAAAGTGATCAGCAACAGATGCAGTTAAGTTATGCTGGGCAATGAAATTGGCAAATAAAACTTCAACCCTTGTAATGCCACCCTCTTTCTGCTTTGGCTGAGCAAAAAAAGGTCTTAATAGATGCTCCCTTCTTCATTGCAAGCACATACGTGTCAACCTGTACAAATTTTTCGTACAATGTACGGATTTCTGATACTTTTGGCAGTGTACGGCCGTACAGACTCGTTGTACGGATTTTTCTCCCCCTCCCCCAAAAAAAATTTTTTTTTTTTTTTGTAAAATTCTAAAAATATCTTCCAACCCAAGTTTTTTAAAATAGAAAATATTTTCTAGCCCTGGTTTTTTTTTTTTTTAACCATTTTTTTTTATTCCGGGAATCTCGGCATCCGTGTTTAAACTGAGGTCTCTCCCAGCAACCAATCAAATCCTTTTATACCCAACAATTCGGCAAAAACTTGGAATTCGGCCTCAAACGCTTTCGATTTTCAGTGTGACATGACGTATTTTTAAAGTTACCTGTTATCAACGACCACGCTTGCTTGCCACCACACTTCGACGCCATTTTGTTTAGAATAGCTAAGTACTTATAACTTGGTTAAATATTGCTGTTTTGCTTTGTTGCAGTTTAATCGCTGTCTTAATCTTTCCAGTTAGGCCTATATCTTGCCCTTCAATGTATTTCCGATAAATTGTCATAATATTCTGTGTAGGCCCTACATAACTAGAAAAAAAAAGTTTGTTTGCGTTGAGTAGGCCTACTTTATTCCAGCGCTCAAGATTCGCTGCTTTATTTTTTAATAAAGTGGCAATCTGTTATCACTGGTCTAGCCAATCAACTCTTAAATAATAATTTTGTAAATTTTTGGTGGTACGTTTTTTCTTCCTAGATTTGATATTCTGTTCATAATTTTGTTTATTTTTTGTTGTTGTTGCTGCTGTTAGCCGTTTGCTTTGTTCGTTGCATTTTTTTAATCATTTTCTTCGTCTACAAAGATTATTAGTTGAAATATTTCATCCACTGAATGATGGCTAAGTCTAATTCAAAGAAACAAAAGCTGACTGCGAAAGATCATTTTCAATGATGAAAAAAATCCACACAGACTGCAGGAGGTCCATGAATGTGGACACACTCACTTCTATTTTACAGTGTAAGATTAACATTGATACATGCTGTGCAGACTTTAAGCCCACAAATGCAATTCTGCAAAGTGCTAAAAGTGCATGTGTTGATTATAATACAAAACACTGTACATCGAAAGAATAGTGTACCTCATGATCACTATTTCACTAAGTTTTTTATATGAAAAGAACAGCATGAGACTATTAGCATGTTTTATATCACAATAATTCAAATGCTAATAGATTTGTATATGTCATTTCTCATTTTAAAACTGTATTCCGTATAATTTATTAACATATTTTTTGCGTAAGGATTTTAAAAAAAAAAAAAAAAAAATGTTACCAAATTATGAACAGATTATCAAATCTAGGAAGACAAAACGTACTACCAAAAATTTACAAAATTATTATTTAAAAGTTGCAAGACCAGTGATAATAGATCACCACTTAATTAAAAAATAAAGCAGCGAATCTTGACCGCTGGAATTGTATGGATTTACTCTAGGAACAGAAAAGTTTACGCCAACAAACTTTTTTTTCTTCTAGTTATGCAGGGCCTACACAGAATATTATGACATTAATTTATCGGAAATATATTGAAGGGCAAGATATAACTGGAAAGATTAAGACAGCGATTAAATTGCAACAAAACAAAACAACAGCAATATTTAACCAAGTCATACGTACTTAGGGGGGGGGAGAGAAAATCCATACAACGAGTCTGTACAGATGTACACTTCTAAAAGTAACAAAAAAATGTTCATTGTACGATAAAAACGTACAAGTTGACAGGTATGCTGATGGGTCTGTAGTAGGGTGGCCAGACGTCCGGATTTGCCCGGCTGTTTGCGACAAATCTGAGCGTCCGGCCGGATTTTTATTAAATGTTGAAATATCCGGCTTTTATGTGATTGGCTAAATTACTAACGTGAAAGACACCATTTTGAAAAATCTTTACTGGAATCCAATTTCTGAGTACAGAAATTCTGTCAGAATTAAGAATTTTTATCTTCGCAAAATCGACGGATCGCGCAAATTGCCAATAACACTACCATAAGTTATCATGTTGTTCAATAGTTTATAATAGATTACTATCCTATTTTAACCCAGGTTAAACGCTGTTTAGGTTTATTGGCATTTTTTAGGTGAAAATATAACAGACAAAACGGCATGAATAAGAACTTGGGGCTGGATTTAGTCACATAACTTCGTTGTCTACTGCAAATTACAAATAATATTAACCTTAGTTCATACTGCTTTTATATTTATTGCAATTTGTTTATTATGAAAAAAATACACGAGTAGTTACTAGTATAGTAATGGGTTTGTTCAAATTAAAACCTCGTCTGTTGCATTTTACAAATAATTTTAACTTTAACATCGAATGTACCATTGATTAATGGCATAATATTATATTTATGTTACAGATACCCACTCAAAATGCCAAAACGGAAGTGTGTGTTCACGGATGAATTGAAAAAAAAATTTCAGTGCTTTTCCAGTGGTCGACAACAGTAAGAAGCAGAATGTCTTGTAAGCAGAGGCGGCACATTTGTATCAGTAGCAAATAAAGGTGCAGCTGATTTTAAAAAACATATAGAAACAGAAAAGCACAAGAAAGCATTTGTGTCTGAATGTTTGCAATCACAACTGACATATTTTACTAAAGAAATAAGCAAGGAAAGATTTGAAGTTGCCGTGGCCGAGGGTGCTTTTTGCTTTTCATACTGTAAAACATCACAACTCTTTCAGATCAATGGATTGTACTTCAGTGTTACTCAAGAATGCTTTCCACGATTCAGAAATTGCCAGCAAATTCTCATGTGCCAAAACCAAAACAGCTGCTATTATCATTTCTGTGATTACACAGCATTCTACTGAAGCAGCTTTGGAAGCACATAAGGAAAGATTCCAAGGAGCTTTCATGCTCTGATTTCTATGCATATTTAAAACGTAGCCCAACTTTGTTGAAGAAGATTTTGTCATCAGAAAAATATAAGTAGGCACAAAATCAATGTGATTTTATTAGCTTATTGTTTGAATGTAAAAATAAAATATATTTCAGCGTCTTGTAGTTATTGAACTTTGGTGTCCTACTTTTCGTCCTACTTTTCAAAAAATATTGTCCTCCTTTTTATGACCAAAAAATGGTATTTGTCCTCCTTTTTGTGTTGAACAATATGGCCATCCTAGTCTGTAGTGCATGGTGAGAAATCAGGATGGGGCTTCTCTGCGAGAATAAAAGAAGAGTCGTTGCTGAACAGAGTGGAGCCTACATAACAACAACCTACAGCATGAGAATGGAGGCAGACAAGCACCCATTTATGAAAGTCTATAATTTTTGTATTGTTTTTTTGTTGTGCCCCATGTTTCAGAACCAAACAATATGACTGATTTGACATCTAATGTTGAAGATTCTTATTTTTGTGCTGGACGATTTCTTTTGATTTCCCTGTATTTCCCAATATAATGAAAGCTCCTCTTGCCTTTTGTATCTTTATTTTGCTATCACAGTCAGTACCTATAACTCCATCAATATTACAGCCAATATATATATGAATGATTCTACATCTTGTAGGGGTGTTCTTCAAGTGCAATCTTGTTATCATTTTCTGCCCTTATTCTCATTATCTTTGTTTTCCTTGTGTATTTTCAGACCAACTTGCTGTGACTTCTCATCAAGTATTTTCATTTTGTCTTGCATCTGGTTACAGTTATGAGACAGAAGTGCCAGGTCATCTGCAAAATCTAGTTCTTCAAGATCTAGATCTAGTAAGAGTCAAATTAATTTCATTTCTATTGGCAGATGTAGATGATTAGATAACCCAATCTATAGCCAATATGAAAAAAAGTGGTGACAAGAGGTATCCCTGAAACACTCCTGTTCTTATTTCAACAAACGGTTCTGTAAGTTGTCCTTGATGAAGAACTCTGCATGTCATGTCTTTATATGTTTTCTTTGTTAATGATCTTCAGGGCGTCTCCATTATGCCTCATCAATTTCCAAAGTGATTCTCAGTCTAAACAGTTCCATGCCTTTTCATACTTCACATATCCAATGTCTTCTTCTTCTTCTTCTTCGATCCTTAACCACCGACCGTCAAAGCAGTCAGTGGCCATCACGCCTAGTGGCGTCTTGTAGGGCAACAACAAATTGATTCCACTTTGCACGGTCGGTGGCCATCCTTCGTACAGTGCCCCAACTCTGGTTCATTCTTTGCATCTCAGCCTCCACAGTCCTCCGCCAAGTTGTTTTTGGTCGGCCTCTCTTTCGCTTTCCTTCAGGGGTCCAAAGCATAGCTGTTCTTGTGATGGCATCAGGGTCTCTTCTGAGGACATGACCAACCCAGCTCCAGCGTCTGCCAGCTATGATGGTATGCATGTCCTCTTGCTTGCTACGAGTAAGCAGATCTTGGTTGGTGATGGTATTCGGCCAAAAGATTCGGTGAATTTTTCTTAGGCATGTTGTGTGAAAAGAGGACAAAATGTAGAGCAGTGAAATTCATTACAGACTTTGTTCAACTATTATTTTCAGTGTGGCTATCTAGTCTGTACAGGATCTGTATTGTTGGAAACCTACTTGTTCATCTCTCAGTTGTCTATCTATTGATTCTCTTAATCTCTCAAGGATGATCCTGTTTAATATTTTCCATTTTTCCATGGCAATGATAATAACATTATTCCTCCGAAAATGTGTGCGGTTTTGTAAATCTCCATTCTTAGGCAATTTGATGACATATCCTTACTTCCATTCTGCTGGTATCTCTTCTCTATCCTAGACTTTAAAAGGTAATTTATATATCTATGTAGAGGTGTCTGTGTCAGCTCTGATGGCCTCTGCTGGAATATCATCTAGGTCAGTGGTTTTTTTCATGTTTTAGGAGCTTTAGTATTAATAAAACTACCCCCAAATTATCTTCTCTTGGGAGACATTACTTTTTTTTTTTGAAGGAATAATAAAATAACATGGGATGTTGCAGGAAAAACCTTTCATCAGGCGTTGTAACAAACAAGGTACATAGAAGGCAAACACAACAAGTACACACAAGAACTATAACAAAAAAATATAGAAATTGGTAGACAAAATTGAAATATACAATAACTAAAACATTAAAAGGCCCACTGCCATACATATTACTGCCAACATATACGAATGATTCTACATCTTGTAAATATAAAATATATAAAACTGAAATATCACAGCGAAGGACATAAGATTATCAGTCACTGATTGAAAAAAAAAATGATGACTGTGACGTGCGCTTCAACAGAAATGAAATTAGGCAAAATGCAATTGCACAGGAATAGTGTACACTGAGAAATGCCATCATATCACCAATTTTCAAAAAGGGTGACAATCGACAGTGTGGAAACCATAGAGGCATATTCCTTCTCAGTGTCCCTGGTAAAATCTACTCTAGAATCCTAGAGCAGAGACTCCGACGCTTAGCTGAGCCACAATTGGATGAGGTCCAGTGCGGATTCCGAGCAAACCGAAGTACTAAAAGCAGCTCTAAAACAAAATCCATGGTGATATCACGAGAAGAAAGAAAACATCAGATTAAGCTGGGAGAACAGGTCCTGGAGCAGGTCGACCACTTTAAATACCTCAGAGCTATTATAGACCGAAAGGGAGTCATCAAAGAAGAGTTGGCCACTCGAAAAGCAGCAGCTGGGAGACTTTTTCAGGCCATAAATCGAGGATTCCTCAGCAAGAGAGAGGTTGGTAAGAAAACGAAGATGGCTGTATACCGCTCCAACTATGTCTCAGTCTTGACATACGGATGCGAGTCATGGGCAATGACTACAACCCATAAAAGCCAGATCCAAACCTCAGAAATGAGGTATCTGAGGAAGGTGGTTGAAGTAACAAGAAGAGACATGGTACGCAACCAGACGATACGTCAAGGCCTTAAATCCTACCCCCTGCAGACCCAAGTAGAACAGTCCCAATTAAGATGGTTTGGCCATGTCTGCAGAATGGGAGAAGATCGGATACCATGACAAGCATGGGAAACAAAGAGCCAAGGATCCAGACCCCGAGGACGACCCAGAGTCCGCTGGGAGGACAACATTAGACAATCTTTGAAGGATCGAGGACTAGAATGGAACCAGGCCAAGAGGAAGACAGCCGATAGGATAGTCTGGCGCTCTCTCTTCCAAACCTCTACACCTCACGGTAGAAGGGGAACGACTAAGTAAGTAAGTAAGAGAAATGAGAAATCATTGGAAAAACTAAAGACATATACCAAGGATAAGAGAAAAGAATAATATGCAAGAGAGAACAAGAATGAAAACAAAGAGATACAGATTAAGAGATTGGAGAAAGTGATGCTAAGAACTCAGATCATTAATAATAATAATAATAAATTCTTTAAGCGCCAAACACGGCGCATAAGGCAGAAACCAGTGCTCTCCAGGTTGTTCGTTGTGACGCCACTCCTCTTAGCTCTTGCACATTATTTAGGCCCAACGTTCTTCCTTCTTATTATTGTTCTTCTGAGTGTTTCTTTTGGTCTTCCTTTTTTTTCCGCTTACCCTCAGGAACCCAAGTGAGCGCCTGTAGTGGTATTCTGTTGTTTTGCATTCGTAGGACATGACCGATATATGACCATCGTCTTTTCCTTATATAGTCGGAGACATATTTCTGCCTAGAGTCATCTCTTATTTGTCGATTAGTCTTGAATTCTTTCCAACTGATGTTCATGAGTTTTCTAAGACATTTGTTCTCGAATGTATTCAGCTTGTTCTCCAATGATTTTGTTATTTTCCAACTCTCACAGCCGTATGTTAACACTGAGATAACATTTGAATTAAACAGACGAAGCTTGGTATGTATATTCAATGATCGTAATTTCCAAATGTTAGATAATCTATTGAAGGCGCTAGCTGCCAAAGCAATTCTAGTATGGATTTCTCTTGTTGTGTCACCATCCTGAGTCATTTTACTGCCTAAATAATTGAAACTTTCAACTTTCTGTAGTTTTTCCCCGTTCAAGATGATATCAAAGGTCTCGTTAGAAAAGTTCATAGCTTTAGTTTTAGAGGCATTTATTTGGAGACCAATTTTAACCGAGAGATGACACAAATTATTTATTGCTTCTTGGGATTGTCTTGGTGTTGAACTTAAGAATGCTACATCATCTGCGAAATCCAGGTCCCCCAGGAATTTTCCATTTGTCCATTTTATACCCAATTGTTCATTGTGGGTATAGTTTCTCATAACCCAATCAATAGCTATTCCAAAAAGTAGTGGTGACATAATACAGCCTTGTTTCACCCCTGTTTCTACTGTAAACCATTCTGTATTCCCTTTATTTGTTCTAACACAACATCTTGCATTGTCATATAGCGCTTTGATTATATTCACATATTTTGTTGGAAAACCATAGATTGTAAGTATCTTCCACAATGATGGGCGGTGTAGACTATCAAAGGCTTTTTGAAAATCGACGAAGGTGATAATAAGTGGCGATTGCCTTTCCACTGATTCTTCTATAATTGTTCTTAGTGTGAATATTTGATCAATACATGATCGTTTCGGCCTGAAACCCGCTTGTTCTTCTCTGATCTTTTCGTCAGCATGCAATTTAAGTCTTTCTAACATCATGCAACATAATAATTTTCCAGGTACTGATAATAGAGATATACCACGCCAGTTATTACAGTCTGATAGATCACCTTTCTTCGGTAACTTTACAATAATACTGTCTTTCCATTGTTGTGGTGGTTGTTCTTCTCTCCATACTTCATTTATAATATCTAAAATTCTCAAGAGGTTGTTGTCATTAACTGCTTTAATCATTTCCCCTGAAATTTCGTCAACTCCAGCAGCTTTAAAATTTTTTAATCTTTTAACGGCTTGTTTGATCTCGTCCAGCGTGAATTCATCGCAAGTTATTGGCAAAGTGGTTGTGGATGTTTCATTATTAAAATCAGGTGTTACTGTTGGTGGTGGTCTGTTTAGCACCTCCATGAAGTGCTCAGCCCATCTCTTCATTTGTTCTTTTTCTGTTGGTATTGAATTCCCTAATTTACCTTTAACAGGTGTTTCCATAGCAGTAGGCTGGTGACATAGTTGTTTTGTAATTTGATAAAGGCACCTACTATTACCAGTTCTTGCAGCATTTTCAGCTTCTACGGCCAGTTCATTGATGAAATGTCTTTTATCTCTTCGAGTTTTTGTCTTCACTTCTTTATTTAACAAGTTATAAGTTAGTTTGCAAGATTCAACTGCATTATGTGTACTTGCCGCTAGTAGTTTAAGTTTTGCTGTTTTCCTTTCTTGTATTTTATCCCAAGTATCTTCTCTCATCCATTTTTTCTTTTTATGTACTAGGTATCCGGTGGTCGCTACAGCTGCTTCTGTCATTGCTGTTCTCAGTTGTTCCCATTTAGTATCGATTGTCTTGGTGGTGATATCGTTGTCAATTTTGCCTAAAGCATCGAAATAGTTGTTCATTTTGACATTATATTCCTTCTTTATATCATTTGATTGCAGTCTGTGTACATCTATTCTTCTATTTTTATTCGGTTGGTATAACTTCTTCAGTTTAATTCTCATTTTAGCTATGCAGAGGTTATGATCGCTTCCGATCTCTGCACCTCTGTATGCTCTGACGTCTTGAACTGATGAGCGAAATTTAGCGCTTATGCAGAAGTGATCTATCTGGTTCTTAGTTCTGCCATCAGGTGAATTCCATGTTATCTTGTGGATATTCTTATGTGGAAAGATGGTGTCTGCCACAACGAGGTTTGATATTTCACAAAGTTCTAGAAGTCTTTCGCCATTTTGATTCATACAGCCTATGCCATGAGTACCGAGATATCTTTGTACTCCATCGTTGTTGTCACCTACTTTGGCGTTAAAATCACCCATGACTGCTATTATGTCATGCTTGGGTATTGTGTTGATGGTACTTAGAAGTGCTTCATAGAAGTCATCTTTTGTGGTATCAAGAGCGTCGTTAGTTGGTGCATAACATTGTACAATTGAGAGCTTGAAAAATCGTGTCTGAAATCTAGCTAATATTAGCCTCTCATTGATAGGTACCCAGCTGATAAGCGATGCTGCTGCTTTCTGTGTCATTAGGATGGCTACTCCCTCTGTGTGACGATTATCATTACTACCAGAGTATATAATTTGCTTTTTTTCTTCTGAAATATATTTTATGCCCTTCCCCGTCCATCTACACTCGCTGACACCCAATAAGTCCAACTTATAATTATCCATTTCTTTAATTACTTCTTCCAATTTTCCGTCTTGATACATAGTTCTTACATTCCAGTATCCAATTTTAGAAATCTCCTTAGCCCCCAAGATATTAGAGTGAGTCATGTTTACTGTCGAGCCTGGTTCTGTTTCGGTAACAATAGCTTGTTTTACGATAGTGAATTGTTAACTCACTGATCAACCCTCCGATCCAACCGACCGATTCAAGGGTTTCGAGGTCAGTTATAGGAAAATATCTACACCACTAGATACTCTGGTGTATCTCTTATTCTATAATTTAACATAACATGGTGATATCCATCGAAATATACACATTCCTGATGTTTTTCTTTCGGCGTCTAAGGTGAGAAACGAATTTCACCTCCATCTTGGAAGGGTAGATAACTCTCATTAAATTATATAAGTGGATAGCAGTTACCTGGATATATTAGCATGACATGATCTTTTAAAAGTAAATGGCAAAAGGTGTGAAACGTCTATAAAACATTCCCAGAATCTACCAAGCGAACACCAAGCTTATTGAAAAGAAATATAATAATAAATAAAAAGATAAAAAGAAGTAATTGAAATAATTGTTCTATAATATGAACGTATATGTTACCAACAGATTACGGGTGACAATGTACATATTTATTATAATATTTATTTGTCTTAGGAAAAATATTTATTTTGTGTATCGAAATATTTTCCTGGTCAAAGCGATATCACCCATGTTGAATTTATACTTTTATTATATGGGTTATCTTTCCTGAATATCGAACTCAGCGTATGAATCTAGACTTATGTCATTTTTTGTGTCTGGTATGGCCAGAAACAGATTATTCTTGCTTAGGTTTATGCAGGGATGTTTATGATCCGAATCTATGTTTACTCCTTGTCTGTTTGAGACGATTCGGTCTTATATCGTGTTATCTTTGTATGTCTATGTCGGACTATTTTTCTTGTACTGAACTGTGAGGTCAGGCATTTTCTGCGGATGAAGATACATTAGGGTGTGCTTCGGTGATGAAGGAGCCTGGCGGGATGTCATGGCTTAAGACCTGTCCAAAGTCTGTGATCTCTATGATTTATTATGGGAACGAAGATAGTTTCTTCTAGGATTGTTAAGTCTATGAGTTCCCCAGTGTTGATTCAGTAACGCCAGGAGAGCGTTTGTGTTTGCTAGTGTATTTCCTATGCCAAGGTAAAGAACTGTTCACTGAACTCTTTCATTCCTAGGCTCAAATGGGCAGACGTCTATGTGAATTTACCCATGTCTATATGTCGGGACGACATGTTATCTAGCAGCACTGAATATGTTTATATGCAGCAATTATGAGGACAGAATATGCTGATACTTGTAGAAAATATCTGTGTTCATGAACTGAACCTTTATTGAAGCTTCATTATGCATCGTTATCGTGAGTGATGCTCACAGAACCAGAAGCCATTTTGGAATCCTAGTTATTGTCGATCATCGATCAGAGAACAGGGATGCCCCTTATTATCAGGTGATGATAAAGAGATCACAGTTATAAAGAAAACCCAATACTGGTGGGTTAACATTATCTTCAGATAGATTTGCTGTACTTTACCTAAAGGAATCTTCGCTAGAAAAGAGGTTCTGTCTAGGAGTCAGGCTTGAACAGTATTTATTAACTGACATGATCAGTCAGTAAGGCCTGATGAATATTTGTATAAACTATGGAACTCTGAATGCTTGTCTACTGACGTTCCATTGTGATTTTCTTCAACATGAATGCCAACTTATTATTATAGACCATTGATCAACAATATGCTATTTATGTCGACCTTTGTTCCTGTAACTATACACGTACTGTCTAAGTGTGTGCGTCCTATTAAACAGTATGAAACGACCACAGTAGTCCAGCCATCCTTGACTTCCACCTGTGATTGGAGTGAGTGTCCTGTGAACCTGTCGAACTGTCATCCATTCGCGTTTGTCATTATTGATGTTCACACTCATCCATTGCATCAGAATATACGCACTTAACAGTACACCTTGTCAGGGCCCCAACAGTCGGTAACCTGACCCGTTTACAGAATATTGTGACTGGACGAGCTATATCACACAAAAAAACAGTCCATGTCAATCTGGTGCAAGAAACGCTTTATCAATGTGGTAGGCCAGCTTTCTGGGTCAATCTGCACAGTGGACATTTTGAGAAGTCAGCTACTGAGACCAGACCGTTTCCTGTGGCCTGATACGACACACCAGCAGTACTACTCTACAGTCGATGTCAGCATGACCTGCCCTATCGATCGTATGCAGTAAATAGGTCAGCGCTCGTTGAACAGACGGTGTTTACATAAAACAGATAGCATTACACATTAAAGTTGGAGCATATATTTGACTGTGTTTGCGAAATGTACAGTGCAACTGAAGAGAGAAGTCCTACTTGTGATTCTTAGGAACTGTAAACGGTGGATTTTCCTGCACTGCCATAGTTTGTGTTGAACTTTAATAATTTAGGCCAGAATTAATTGTTTAATAAAGTACCATAATACAGTACCATTATAACTGAGCCTCCTATTTGCAACACATTCTATCTGCAACACATTTCATTATATTATATGTATTTATGCTATATGTATATTTATGTTTACATGTTTATATGTGATATTTGTGTATATTTCTGTGGGCGGTTGGTGAGGTGACTAATATAGGGTATACCGAGTCATATTGGTCCTATATTAGTGTTCTGTAGGGAGCAGTTTTCTTAACTGAAAATTTGCTAGTAACATCGGTTGCTATTTTTGTTAGCTGTGATGATCTGTCCCATCGTTGTTTTCGTAATATTTTTTCTGTTCTTCAGTTTTGTTTTGATTTGTTCGTATTTGTAGATCTACCCTGTCCTAAAATTTAGTTCTATACAACTTTATATTTATACACTGTGACATCATTTGTTTTGTTTATTCCCTTGCAGTTGTCATCACAGATTCTGTGATTATTTTCATTGATTTCCCTATTTGATTTCTGCAAATGTTTTCGTATTGTCTTTCTTATTTGTACTTTATGTATGTTGTTGGTTGACATATACTATAAAATATACTTGATCATACACTACTAGCTGTGTAGTGAACTTATGAGAAATAATCAGCTGATGATTAATTGTTGTTATTATAGGTACACAGTTGATTATACAAGACCTTATTTAAAGGCTTGTTTCCCACAGAGATTGGGATAAAGGAGCTGATTATTCAAGCTATTAAGAGCTTGTTTCCATTTATTTGGAGATAGATTTCATTATTGCTATTTCAGGTATCTAGTCACATATTGGTATACATTATGTCGACTTTAGATTACTTCATTGAGATAGGGAAATCCCTAGGCAAGACTGGAAATAAGTTGGAGGAGTATGCTACCAGTCAATATAAAAAAGCACAAAAATTGGAAATTGAAAAACTGAAGGCTGAAGAGAAAAAACAAAAAAGTGAGGATAGAAAATTGGAATTAGAATTTGAACAAAAGAAATTGCAGCTGCAGGTTGAGGAAAAGAGAATCCAAATGGAAATGGAAAAACAAAACAAAGAGGCTGAACAAAAGAGATTAGACAAAGAAGCTGAACAAAAAAGATTAGAAAGAGAAGCTGAGGCTGAACAAAAGAGATTAGACAGAGAAGCTGAGCAAAAAAGATTAGAAAGAGAAGCTGAGGCTGAACAAAAGAGATTAGACAGAGAAGCTGAAGCTGAAAATAAAAGATTAGAAGCTGAGGCTGAGCAGAAAAGATTAGACAGAGAAGCTGGGGAGAAAAAAGCAATGAGAGAACATGAACATCAAAAAGAACTTTTAGCATTTGAGTTAGAAAAATTGAAATTGACAAATATGAGTAATGTTAATCAGTCAAATGGTAATAGTGGTAAACCCTTTACTTATAAGGTCAAGGTACCAGCGTTCAATCCTTCCAGTGACGATATTACATTCTGGCTGGATCGTTTTGAACGTTCTTGTCGAGCTCATAATGTGGATAAATCACAATATGCTAACCAGTTATCAGAAAATTTGACTAGTTTAAGTTTGGTTGAAGAGGCTGACAAGGATAATTATGATGTTATTAGAGTAGCTTTATTGAAAAAATATCAATTAACAGAGGAAGGTTACCGTATTTTGTTTAAGAAAATGGTACCTGAATCAGGGGTAGAATTCTCAGAATTCATTGCTAGGACACGTCTTACATTTAATCGTTGGATTGAGTTGTCCAAAACAGAAAAGACATATGAAGCCCTTATGGACTTGTTGCTCAGGGACAAGATTATGTCAAGTATAAATAAACCATTCCTTGAATTCCTACATGAGCGTAAACCCAAGACACTAAAAGAAATGGAAGAATATTGTACCCAATACGTCACGGCACATCCGGACGTAGCTTTTAGCAATGCTAAGGTTAAAGAAAGTATGCCAGTTGCATCAGCAACACCATACAACCCTAATTATTCACACAAATTTCAGGGACCACAAAACAGGTTTGATAAAAAGGTAACCATAATAGTTATCAAAACCAAGGTAACCAATCATTTCAGGGTTCTTCTGCGAAGAACTGGAGACGAGCCGACAGCCCTCGATTCAGAGGTGGTCATAATTATAGGAATTTCCGCAGAGGAAGTCATTATAGGAACTATCCAAGTCATCCATCATGGAGACAACAAGATCATAATTATAGAGATACTCATTATAATGAATATGATAATGGTAACCATGAGAACTATGACTCAAACCCAAATAGGGGTTACAATAGAGGAAACAATAATGATTACAGAGGCAATAATAATCGAGGTAGATCACAATACAAAAAACATAAATCACATTATCAGGCAAACTCTGCACAGCAAGAGTCACATGAAGCCTATAAACAGACTAAAGATAATAATGACGCTAATAATATGGCATGTTCCGCTTTTGATTTTGGGAGAGCATCTCAGTGCCCCCAATGCAAAACATTATTTGAACCAACTACGGTGTCCACTTTAAGTTGTGGCCATCCTCTTCCCGCTCTTCCTGCGTCAGTCGCGCATGATGGAAGAGGTTCTCTTGTCTTACATAAAGGTTTAGTAAATGACAATCCAGTCTCAGTTCTTTTTTATTCTGGATGCACCACAATTGGTGTTAGGCAGTCACTTGTAGATCCTTCTCGTGCCACTGGAAAAGTAGTCAAATGTGTAACATTTGGCGGCACCTTAGAGAAATACTCTACTGCTATCATTAGGATTGCTACTCCTTTCTTTACAGGAGATGTACACGCATGTCTTCTGCCGAATCCGATCGCTGATCTTATCATCGGTCGTATTCACGGAGTCAAAGAATGCACTCCGCAACAAATTTCCGTTTGGGAAAAACAAAATATGCAAACTGCTAATGCTGTAGTCACTAGAGCTCAGGCTCTTAATATGCCTCAAACTTCATCTACTGAAGATAATGAAGTGCATAACCAAGATGATCCCTTGGTAATTTCTCGTGACTCGTTTATAAAACAGCAAGAAGATGATCCAACTCTAAAGAAATTCTTCACTCTTGCAACAAAAGGTGATCCGAATAAAGATACAAAGCGTAAATCTTGGATTACAATGAAGAATGGCGTACTTGTACGTATGGTGCAAGACTCCGCTAAGTCAAGTCATTCTCAGATTCTTGTTCCCAAGAATTTGAGAGTTAAAATTTTGCAGCACGCTCACGACTCTCAGTGTGCTGGACATATGGGTTTTTCCCGTACAAAGTCAAGAGTTCTTGCGGCTTTCTTTTGGCCTTTTGTGAACAAGGACATACGGATTTATTGTCGATCTTGTATAGTATGTCAAGAAGTCAAATCCAAAGGTCCACGCCATGCTGCACCTATTCAGGCTGCAGACATTTCTATTCGACCATTTCAGAAAATGGCGATAGACATCATTGGTCCATTTAAGATCAAATCTGCTAGAGGACATCAGTTTATCTTAACGTGTGTGGACATGTGCACACGTTGGCCAGAGGCTATTCCTCTGAAGAGCATTACTACTGCTGACATTGCAGATGCTCTTTGGCTTATATTTTCTCGTCTGGGATTCCCCGGAGAAATATTATCAGACCATGGCACCCAACTAATATCGGATACCATGTCTCAAGTGATGTCGACTCTGCAGATAGAGAGATCTTTGAGTAGTATCTATCATCCTATGTCCAATGGGATGGTCGAACGGCTAAATAGAACACTCAAAAACTTACTAGGGAAGATAACTGAGGATCATCCTCAAGATTGGGACAGGGTTTTACCCGCGGCCCTCTTCGCTTACAGAGAGGTCCC
Source organism: Oreohelix idahoensis (assembly GCA_024509875.1). Classification (NCBI taxonomy): domain Eukaryota; kingdom Metazoa; phylum Mollusca; class Gastropoda; order Stylommatophora; family Oreohelicidae; genus Oreohelix; species Oreohelix idahoensis. Next base: position 122,112 of record JAMPIV010020781.1, on the reverse strand, counting down.
CAATGAACATACAGGATTTTCTCCCTTTGAACTTGTCTTTGGCGCGCGACCGCGCGGCCCTATGTCTTTGCTTCATGATCTCATAACCGCTGATAATATTACCGATGACACAAAATCTTCTTACGAATATGTCATCGCGCTGAGACAAAAGATTATCGAAGCATGCAAATTGGCAACTTCTTCTTCTGAATTTGCTAAGCAGAAAGCAAGACAATTTGCCAATAAGAAAAGAACCTTACGACAACTTTGTCCTGGTGACAAAGCATTTGTTTTGCTACCTTGTAGGGAAAACAGACTTCTTATTTCTTGGAAAGGTCCGTACGATATAATCTCGAAAATTTCCGATGTTGACTACATTGTCGATATTGATGGAAAGCATAAAACCTTCCACATCAATATGCTTACGGAATTCCATGAACGTCCGGATTATTTACAGCCTATTTTCCAGGCAACGGACGATTCACCAGTCCAACATGGTCATTACTCATCACTGTCCGTAATACAGGATGAGGAAACAAGTTTTTCGGATGTTAATCTTCCGCTTCCGATGATTCCACTTCATTCGAGTGAATCATGGAAAAATGTTACTGTCTCTCCTGATTTATCTCTAGGAGAACAGCGACAAGTTTCGGCTATGTTACAAACATTTCAGGATGTCCTTACTGACATCCCTGGACAAACTCATGTTATTGAACATGACATTATTCTAACTGACCATAATCCTATTAGGGTCAGACCTTATCCTATCCCTATACATTTTCAAGCACAGGTTGAGAAGGAGTTGGATGAGATGATAGATTTAAAAATAATTGAACCATCCACTTCTGCATATTCTTCGCCGATGGTTATTGTTCGAAAAAAAGACAATAACATACGTCTTTGCGTTGCTATCGCAAATTGAATCAAGTTACGAAGTTTGATGCTGAACCTATGCCTTTACTAGAAGAGCTACTTACTAGGCTTTCTAAATCTCATTTTTTCACTAAACTAGATTTGTCTAAAGGATATTGGCAAGTTCCTTTATCTGAACGCGCCAAACCAATTACGGCTTTTTCTACACCTAGAGGCCTTTTTCAATGGAATTTCATGCCTTTCGGCCTTATGAACGCACCAGCTACATTCGTACGCATGATGCGTCGAATCCTATCTTATCGGTCAGATGTCATCGCGTACCTAGACGACATCTGTCTTTTCAGCGATACTTGGGAAGATCACTATTCGGGGTTAGTTGAATTACTGTCTACTCTACGCGAGTATAACCTGACAGCGAAACTCTCTAAAGCCTGCATTGGTTTTAGCGAAATTTCTTTGTTAGGCCATCGAGTGGTCATGGTTTCCTAAAGACAGAGGACCATAATATCACTAAGATACTTAACATCTCTATTCCTAAGACTAAAAAGCAAGTGCGAAGTCTCTTAGGTCTTATTCAATTTTATGGAAGATTCATTCCGAATCTATCCTCTATCATGGCACCTCTTTCTACACTACTAAAGAAAGGGTCGCCTAATATGGTCCACTGGTCACAGGAATGCCAATCCTCTTTGGATAAGATTAAAAATTTGTTTTCAACACCACCTATTTTAGTGTTACCTACTACAGATAAGACATTTGTTCTTCGTAGTGACGCTTCATCCACTGGGATTGGAGCGGCACTAATGCAAGAGTACTCTGGAACTCTGCATCCTGTAATGTATATCTCCAGAAAACTTAATGCTGCAGAAAGGAATTATTCGGTTTTTAGACCGTGAACTATTGGCTATGGTTTGGTCAATACTCAAACTACAAAGATTCCTTCTAGGCGCACATTTCATAGTAGAAACCGATCAGAAAGCTCTTACGGCTATACAGAGTAAAAATTTGAAGAGCTCGAGGTCTACTCGATATGCAATTGCTCTTCAACCTTTTCATTTTTCGGTACGAGCTATCCGTGGATCAGATAATGTGATGGCAGACATTTTGTCTAGATGCCCACATGATTCCACCTAACTGTTGGGTCTTGGACTTCTTAACACTTCCAACTCTACAACAGTTTTTCTTTTCTATATCAAGATAAATACACATTGTAATTTGTAATATAGTGATTGTATCACTACTATCACTACGTTCATTGATATATATATTCACCGATACTCGTTGATGATTTTTCTTTTTTGTCAATCATGTACTTATAGTGCTTAAATATGAATATGTTATATGCATTGTGTCATTGCCAGCATTGTAGTATACGTTGGTGGCACCTCCCTGGAAACATATATACTTAAGAGAAATGCATTCTCTGAGATGTTGAGATGTATTCTCACAAGTCGATCTATGCTTCGACTTTACCTTAATTTGAAATTATAAATTGCTCTTATTAGTCATCTGCGCATTATTCGTGCATGGTGAGCCTATTGTATGTTGCTCTCAGATGAAAAAAAATAAAAAAATTTCATTTTTTTTTCCCCGGGGGTTGCGGTAGTCTGTTACCAACAGATTACGGGTGACAATGTACATATTTATTATAATATTTATTTGTCTTAGGAAAAATATTTATTTTGTGTATCGAAATATTTTCCTGGTCAAAGCGATATCACCCATGTTGAATTTATACTTTTATTATATGGGTTATCTTTCCTGAATATCGAACTCAGCGTATGAATCTAGACTCATGTCATTTTTTGTGTCTGGTATGGCCAGAAACAGATTATTCTTGCTTAGGTTTATGCAGGGATGTTTATGATCCGAATCTATGTTTACTCCTTGTCTGTTTGAGATGATTCGGTCTTATATCGTGTTATCTTTGTATGTCTATGTCGGACTATTTTTCTTGTACTAAACTGTGAGGTCAGGCATTTTCTGCGGATGAAGATACGTTAGGGTGTGCTTCGGTGATGAAGGAGCCTGGCGGGATGTCATGGCTTGAGACCTGTCCAAAGTCTGTGATCTCTATGATTTATTATGGGAACGAAGATAGTTTCTTCTAGGATTGTTAAGTCTATGAGTTCCCCAGTGTTGATTCAGTAACGCCAGGAGAGCGTTTGTGTTTGCTAGTGTATTTCCTATGCCAAGGTAAAGAACTGTTCACTGAACTCTTTCATTCCTAGGCTCAAATGGGCAGACGTCTATGTGAATTTACCCATGTCTATATGTCGGGACGACATGTTATCTAGCAGCACTGAATATGTTTATATGCAGCAATTATGAGGACAGAATATGCTGATACTTGTAGAAAATATCTGTGTTCATGAACTGAACCTTTATTGAAGCTTCATTATGCATCGTTATCGTGAGTGATGCTCACAGAACCAGAAGCCATTTTGGAATCCTAGTTATTGTCGATCATCGATCAGAGAACAGGGATGCCCCTTATTATCAGGTGATGATAAAGAGATCACAGTTATAAAGAAAACCCAATACTGGTGGGTTAACATTATCTTCAGATAGATTTGCTGTACTTTACCTAAAGGAATCTTCGCTAGAAAAGAGGTTCTGTCTAGGAGTCAGGCTTGAACAGTATTTATTAACTGACATGATCAGTCAGTAAGGCCTGATGAATATTTGTATAAACTATGGAACTTTGAATGCTTGTCTACTGACGTTCCATTGTGATTTTCTTCAACATGAATGCCAACTTATTATTGTAGACCACTGATCAACAATATGCTATTTATGTCGACCTTTTTTCCTGTAACTATACACGTACTGTCTAAGTGTGTGCGTCCTATTAAACAGTATGAAACGACCACAGTAGTCCAGCCATCCTTGACTTCCACATGTGATTGGAGTGAGTGTCCTGTGAACCTGTCGAACTGTCATCCATTCGCGTTTGTTAGTATTGATGTTCACACTCATCCATTGCATCAGAATATACGCACTTAACAGTACACCTTGTCAGGGCCCCAACAGTCGGTAACCTGACCCGTTTACAGAATATTGTGACTGGATGAGCTATATCACACACACAAAACAGTCCATGTCAATCTGGTGCAAGAAACAAGATTTATCAGTATACCTCTTGCTCTGAGCTAACTAAAAAACATTAAATTCCATGTGTAGGTCAGCTGATTGTCATGTATTGTTATGGGCTATTAAGAGATTTCAGAAAATATTGATTTAGGATTATTCTGGCAAGCAACTAGACACATTTATAACCCTTATATGATATTTTTCCATAACTAAGTTTCGAACACACATCACAATATAACATCTCATTTATTCACACAAGTAAGATTAGAATGCAATGAAACTACTAGTACTACTTACTGTGAAACTTGTAACTACTTCTTCAACTTTCTGCAGGAATGATTCAAATTTCTCAAATATGCAAAGTTTTTCTCTGTAATCCATGAGAATATTCTGGCCTGAAAAGAAAATAGTAATCTGTTACTACAGCCAACTTTGCTTGCTTTAGTCAGATATGGACATTCAGTAAAAGTCTAAGCACTAAATGTTTCAGTTTGCACATTCAGGTTCCCAAGAAAGGTGGCCAACACAACACCTTCCAGAGTTTTTGTTCCCTATAGAGCAGAGGGATGCAACAGCTGTTCACCTCCAATATTTATTTTCTGCCATCTTGTTTAACCATGGTTTCCTCTATTGTTCTTTGCCTGGTTCTCTTTGTGACTTCCCCACTTTTTATTTGTTGATTCTAATCAAGGACTTGTTTGGTTATGTTGGTTAGTCGTTTCCTGGGAATATGACCTATCAATTTCTACTTTCTTTTTTAATCTCCAGGTAGACTGACTGATCTCTAGCTCACTATTGTATGGTCTATGTTTGTTATTATTTCTGGCCATATGATACAAAGGATGAAAAAGAGACATACATTGGTGATGATCTACAATTCTTTGACATGATATTCTTGCTGATATGCCATGTTTCCTATTCACTGAGTAAAACATATTTCACGTTTGTGTAGAATAGCTTAATTTCTCTTCTTGAGAGAATGCCAGTGTTTTCATACAGGTCAGAGGGAGATGAAGGCAAATCTGGCACTGACATCCTGATCTGTTCCTTTTATGTCAATGTTGTTCCCACATAGACAAAGCTATGCATGCATTTTTTTTCCATTACATCTGACCACTAATCTTTATAATATCTTTTGGTCTATTTTTTTTTAAAATTCTCATTTCCATTGTTTAATTCCCACTGTTGTGTTTCCCTGTTCATGTTGCTTCTATTTTTAGTCTATTGGCCTTTTCCTGTATAGCTTGTTAATGTAACAAAAGGTGAAACTATTCAGTGGAAGATTACTGGTGACACTTGACATAATTTTACTGTAAAAGGTTTTGACAGTCTGCTTGTGTTACAGCATTGGGCATTTTGGATAGAAAATAGTGTACTCCTGATTCCTGTTGATGCATCATTTTGTGTGTGACCTGGATGCTCTACATCCCATTTGTTTCTGTATCTGATTCTGATAAAACTCTTTGCCTCCTCAAAAGTTATGCTTGCATCAGGCTGAGGTAGCCTTCTACCTTCCTTTGCCAATCTGTTAGCCTATTCATTGCCGGTGATGTTGCAATGAGATGGGATCCATTGGATCACAACACTTTTGAATCGTTGACATAGTTTGTGGAGCACTATTCTGAGGTCATCCAGGTCTGTATTATTTTGGCTTTTCAATGTTGCAATTACTGACTGTGCATCAGTAAAGAAAGCAACTTGTCTCTCTGCGCTTTCCTATGTTATTATAACCTCTGCTGCAGTTTTCAATGCCTCTGCCTCTACTCTGAAGTTACTTGATTGTCCTGTAGCCACTGACAGCTTTTTTTGTGCACCAGTGCTTAAGGTCAGAAAGACACCTCCACCTCCATTTTCTGTTGCTGATCCATCTGTGTATGCATGGGTCCAGGTGTTGCATGGGTAATGTTTCTTTATAAAATGAAATGATTTCTCACATTTGCAAAGATAATGTACTGAGGTATCAGCCATTTATTTCACTGTGCTGATACTGAATGCTGCTATCCAGTCTGATCCTGATCTTCCTCCCTGAGTTTTATGTTATCTACCATCACTGGTTAGAATGTTTCCAGCCACTACCAGAAGTGTTAAGCCCCTCAAGTTGCTGCACAAATTCAAGATGCCTAACTCTGGCACATATCCTTGTCATTTATTATTCCCAATTCTTTGGGCTGGCTCTTGTTTCCAGATTTATCTTGATCCCTGTTGTGGATGACATGTCAGTTTGATGGCTTCAAGGGGGTATTCCATACTTTCCTTTCTTCAGGAATGTTAATGCATATATGACCCATTGTTTAGGAAATTGGTTTATGTTTAGACTTACAAAGTTCCTTTGCTGATTCTGTGTATGTTTGGGGTCAGTGGCAATATCACAGATTTTGTTTAAGAGAACCGGACAGCAATCAACAGAGCTACAGATTATGGACAGAAAGTGGAAATGGGTAGGATGTACTCTCTGGAAACAATCTTTCAGTGTTACCAGGTATGCTCTTGACTAGAACCCACAGGAAAAGAGAAGAGTGGACAGGTCATATAAAACCTAAAACAAACAAAAAACAACAGCAGAAGAAAACGAAGGAAGCCAAAGCAAGTGAAGTCTCATAGGTGTCAAGGGTATATCACCTTATCTGTTCTCACTACAAGCTTTTGTTATCACAAAACATAAAATAAACAACCTGACATGTGCAAATGATACGGTCTTAAAATAAAACAAAGAGTAAAGAGCAACTGTAAATGAATGAACTGGCAGTGACAGAAAGTAAAAAATAAAGGTCTTAGTCCAAATTAATAAAAAGACACTAGCAATGGCTGTCATAAAATTAACAAGTGATACAACGTAAAAATATCTCCAAAGGATAAAATGTAAGGATAAAAACATAATGCGTAAGCTGCTGATAGTACATGATCGCCCTGACCGCGGGTCATCACCCTCCATAAAAATTGACTTGCTAGACGGGAAATCAAAACGGTTACCATTTGAACGGGATGAGAACGGCGGATCAAAAGGAAAAAAAATATGACTGAAAAAATTGCGTGAGACTAGCAAGGCTAAGGAGACGCAATTGGGGGGGGAAACGAAGAAAAAGTCACGTTTCCCAAGTTGACATAAAGTAAGGAACTCGACAGAAGGGACCTTGGATATGATACGCCACAGTCATTTATTGGACGCTTTTGCGATACCAAGCCTTTTATTTGAATTCAGCGGCAAATGCAGATGCTTGAAATATTACAAAATTTAAAAAGTAACTTTTTCTTAATATTAATGTTAGGAATATAAAAATTAGCTGGCCGGATGGCCCATTCTGAGCAGTGAAATAATATGCTTTTATTTATACAGACGGATAGCTAATAATGAAGATAATGACAAAAGACAGTGTTGTTCACATCAGCGAAAGACTGCATTGAATCTAACATATCACTATTTGCACAAAAATCGCGACCTTGAGACGCAAGTGTTCAAATCTAGTTAGAATGAAAGAGAAGGGACATTGGTGGGAGCTGTGGCTAAAAATAACTTTTCAGGCAAATTTGTAGAGGGGAAGGATAGGTTGGTTCAAAAAACAAGTACGTTTTTGTGAAAACGCAAGTAGAGACGGACGGACTAACAGATAAAAATCCATACTTGACTGAAGCATGACTGAAATGACTTTATTGTAGGAAATTTGAATTTAAAAAAACCAAGGCATTGATTGGCCACAGACAATCATATTATCCGCGCTCAGACGAGCTTTTTTTGCCATTCCTCAATAGTTGTCCAGTGATAGACACAGTAAATTTCAAGTGTGGTGATTTCCAAATGAAATAAATTGAAATAAGTTCAGGGACGCCATACTATAGCCAGCAGCTCAGCTGAGTTTTGCTAGCATTTCTGTGTTCTTTATTCATAATCTGGTAAGATTGAAATTATTTCTTTGTATATTTTGAATATTGTTTAATGTTTCGAGTGATTTGATACTGCCATATTGAAATCTAGCCTTACAAACAAGTAAGGATTTGCTCTAGACCCCCCGCCCTAGTTCAGGGTCTAGGGACAAACAATATATATAAACTCCAGCAATGATTAGGAAGGACAGATCAAGTGTTGAGATCAGTGGAACATATCACCTATCCTATCCTAGGGCAAGAAGCTAATAAACATATTTCTGAATATGTAGTCTGGGAGAACTTATCCTATGGGAAACCAACTTGGTAAGATGTGTTGTATGGTCCTTAGGTAAGGTTCTGAACCTAAACCAATACTTTATTTCAGAGCTGTGAGTTTTTATGTTGACACCAAAAGGTGGTGTCAAATGCTGGGTAGATAATTGACAGTGAGGACCCGTGCAGTGTCGCATCTCGGCAGAACAGCCTTGTATTGCCCCCAAGCCCGGAGAGGTGGGGGCCACCCGATATATTGCCCCCAAGCACGGAGAGGTGGGGCCACCAGATTCCAGCACCAGCGCTACACCTTCAAAGTTACGTAAGCAGGCTGGTCTGCTGGATTTACACCAACTTCATAGACATAACACCCAAAGTGAATTCCTACTAAAACATCCCATTTACTTCCATCATTAATGGACAATGTTTGGTAAACTTAGACAGGGAGGGATGAAGCCACCCCAACAGCACATCTATTCATCGTTCTCCCAGGGAAAATAAAATTATAAACTGTAGAAATACTAACTAATCTTAAAATTTGTATACGTACACACATTTTATTTATCATGTCATTTATTCATGCCATTCACTCATAAATTCCAAAATCTTTTCATATGTTCTGGCCAAATAAAACCTTGGTTCAGAACAAATAAATTTAAAAAAAGATTTACTTTCTAAAATTTCACCAGCTGGATTTAGTTCATTGTGTTCTAAATTTTATTGATAATATATTATTTAATATCTGTGTGTGTGTGTGTTTGTATATGTCAATACAACACATTACATTCAGTACCCTAGATTATAACGTAGCCACATTCATTAGGAAAAAAGATAGGTGTGAGGTCGTAGTGGTAGCAAGAAAGGCCTTCTGAAAATTCACAACTACATTTTATCTCAGGAGCCTTCACAGCTGACCTCATACATTACACTTAGTAATATCACCATCATACAATACCATCAAAACCACTACAATGGCCATCTTTAAAAATAATTATCCAGTAAGCAGTGACAAAGTAAATGGAATGATTCTGAAGTAAATTCATAAATTTCAACTGTGTTTTTTTTTCTTTGTTCTTTGCTTTCATATAACCACACCTATTTCTCTCACACAGTTGATGGCCTGTCTCAGGCTTCTCTCATTGCCACACAGTTTCTCCCTCAAATGGGTTGGCATAGGTCATGCTGTCAATCTGCACCTTTCACGGAACCAAAATTCTTGAAAGACATGTTCTACAGTATGCTTATCTTTCCCACATGGACATGTGTTTGCTTCATAATCATTTTCCTTTTCATCCATTATGGAGATGGAGTCCCTTGCAGAAATCCTGCACCAAAGCATTCACTGCTCCTGCAGCTGTAGATTCAGCAGTGATTTGTTCGACATGATTAGGTTGCTAGCTCCAATGCCAACATCATGACAGTCACCTCTTACGATATGTCTGAGGGAATTAGGTATATTCTTTCTATGTCTACTCAGAGACATCTATAAACTAAACAGGGCGTATGTCTGTCCAATTTTTAATTTGCTGAACAGATTATACTTGAATCTTCGGTGGCCAGTTCTCAGTCTAAAAATGATCACATGATCTGTTACATCTGATTCTAGGTGCTCTAAATGCCATTTTTCATTGAAGCTATTTTGTTTATTATTGTTTGTATTTCTTCTCATGTCTGTACTCAGGCTGAATTTTATTCCTCGGCAAGCCTATCTGCTTTCTCATCTCCATATAATAAATATTAATTATTGGCCCATGTAACAACATCAGATAGAAGGTGCAAAATACAAACAATGAACAGAATATCCTAGCAAAAACATCATACCATAAAATCAAAATTATCATACACCTTTGTCAACAGAAGTAAGAATGTTGCACAAGGTTAACACCATCATCATCACTATGTCATGCCTACTGCACAGATGACCAATTCATTCTGGAACTGCATTTCGCAGATACCATGATTTTCATCCCCAATATTCCCCGTCTTTCTCTGCTTTTTTTTGTTTGAAATCTGCCATTACAAGGTTTTCCAGTCCCTCCTTTCTAAGTCTCCGATAATGAAAGTGCCTTTCCTTTTTTCACAATAGTTATATCGTATTACTCGTTTCCTCTGATATTACTTGATTTTATTTTGTCAGATACAATCACACAGAATAAAACAGTGGACAATCAATCAATAAATAAGAAAATCAACGGAGGCAACAGAAGTAGACTTAAAAGCCATGAGTGAGGATGTTCTGAAAGAGGTGAATGAGCAGAGGAAAAATATTACATAGATAAACAATATGTTAATTTCCTTAGGCATGTTTGGAGAATATAAAAGTTTGAACATAGTCTGACAAACAAACAAAATTGATGAAACAGACAGAGAAGACAATTTCAGAACAAAACATGGCATATGAGAAATCCAGAACCGAAATGACGGAGAACTCTAGGGGTTATTAATCCTGGACAGACATGATCCCCATGACTGGATGTCATGGTGCTTAAGAAGGTCTAGTTATAAATACATTTCCCCACACATGAATATAAATACCTTGGAGTCCTGCAGCTGTGATTGCCTTGTCAAAAGCATCTTTCGTCTCTTCAAGAATCTGAATGAATGATTGGTGAGTTTGCAGATTAGGTTAAACAAACATGAACAGACTCAGTATAAAAATGAATGATTTACAGCAGCAATTACAGATCATTAAATAAACAAAAACAGACAAATAGAAGTAATCATTTAGGCCTTATGTTGTTGTTTTTGTTGATTAACTAGGGCTGCTAAGCTCATTGCTCTTTAGCAGTCAATGCCAAGCTGAAGAATTTGCTTGTGTTCTGCAGCTGTTGAGTGGTGCTGTATAGGGTGTTAGTGATTGTTGGGGAGCCCGGCAATAGCTGTCGTCTGTCTGTGGAGAGTCTTGGGCAACTGAGCAGCACATGCTGAACTGTCTCATACGGACGGGTACAGTTGCGGCAATTAGGCTCATGTGTGGGGTTTAATTTGTTTAAGTGTTTGTTGAGTCTGGTGTGTTCTGTTCTTAGCTGGAAGATTGTGCTCTAGTCCACACGTCGTAGGTTATTAATTTTGTCATTTTTGTTGGGATGAGCCCTTTCTTTACAAGGCACATCCAGTAGACCCTTTTGCCCATCAATTCAGCCATTCCTCTTTGAAGTTGTTCTGGAGTATTCGTTTAGCTGTCTGTATGTTTGCTGGAGTGTTTGTTTGAACCATGCTTGCTCCTAGTTTTGCTAGTCTGTCTGCTTTATCGTTGCCTGGTATGTCTGTGTGTCCAGGTAACCACTGGAGAGTGACTCTCATGTCATATTTTGTTACCAGGTTGTCAACTATTTTGGCCAGCTGTATCATTTCTTTATTTTCAGTTTGAAGGTATTCTTCTAAAGCCTGAAGTGTTGATTTTGAATCAGGGCATATAGATTTCTTGTTTGAATTGGTCATCTATGGCTGTGAGGGTGGTGTTTATTGAGGTAATCACTGCTTGGCAATTGGTACAGAATTCTCTGCATGGTTCATCTATTTCAAGTGTGCTGCCATTTGGGTATTTCCCATACGCTCCAAATCCAGCATTTATGGTGGCCTTGAATGCTGGGCCATCTGTGTATGCATGTATTGCAGTGCTAGGGTAGCTGTCTATTGTCTCTAGAGTAGCTGTTTTAACTATTGTTGGGTTCATGTCTCTTGTTAGTGTGCTATCTGTGAGTGTGGTTTTTATTATTGGAAGTTTTAAATCCTTTCCGGAATAAATTACTGGGTATTGTTCAATTATTTCTCGTGTCTGTGGGAGGTGGAGTTGTTCTGCTACAGTTGTTGCTTCTTGTAGTGGTGATTTTTGTTTTAGTCTGCTAATGAGCTTCCAGTTTAGGTGGTCTTTTCTCATTCTTCTATAGCGCTCTGTAGCTTCCAGAAGAGCACGTATCGTAGGTCCATAGGTTCTACGTTTGCATCAATTTCACAAGTAGCTGTTGGTGTTGTTCTCATTCCCCTGCATATGAACCTTAAAGCTTGGTTTTGGATTTTGTCCAACTCTGCTTGAGTGATTTGCTCATTGCCGACTGCAGCAATAGGTTGTTATCCATGACTGATCGGACATATCCCAGGTAAAGCTGTCTGAGATTTCCTTTTTCTGCTCCCCAGATAGTGCTTGCAAGATATAACTAGGTTCAGGCATCTACTGGCCTTATCTTTCATTTTGTGCATGAAGGTATTGAGGAGTAGCTGTCGTCAAGCTCCACTCCTAAGTAAGCTGATTTTCTTCTCTGGACAGTAGTTATCCATCAATTTTTAGTTGGTAAACCTTCTTCTTTCCTTGATGCTCCTGGTGAAAATTGTGTATACAGTTTTCTGGGTGTTTATTTTTAGTTTCCAGAGCCTGCAATACGCAGCTATTGTGGCTAGGGCTCTGTTTAATTTTGCTTGTGCCAGTTGCTTTGTATTTTTCTACTGTCCAAATGAGCAGGTCATCTGCATACAGTGTTTTTGATACCTTCAAGAAGGGAGGGTCATTTATGAAGATAAGGAAGAGGGTGCAACTTAGTGCTGACCCTTGCGGCAATCCCTCTTCTAGTGTTTTCTGGGATGATTTAGTGCCTTCTACTGTAGTTTTTTTTGTTCTCTTACTTAGGAAGGCTTTAATCCAGAGATACATTTTTCAATGTATGCCTATTTTTGTCATTTTGGCAAAGAACCCCCGTCTCCATACTGTGTTGTATGCTTGCTGCAGATCAATGAATACAGCTGTTGTAAGCTTACCCTCCTGGAATGCATCTAACGTTTTTTGCACAAAATGAAAGAGTTGGTCACCTGTTCTGCAACCTTTTCTGAAGCCTGCCTATCATTAATGAGGAGAGCCTGTGATTAACCATTTTCTCTGCAAGTTTTCCTATTGCTGAGGTCAGTGAGACTGGTCTGCAGCTTCCAGCTTCTTCAGTTGGCTTGTTTTTCTTTTGAATTGGTTTGATATTTGCAGTCAGCCAAGCTTTATGGAGTGTGCTTTCTTTCCATGTTCTGTTAATGAAGTTTAAGAGTACTAACTTTGCAACTGAGCCTAGGTTTAATATCATTTCATTAGTAATCTTGTCTAGTCCTGGAGCTTTCTTGGTCTTTAATTTTTTTAGTGCACTATTCATTTTGTGGATGGTGTACTCAGTTTCAAATAGTGCAATGCTTGCTTAAGCAGCTCTCTGTTCTGTTTTTGTTATGTTCTTAATTGTTTTGTCTAGCTGTTTTCTGATTGTCTGCTGACTTTTGCATAGTATTTGTTAAACGTTTCTGCCTTTTTCTTGTTGTTTGTTAAGATGTTTCCTCCAGTTCTTAGTGGTTTTGGGTTGCTCTCATTCCTTTTCCATCAAGACAGTGCAGGAGCTTCCATGCTTTGTACCCTTCATTCTTTAAGTCCAGGCTTTCACATGTTTTTGTCCATGCTTCTTTCTTTGCTTTCTTGCTGTGATATCTTACCTGTGCTGTGAGTTTGTTATAAATTATTTTGTTGGCTCTGATGGGTTCTTTTTCCACCTTTCTTCTGGCTTGTCCGCGCTCTTTAACAATCTTTTCTAGATCTGGAGTCCAGAAATGGCTGAAACGTTTGTGGCTGCCTTTTGGTATTATTTTTGCTATTTCAAGTGTAGTCTTGTAATATTGTTGTATGTATTCTCTACTGTATCTAATATGTCAATGCTGTTGAATCTGCTATCTGAAAGCGTTGCATATGTTGTCCAGTTAGCCTTTTAGTAATTCCAGTAGGTCTTTCTCTTTTGTCTGGATTTATTCTGTCTGTCTATAGTAATTAGTATTGGCCTGTGGTTACTTCCAATATCTTCCAGGACTGTGTAAGTGCAAGTGTCTGCAATGTCAGCCGATACCATGGTAAGATCAGGTCTGCTGGCAGTGCCTGAAGCTCTGTGCAAAAGAGTGGGTTCTGACCTTGTGTTCTGTTGTAGGATCAGGTTTGGCGTGTTGCATATTTCTTTTACTTCCCTGCCTCTTTTATTGTATGTTTTATATCCCCATGATAGTGAATGGGTGTTGAAGTCTCCAGCTATTATAGTTCACTGATATGTAGTGTACTGGATATTGATGTTTCTTGCAGGTGCTGGGGGGGCAGTACATATTATATATGGTGTATTTGTTTCCTCTGAACCAGCAGTGGACTTGCTGCATTGTTGATTTGTAATATGTTTATGTTCCCAGTAATAGACTTTTTGCAAGCAGCCTGGGGTGTCACAGCTCTGCGCGGACCTTGTTTACCGAGGCGTCGTCCAAGCTCATATGGTGAAAATATGGTTGTACTTGGTCAAAACAGACCTAGGTCTTTCCTGTGGCTTTTCTGCCATTCCACAACATATTGAGTTGGGAGTCCTGAGCTCCAGTCTCTTTCCCAGGCATTTTATCCTTGTCTGGCATGCATCCAGAGGGTTCCCACATCTGGTTTGAGGGATAGGTGGGGTGGCACACTGTGCATTCCCCTTCATCTCACTCCAGAAAGAAGCCAGATATGATCTTAGCAAAAGTTTTCAAGGCGAAAGGATCGTCACGTCCTGAGTATTTGTGCCTTTACAGTGGGTTCCATTCATCAGAGAGCAGTGCCTGTTAGTTCTCAATCCCCCAAGTCTGTTCAGTATAGCTCTGGCTCCTTTCCAACTACAGAGGGGTGTGTATGGTATTAGTGCACCAGGTTTATTATCGAAGTTTTCTCCTCTAGATCCGTTGTTTTCAGTCTAGGGATTCACACCACAGTGACCAGGGCCACCTCGAGGAGAGTGTGGCTCTTCACCACGCACAACGATCTTTGGGTTTGAGAGGTTATGCTAGACCAAGAGGCTGACACCACAGTAGATGCTCCTTTCATGAAAAATAGTTCACTAGGCCTAGGGTGAAGCAAGGAGAGGGATCCATATGGAGGAAACCCCACTACCCATAACACCGACACATTATACTGTGCATGACTGTGATACAGACTTGACCCCTTAAGCCTTATGTAAAACAAATACGAAGATAAAAGTAAGAGACAAAATGGAAAGCAGTTTTACAGAAAGACAAAAAATACACCTTGTGTGTATAGTTCTGTTTCTTCATCCTGTTTTGTTCTACTTTATTAGTATCATCATTATAAATAATTTTTTTCCAAGACAATAGTTTTCATTATACTTAAATTAATTTTCCATCAACTATTTATTTTTCTTTTTCCTTTGTTGTCAAGTGATGGAAAACTACAGACAGGATTACAACAGGAGGTAATATGATCATCAGAAGGGGTATCACATCCTATAAATGTTTCAGCTCTTTACCCTTTTAACACTGGGGAAGGAGAGACCTTCACTTAGGTCATGACCCCAAAGTGTTATACTCCTATTTATTTTTTCTACTTCAAAACTATCAAACTGGCTATTTTATTTCATCCTGGTCTGGCTTTGTCCATTCTGCCAACTTAGGTTACGGTGAAACTACGATCTTGTTGTATATAAGTTAAATGTCCATTGTAGTATATATATTTTGTTTATATGCATAGACATGTTTTCATAGCTCAAATATGTAAACATCCTGACTGCCATTGTCTTGTCTCTGACCACAGTCGTTAGCTCTTGGTGAAAATGAATGTCATTAATTGTGTACTCCTGAATAAAAATCATTAAGAATGTGAATGTTGGCCACTCGAAAAGCAGCAGCTGTGAGACTTTTTCAGGCCATAAATCGAGGATTCCCCAGCAAGAGAGAGGTTGGTAAGAAAACGAAGATGGCTGTATACTGCTCCACCTATGTCCCAGTCTTGACATATGGATGCGAGTCATGGGCAATGACTACAATCCACAAAAGCTAGATCCAAACCTCAGAAATGAGATATCTGAGGAAGGTGGTTAAAGTAACAAGAAGAGACATGGTCCGCAACCAGATGATACGTCAAGGCCTAAAATCCCACCCCCTGCAGACCCAAGTAGAACAGTCCCAACTAAGATGGTTTGGCCATGTCTGCAGAATGGGAGAAGATCGGCTACCACGACAAGCATGGGAAACAAAGAGCCAGGGATCCAGACCCCCAGGACGACCCAGAGTCCGCTGGGAGGACAACATTAGACAATCTTTGAAGGACCGAGGACTAGAATGGAACCAGGCCAGGAGGAAGACAGCCGATAGGATAGTCTGATGCTCTCTCTTCCAAACCTCTACACCTCACGGTAGAAGGGGAACGACTAAGTAAGTAAGAATGTGAATGATTCACTGTATCAATGCCAGCTGCAGGATACTGTATTTTCCCATGCTTACATGTTTATGAGTAATGGTGACTATTTGCTGTTAGTTAGTGATATGCGTAAGATGTTGCTGAGACTTATTTGTAAGTTGAAAAATACAGAAATCAAAGATGACTATACCCTATCTTATGGTGCCCAGTGCAAACCATGAAAATGTTAATACCCTGAAAATTTAGAAAATATATTGTAAAATTAATATTTTGTATCATTTGTTCGTTCATTCACCACCCTTCATCTCCCCCCGGGAGCACATGCCTTCAACAAATGCATGACAAGTCCTCCTGTTGCATGCCATCAGCTCAAGGTCTTTTCACGTCTGTTAGGGTTCATATGGACAGGCGCCTATAAGGTTGCGAGAGGTTATCAGTTGCTGGACTCAGATGTCCAAGTAGATCTAGGGTCTAATGTACATACAGTCCAACACGCACAGATCTTACAAACGTGAGAGCCAGTTCTTAGCAGTACAAAACTCCATGACGTTTGACAATAATAAATGTAGATTTTATTCACGCACGTGGCTTCATATAAAATACATCAGTCAAATGACAATGGCATTCACTAGCCAGTCAATATGTAGTGTAACGTCTTGTAGACTAAAGGAACGCTGTCAGAGTCATAATGCTGAAATATTTATTATCAAATTACACATCCTTTCCATACCATTCAGCGCTGACACGTCCTTATAAGTATATGAAACTTAGGCTCTATCTGGTAGCAGACCTAGCTGATTAAAATACTTGAAACCCAGTACTCAAAGTACACATTCAGGAGCACTTAAGAAACACAGCCTTCTCCCACAGAGACACAAAGCCAAAGAGCACGGTAACTAGATCATATGTTCGATCGTAGCCCGCGAAACCACGTCTGCTAAGAAATCTGCAGACAATGTGACGTACTTCCTGTGTTGTCGTAGAAACGATTTGTAAATAGGAAGTCAGCTCAACAAACCAAGTTTGAGAGCGACCGAAAATGGTGTTATGAATTTAGTCATAACAACATCTTCCTCAACATTTTCATTTCTGTCTCTAGTTCTCTTCTCCATATGTTTTTTGGTCCACTTCTGCTTCTCTTACTCTGGTAATGCTATCAACATGTTTCAACATTTTGTATAATAACACAATAATTTTAATTTAATTCAACAGATCCAGTCATTCCTGGCTACACATAAGGTCTCCATGTAATTGCTCTGCTTGTTTTTTAAGGTAACTGAATATGGACCTTGCCTTGCTCTGGGTAAGAAGGCTCTTTTAAAAGGGATGTAGTTTCTCCTCATTCCTCTACTCGTACAATAAGATGTTTTTCCATTTCAGTAACAAAATCACTACTCAATTTTGTCATTATGGTAAATTTCACCATGTCTTCAGAACCTTTATTACTTGTGTTCGTTGTGGATTCAATAAAACTGAGGACCACGTCAGCACTGACCTATGTTGCTACTTTTTTTCATTTTCCTTTGTCACTTTTTCGGCAGCTGAGGGCCATAACTTCAACTGGCCCCTTTACAGGAAATAAATAAATATTACATACATTTACAGGAAGCCTGTGTCATGCTCTCTCGCAACAGTGCATTTTGTAGCAAGTTGTTGCACATGATGAGGTTGTTAGTTCCATGTACACATCTCCTTGGCCATTTTTCTGATTTGCTTTGTGGGGTACAGTGGTCTTATTCTTTGCTCTACTACATCAAAGTATGGTTTCCAAACAAGTATTGTAAACCTTAATTATGTTCATTTTCAGTTCTCTATCAATCACTTTCCATTCTGTGTGCTCCATCTTGATGTGGTGGGATGGCTTGGCTGCCCTACTGACTTTATGAGCTATGCTGACATAATGTTGGCAGGTCCAACCACATCAAACAGGTCATGTGTGAAAGACTAGACAGAGGGCACAACTAATCCTCCAAGTCAGAGGGTTAGGGGTTAGAGCTGCAACCTTAGTACAGAAAAACAAAATTTTACAGAAACTGCAATCACAATGAAATGAACTACCAAGTAAAAGAACCCCTAGTCAGAGCCTGGAAGAATCTTTGCAACAGAGGCTCATGATGGAACCTGAAGATAGCCAAATTCTGGAAGTCTGTCAACAAATCATCTAAAGATGACAGCAAATACTAGGAAAGGCACGTGAAATATACCTTTAACAAGAAACTGAAGCAACAGCACTAGTGACTACGGAAATGAGATGCTCCAATATAAGCCCCTTGGAACTGCAGAGATAAATACCTCAGCAGCAAGTTTAGCACAATTGGCATATTGGACAGACATATCTAAGTGTGAACTGAAAAATGTTGTCAGTAACCCTATTTGTTCTTTGTCTACTAAGAGACACCCAGGAACTACACAAGGCATATGTCTGCACGACTTTTAATTTACTGAACAGATCAAACTTGAATCTACAGTAGCCAGTTCTCAGTCTAAAAATTATCACTTCCTAATCTCTTCTTGGTAAGGAGTAGTCAGCTACTGTTATATCTGAATCTAGGTGCTCTATATGCCACTTTTCTTAGAAACTTTTTTTTTAATGACAGCTTGTATCTCTTTATATGTTGTCCTTTCCTCAGTCTGAATTTAATTCTCTGTCCTTGGCAAGCCTATCTACCTTCTCATCTCCATGTAAAAATGTTGTCAGTATGACCAGCTCACACATACAAAGGTACACAAAGACCCAGTTAACTATTATAATAAAGCAATTACACCAACAATTGTACTACCAATACCGAACTGGACATTGATTAGAAAACAAAAAACACCAAAAAAAAAAAACCCACCTGAGATGTCTTCACAATGCAGCTAACAAAACACAACAAGACCTTTTAAAACATTACCACTGATGGATTAGCAATTGTTAATAAAAAAAATGAAAAACAAAGAATTATTTGGTTTGGACATCTTTAAAGGAAGAGTCCCAATCAACCTGCAGCATAGGCATATCTGAATGAAAACAATCAGGCAGGACAGTAAACAAGAAAATGTATCAAGAGGGTGAAAATCATATTAAAGAAGCATATCAGATCTCCAACACATGCACCGTAAACCAAGAACTGACCCTGGTTAAAGAATGAAAAAGCTCCTGGCCACAATAACTTAAATGCAGAGCTATTTAAGACAGACCCTGAGCTAGCAGCAGAACTATTAGAACCACTATTTGCACAAGTCTGGAAAACAGGGACAACACCAACGGAGTGGAACAAAGGAATAATTGTCAAATTGCCCAAGAAGAGTGACCTTGCAGACTGCAACAATTGGAGAGGAATCACTCTTCTCTCAGTTCCAGCAAAATACTAGGCAGGATAATTATACAGAGAATTTCAAAAGCAGTAGACCACAAACTGAGGAAAGAACAAGCAGGATTTAGAAAGAACAGAGGATGTGTAGATCATATATTTATCTTTAGGAACATTATACAGCAGTGCTCAGAATGGCAGAGACAGCTATACATTAATTTTGTTGATTTTGAAAAGGCTTTTGACAGTATACATAGGAACAGTCTATGGAAAATACTGAAGGCTTATGAAATTCCAAGCTGCATAGTGTCCATCATAAAAAGCCTCTATGCCAACTTTACATGTAGCGTTGGGCAGAGCAACCTAACTTTTGAGGTGAAGACAGAAGTACGACAGGGATACCCCTTATCAACCACTTTATTTTTAACATAGACTGGGTGATGCGTCAGACAACAGAAGGCATTCCAAGAGGAATAAGATGGACTACGTTTTCTACATTGGAAGATCTGGAATATGCAGATGACATTGCACTACTCGCACATTCTCATCAACACATCCAGGAAAAAAATGGATAGACTTAATAAGTATAGTCAGCAGGTGGGTCTGAACATCAATCTAAAGAAAACAGAGGTCATGACACTCAATGTGGGCAACCCTGAGCCCATAACAGTAAAGATTCAGAGACTGGAACAGACAGACATCTTCACATACCTAGGATGCATAGTAACACCAGATGGCGGAGCAAGCAAAGACATAAATAACAGAATGAACAAAGCAAGAACAGCCTTTGTTAGTCTAAACAAAATCTGGACGTCCTCTCAGTACAGCACAAACACAAAATTAAGATTATATGAGAGCTGTGTACTTTCTGTGCTTCTCTATGGTGCGGAATGCTGGAGAGTAACAAAGAAGGAAATGTTGAAATTGTCCTCTTTCCACACAATCTGCCTAAGAAAATTTCTCTTAATCTTTTGGCCGAATACCATCAGCAACCAAGAACTGCTTACTCGGAGCAACCATGAGGACATGCACACTATCATAATTGGCAGACGCTGGAGCTGGGTTGGCCATGTCCTCAGAAGAGACCCTGCTGCCATTACAAGAACAGCTATGCTATGGACCCTGGAAGGAAAACGAAAGAGAGGCCAAACATAAATAACTTGGCGGAGAACTGTGGAGGCTGAGATGCAAAGAGTGAATCAGAGCAGGGGCACTGCACGAAGAATGGCTGCTGACCACGCAAAGTGGAAGCAGTTTGTTGCCGCCCTACAAGACACCACCAGGCATGATGGCCACTGACTGCTTTGGCGGTCGGCGGCTAAGAATCAAAGAAGAAAGAAAAGCAGCCAGTAAAGTAATGCAAACTTGCAGTTTTTATCATATTACTATTTAATCTCAAACAGACTGAGACCATTATGTAAATTTAGATCAGACATTTTATATGGTGTAACAAACTATCAAAACTGCACTCTCCTGTAGAAGACTGCTGTATCAATCTTCAGTAACTGGCACTTACTTTCAATTTACGAGAATTCAGTTCACGGTCTGTGTCATCAACATGTTGATGAAGCCGCTCCTTAACTTTTTTTGCCTCTGTCACATCTTGTTTAGATCTTTCTATCAGCATATGCAATTTCTCCTTCCAGATAGCTAAAGATTTGAAAGCATATTCCTTTCCGCATGTGCTCATGTCATCACATTCATGAAGCTTGTGGTTTCCTTATAGTGAAACAAAAGTATAGGGCTTTTAGTACTCATTCCCTAAACTATCATAAATGTTTTTCAAGATATTCTATTTCAAAATATATCAAGTCCACATAAAATAAATCTTCAGCAAAGATGTCAAGGCTGTTCTATTGTATGGCTTTTATACAAAGAAAACAACAAAAATGACAACCAAAAAGATACAGACTTTCCAAAATGTGTGCTTATGCAGAATAGAAAGATTGAATATAGTGTGACATGATCACTAATGTGGAACTAAAGGAAAGAACCAGACAAATATTAATGGAACAAGATATGAGGAAAACATGCTAGCATTAGATAGGACACACACAAAGAAAACCAGCTGACAGCATCATAAGGTAGTCCTTGTTTTGTAATCTTCAGGGTAAGAAAAAAAGGGGAGACCACAAAACACACAGATAAGGAGATTAGACATGTGATAAAGAAGACAAGGAAAGACTTTGAATGGACAACATGTGACAGGAAGGCTGGGCATATTTTTGCTGAAGACCTGTGCTCCCCAGGGAGCTGAAAGTAATGAATGAATGAACATTCTTATTTCATTATCTTTCTTCTACTCGACACTCTTTTCTGTAAACTGTTTATGTTTACTGAACTACACAAAACCATAGGTCTGTTATCTCCCAAAATATGAGGACAACTGAGCAAGAAAAAGAAGAGTTTTCAGGACACTTCTTTCTACATCTATTCTTCTAGAACTGGCTCTAGGTTTCCCAGCACCCTAGCCAACAATTTTGTTGATTGCCTCTTCCACTCTAATGCATTTTTTTGTAATGTATCTTTTGTAGTGTGCCCTGAAGTGAATTTAATTCTTTCATACACACTTACAGTTACTTGCGAATCTTTTTTGGTGAAACTAAAACATTTGTACAAAAGCTTAAACTATGTAACACATTAGATAATTTTTTGCTCATCAAAGTGATCCCTCAAGATTTAGACAATTTGAAAATGAAATTACTCAATATAGTTTTTGTGACATTTTTTTTTTGCCGTAAGTCAGAACTTTGAAAGAAAGTTTCTTATGCAGAAAAATAAAACATTAAACAAATTGTGATGATGCCCATTAATGCCAAAGCGTTCTTTTTCTTTCTTGCTTTCTGTATTTTTTTAATCTGATTAACTTGTCAAATGCAAATAGAAAATGTTGCATGAAATTTTGCTTAACACATTAACTACCGCAAGCCGGTGGGACCGGCTTTTTAAATCCTATCATTTGGACCTCGAGCCGCTCAGATCGTCAATCTAATTTTAGTAATAAAATGAATGAAAAATGTACTGAAACACTTTCTGATCTGGTTCGAGATTTTAAGTTACCACCGGAAAACAAATTCCCAAAGCATGGTTGTTGTAGAACACTGGAAAATTGATATATATGTTCATATTTTTCAGCGTTTTGGGTTAGTTACCAAATCGTACAAAACTGTTTACCGTGGCAACTAGTGATAGGACCACAAAAAAATGCGTGTACATCTCGTCTAACGGCTGAATAGGCTAGAAACTTGTTTCAACAATTGACTGATATATCTAGCGACGAGGACAAGAGTGAAAATGGTGTGGACATTGTTTGAAATAGTGATTTTGATAGAGATGGGGCGCAAGCAGTTATAATTGTGAAAATATTGCAAGTCCCCGGCCATCGGACAGCCATTAAATAGCAACAACCTCTATTAGAGTTAAATAGTGCTTATTGTAATAGTACATTCATTTATCTCTAAATTGACGTGTAATTCATAAAAATATGTGAACAATTACGAAAACTACAGGATGAAAATGGGAAAAAAATTTTATTCGGCCACAGTGTGTTTTTCAATTCGGTAGTTAATGTGTTAAGTTTTATTCTGTTAGAATTCCCTTTACTGACTCCATGGTAAGAGTTTCTCCTCTTAGCTATTTCACCTCCAAAAGTCTCTCAACAAAACCACATCTGGTGGAACAGAAAAGAAAAACTTTATGAACATAATGTGCTCTGAGAACATCTGACTTTTGCACTAGCTAAAATAGGTAGTCCATCTACCATTCATAGGAGCTGAATCACCAACATCTCTCTTTCTTTCAACAATTTTTTTTTTCAAATTAAAGAACTCATAACAACATTTGCATCATCCACCAACACTACCTTTGCCAAAGGTACATGATTTCTGTCACCACACAACCATTCAAGTGGCTTTTGTAGAGACAATAACCTGAATAAGGAAAATTATCCCAGTTGTTTCAACCATCTGTTCAGACATTCAATGCATGATGCACACAAATTATTGTCATTTAGCAGAAAAACTTCACATTTCTCTGTGTTTCTATCTTCTTGCCTCATCTCAAGCCTCTCCTTTACTCTGTGGGAAATAAACTGATGTGTATCTTCTTTTCTTCTTTGATCCTTAGCTGCCGACTGTCAAAGCAGTCAGTGGCCATCACGCCTGGTGGTGTCTTGTAGGGCAGCAACAAACTGCTTCCACTCTGTTCGGTCGGCAGGGCATCCTTCGTATAGTGCCCCAGCTTTGGTTCATTCTTTGCATCTCGGCCTCCACAGTTCTCCGCCAAGTTGTTTTTGGTCGGCCTCTCTTTCTCTTTCCTTTGGAGGTTAGCTGTTCTTGTGATGCCATCGGGGTCTTTTCTGAGGACTGGCCAACCCAACTCCAGCAACTGTCAGCTATGATGGTGTGCATGTCCTCTTGGTTACTCCGAGTAAGTAGTTCTTGGTTAGTGGTAATATTCTGCCAAAAGATTAGGAGAATTTTCCTTAGGCAGATTTTGTGGAAGGAGGACAGTTTCGACATTTCCTTCTCTGTTACTCTACAGCATTCCGCACCATAGAGAAGCACAGAAAGTACACAGCTCTCATAAAATCTTAATCTGGTGTTTGTGCTGTACTGGGAAGACTTCCAGATATTGTTCAGACTAGCAAAGGCTGTTCTCGCTTTATTCATTCTGTTCTTGATGTCTCTGTTTGTTCCGCCGTCTGGTGTTACTATGCATCATAGGTATGTAAATTTGTCCATCTGTTCCAGCTTCTGGTTCCTTATTGTTATGGGCTCAGGACTGCCCACATTGAATGTCATGACCTCTGTCTTCTTTAGACTGATGTTCAGAACCACCTGCTGGCTATACTTATTCAGTCTGTTTTTTTTTGGATGTGTTGATGTGAATGTGTGAGTAGTGCAATGTCATCTGCATATTCCAGATCTACCAGTGTAGAAAACGTTGTCCATCTAATTCCTCTTGGACTGCCCTCTGTTGTCTGGTGTATCACCCAGTCTATGACAGTAAAAAATAAAGTTGTTGACAAGGAGCATCCCTGTCGTACTCCTGTCTTCACCTCAAAAGTAATATTGCTCAACCCAACACTGCATGTAAAGCATAGAGGCTTTATATGATGGAAACAATGCAGCTGGGAATTCTATAAGCCCTCAGTATTTTCCATAGGCTGTTCCTGTGTATGCTGTCAAAACTCAACAAAGTTAATGTATAGCTGTCTCTGCCATTCCGAGCACTGCTCTATAATGTTCCTGAGGGTGAATATATGATCTGTAAATTTTCTGTTCTTTCTTAACCTTGCTTGTTCTTTCCTCAGTTTATGGTCTACTGCTTTTGAAATTCTCTGGATAATTAACCTGCCTAGTATTTTACTAGGAACTGAGAGGAGAGTAATTCCTCTCCAGGTGTTGCAGTTTGTAAGGTCACACTTCTTGGGCAATTTGACAATTATTTCTTTACACCACTCTGTTGGTGTTGTCTCTGTTTTCCAGACTTGTGCAAATACAGTGGTTCTGAAAGTTCTGCTGCTAGTTCAGGATCTGCCTTGAATAACTCAGCATTTAAATTGTCGTGACCAGGAGCTTTTCCACGCTTTAACCCTTTGATATCTGTGATGATTTCTTCTCTTTGTGGAATGTCTGTATTTACGTCTAGATCATTTTCAGCCTCAGGAACATTCAGCTGCATCTCTGGTTCCTTATTCAGTGTTTCTCTGAAGTGCTCTGCCCATCTTGTTTCCTGCCCGTGCTGTGGTGATGAGATTTCCTTGCTTGTCTCTTACTAATGTAATATTGTTTGTACCCCATTTTCCACTGATAGTTTTAGTTATTTTATATACTGTGCTTTGTTCATTTCTTAGTGCTGAAGCAAGTGCATTTCTTAGTGCCTGTCTTGCAAGATCGTTCAGAAATTTCCTTTTGTTGGCCCGGGTTTGACGTTTTACTTCCTTGTCCAGAAGACTGTTCGGTTCGCAATATATTTCCTTTAACCAGGGAGACTTTGCTTCTATTTTCTTTCTTTTCTCTTTGCTATGGTGTTTAACGTATCTGGTGTTATTCAATCTTGTTTCCTATTTTCCTGGAATCCCAAGCATGTTTTCCTGCTTTCCTTATGTTGGTGTTGAATTTCTCGTCAACATCATCAGTCGCTGTCTTTTCCTGGCTATTGGCAATTCGATATCATCTCTTTTCATCAGTGGTTCCCAAAGTTGGTGGTACAGCACCCCTGGGGGCGTTGGAAGGATCCTAGGGGGCGATACGTAAAAAATGGGCTGGAGGAGGGCGTTCAGTAGTAAACAGTGGGCGTTCAGTAGTAAGAGGTGGTTCATGATTTGACATGCTAAATTCAGTACGCGCGAGGGAGAAAGGAATTGTGGATTTGAGAGACAATATCAGTGAGGCAGGGACGATGTCGATGGTTGTATTACTAGGATCATTAAGCAAGGCATAGTTTCATCTATACGTGCCATTCTGAGCTCAGGTAACCATCGCTGAAAATAAATTGTAATTGGGAACTGCTACAAAAGCGGAGTTAACTAAACACTTATTGTCCATTTGGTCACTCCTGAAGAAAGAGAAATGACCTGTGGTTGGTTCACTAAGATTTAAACAGTGTCGTGATTTGGATCTGTCTCACAACACGGTTTTCTAATCTGACCATACCGCACGCCATAGACAGGGAACTCTCTAATACAATAACCAATTAAAACGTATCTCTAATACAATAACCAATCAAAACGTACCTTTATTATCATTGTTGTAGGAAACGTACTATGCTTAAAGCCTAGGCCTATTTTGTGTAACCGATAGAACAATAATACGAGGGAAGGTCAAAAAGTAATGCCTCCTATTTTTTATGTATGTAAATACTGCATCGGTGTGCAATTTGTAAATTTAGCAGGATTCCTCAAACACTCTTCTGCACTGTATAGCATTACCAACCTGTTTCAGTAACTGGTGGCACCACTGTAACAGTTTAAAAATGGCTGCCAAAGACGTTCGGTTAAAATAACGTTATGTCATAGAATTCCTCAATGCTGAAGGCGAGACCCCAATTCACATCCACGAACGTTTGAAGAATGTTTATGGAGATTCAACAGTGGATGTTAGCACTGTCCGACGTTGGGTACATCGTTTTGACAAAGCTGAAGTAGGTCAATCCTCAATGGCTGACGCAAAGCGGGCTGGCCGTCCGTCTACCGCAGTGACTCCACACAACATTCATCGAGTTGATGGCATCATTCGTGGTGACCGTCGGGTAACACTGGATGAACTTTCTTCCATGTTGTCCATTAGTAAAGGCAGTGTCCAGAACATCATTAAAGACCTAGGTTATTCAAAAGTTTGTGCACGGTGGGTACCCAGAATGTTGACAGACAGACATAAAGAAACAAGGAAAACCATAGCCATCAAACCACCTGCACGGTTACGAAACTGAAGGAGAAGAGTTTTTATCGAATATTGTGACAGGTGATGAGACTTGGGTTCATTTTTTTTAATCCAAGAGGCAGTCAATGGAATGGCATCACACAACATCGCCGACAAAAAAGAAGTTCAAAAGTTCACCATCTGTAGGGAAAGTTATGGCCTCCATGTTTTGGGATGAGAAGGGTGGGATTCTTCTCGACTTCTTGGAACAGGGAAACACGATAATGCTACGCCACACAGTCCCGATCTTGCACCTTCTGACTTCCATCTGTTTGGACCACTGAAAGAAGATCTTCGCGGACATCACTTTGAGGACACCGAGACCCTTAAACACCAGTGGTTTAGGAAAAAGGACACAAATTTTTACCGTGCGGGGATACATGCCCTTGTGAGAAGATGGAAAAAACTGTAACAAATAACGGAGACTACATTGAGAAAAAAATTTTTGAAGTTCAGACTTGGGGCTACATTTCAATGTGAATTTTATGTTTTCTTGCCTATTGAATGAAATTAAAAATTACGAGGCATTACTTTTTGACCGTCCCTCATATTTAATTTCATAAGAACTAAAGAAGTATCACCGGAAAGGATTATATAATTCATCAACGGGAATGTTACTTTAGAGGTAGGTGTAAAAATTTTCTCGAATAATATTCTAGTAAGATAGAAATATCGAATAAACGAGCTGTGTTACATCAGGATTAGTCAAACTTAGCTAGTTAAAGCAAGCAAACATTTAAATGCATTGTGCAAACTAACTAATTTATAGATAGATCGATACAAAATAATTCAAAGTATAATTCCATCTTTCTTCTTCTTCTTTGATCCTTAGCCGCCGACCGTCAAAGCAGTCAGTGGCCATTACGCCTGGTGGCGTCTTGTAGGGCAACAACAAATTGATTCCACTTTGCTCGGTCGGAGGCCATCCTTCGTACAGTGCCCCAACTCTGGTTCATTCTTTGCATCTCAGCCTCCACAGTCCTCCGCCAAGTTGTTTTTGGTCGGCCTCTCTTTCGTTTTCCATCAGGGGTCCATAGCATAGCTGTTCTTGTGATGGCATCGGGGTCTCTTCTGAGGACATGGCCAACCCAGCTCCAGCGTCTGCCAGCTATGATGGTGTGCATGTCCTCTTGCTTGCTCCGAGTAAGCAGATCTTGGTTGGTGATGATATTCAGCCAAAAGATTCGGAGAATTTTTCTTAGGCATGTTGTGTGAAAAGAGGACAATTTCAACATTTCCTTCTCTGTAACTCTCCAGCTCTCCGCGCCATAGAGAAGCACAGAAAGCACACAGCTCTGATATAATCCTAATTTTGTGCTTGTGCTGTACTGAGAGGACTTCCAGATGTTGTTTAGACTAAAAAAGGCTGTTCTTGCTTTGTTCATTCTGTTGTTGATGTCTTTACTTGCTCTGCCATCTGGTGTTACTATGCATCCTAGGTATGTGAATTCCATCTGTATATGACCAAAAGCGTCCCATAAATAAGGAAGATAATTGAAAAACTAGATTTTATACATTGAACAGAGAGCAGAAATTTTGTCTCATTTTGGGAATTTTTAAGCCTTTCCTTACCCTGTCACCTCAGACGCCGGATGCGTGACTATAAAAGGCCTTGCACTTGGCTATTTGAGGCCACTATCAAACATTCAAAACCACAAGCTGTCTAGAAAGAAGCGGTAAACAGTAATCATATTTTACCTTTGCCAACCGCATCTGTTGCGCAGACCATAGAAGCCATTAACAGCCTGTGTGTTTTGCCTGAGGGTAAGAATGACTATATATATGTATATGTACATATTTATGTATTATTCCTGTGATTTAATCCACGTGTGTTAGGAAGGTGGTTGAAGTAACAAGAAGAGACATGGTACGCAACCAGACGATACGTCAAGGCCTTAAATCCTACCACCTGCAGACCCAAGTAGAACAGTCCCAATTAAGATGGTTTGGCCATGTCTGCAGAATGGGAGAAGATCGGATACCATGACAAGCATGGGAAACAAAGAGCCAAGGATCCAGACCACGAGGACGACCCAGAGTCCGCTGGGAGGACAACATTAGACAATCTTTGAAGGATCGAGGACTAGAATGGAACCAGGCCAGGAGGAAGACAGCCGATAGGATAGTCTGGCGCTCTCTCTTCCAAACCTCTACACCTCACGGTAGAAGGGGAATGACTAAGTAAGTAAGTAAGTGTTAGAAAGTGAAAAAGGACTGTGTTAAAAAATATTCCAGGACGAATGTGTTGCTTGCTGGAATGCAAAGCATGTGTTGATTTTAGAGGCAAAAGCCAGCGTTGTAAAAGGTGTAGGTTTATTGAAAATGATGTCAAGAATACGACTGTAAGTTTAATAATACATTTGAAAGAGTATTTGTTAAAGGAATGACATGTATCATGGAAACTAAGGAAGGATTGATAGGACTTGTTGTAATGAATCGATTAAGATATTACTTGTAAATTTCTACTATTCCAAATCATTGTATGGATGCCAATCATGGACTAAGGAATCAACTTAGGAATTATAAGGAAATTTTAGTCGCAGTGAACTGACTGTGATGGGTAGTGAAGGTAAATTGTCCTGTGCATATGTGAGCACAATGTCTGACGCTGTATGTTATGTCCTTTGTGTGTAAAGGCAGAGTAGTGCTGGACCAAACAGAGGTTCTGATTATTTGAATTTCAGGTTTTGTCTTGCAACCGTTTTATCCTGAAAACGTATCCTGCAAAAGACCCAAAGTATCTGATTCCTATAACTTGTTTTGGACTTTGAGGTGCAAAGGCTCATGATGTCAATGTAGCTAGCCACCATTGTTCCACTGCCTGGCAAGTCACAGAGTTGTTCGTCCACGGCAGAAGAGTGTGGGATTTTCTGGATTTTAAGATAAGTGGCCTTATCTAGCCACTGATCAGCATGTTCAACAAAAGATATCACCACAAAAGAAAACAAAAATATATTACTAACATTTCAGTGAAGGATGAATTTAAGGACATTATGAATCCACCATATCTTCACCGTCAAAATCATTGACATTGTATTAAATTTAAAATTATTCATCAGTGTGGAAGACAATAGAAACTTCAGTACAAGATTATGTTTCATAAATTAAGTTTCTATGTTTATTTATTTCAAGCTGTAAATACCTTTGAGTATTCCTAAGTTACCTAACCAAAAGAGAACAGGGTTAGGTAAATAAATTGTAAATACATATATCAACAGACTTCCTGAATTATTTGAATAAAAGTTTCAAGTTTGTTTGATATTTAATTTAGATTGATAGTTAGACTATATTAAATACCCCTAGACCAACTTGTCAACATACACAACATAAATAATACCACATATTACCAAAGGAGAATCTACGAAAGGGGCAAATAGATTTTCAGGACATATCCTTTCAACACCTGGAGGTTTATACAGCTGGATTCTAACCTTTGATGTCGATACACCCTATTCTTTTCAGAAAAGGGGGTATTTCTTGTAAGACCAGTCTCTTATCTGGCACCATCCTGGTATCATCTGATAAAATTTTTTTGTCCAGGATATCTTACATTTTTATAACAATCACAAACCTTTCGTGACAAACAGAAGGTGAAAACCATTCCTAAATAGTGTTTACTAGTTTAATATGAGCTTTGGCGTTGGCAAGGTGTGTCCGAGTGTTCTTTCCGACAGCAGCGAACGAAATTAGATACCTGCTGGTGTTCCAGAAAGTACTGACTTTGCTTTGTTGTGGATTTTATTGTCTCAGTATTTACAGGGGCTAGTGATAATGAGATATTCGCAGTACGGTAACAAATAAGAGAAAAGGTTCAATAAAGCCAAGTTTTTAACAGTACTTGGCAGTAAAAATCAGTCTTTGAACCTTTGAACCGGCTTTCCTACCTTACATTCAGACTTTCATAAATCGACTGACGCGACGTACGTATCCCATCTATTGCAACTTGGCGCTGCCTATGAGCAAAACCAACAAACTTTCTTGGCTCTTCTTGTGAACAGTGCTTTCAAATAAGCTTGTACTGGGTATCAAACTATTTCATCCTGTCGATTAGGTAAGTTTTTATAATTTTTTTTTTTTTGCACGAAGCTAGCAACAGTTTAACTAACACTAATTATTAATTAAGCAGATACATTTTGATACAGATTTGCCGTATATTGAATACTGCTGTTCAGTCCACTATATTACTTCCTTTTAATTTGTTTCCGGGATCTCCACATGTTGTAGTTAGGCCACTGGCTCCCAATCTTTAAATCTTAAGACCTATCTACAAAAGTGAGTTATTTTATATTATTTCATATTAAATAACTATTATTATACTTTATGAAATCATTATTGGGTTACTTCTGTGTTGTTGTGGCTGTTGCTGATTGTTTTTTTTTTTTTCTGACTGTTGTATTTTTCTAATTTATTTATGGCTGTGGTTAAGAAACTTCATTAAAAAAGAAGAGTAAACTGGTAAGAGCATTTGTGTAAAAATTTTTGTAAAGCCACTTTTACATCAGTTTTTGTTATATACTTGACATACATTGTTCTATCTGCAAAATTGTAAAATCAATTCTTTGTTTCAGAATTCAGAACAAATATGGCACAAGCAGAACAAACCAAAAAGAAATGAAGAAAATACTGAGAGGAATATCTGAAATATGGATTTATTCCAGCACTAAATAACAACAACTGCCAGAATCATCCTTGAGAGATTAAAAGAGTCCATAGACAAGCAGCTGAGAGATGAACAAGCATCGCTTTGGAAATTGATTTTCGAAGATCATTAACTTAATAAAGAAGACCTATGAAGACATGACATGCAGAGTAGATGACTTGGCTCTTCTGTCCCATAATCATAATCAGATGCAAGAGAAAATGAAAATTCTCGATGAGAGGTCACAACAAGTGGGCCTGAAAATACACAGGGAAAAGACAAAGATTATGAGAATAAATGCAAGAAATGATAACAAGGTTGAACTTGAAGAAACACCACTAAAAGATGTAGAATTGTACACATATCTTGGAAGTAATATAGACAAAGTTGGAGGGACAGACAGTGATATCAAAATAAGAATACAAAAAGCAAGAGCAGCTTTCATTGCATTGGGAAACATATAGAGAACAAAAGAAATAAAGTCCAACACAAAAATAAGAATCTTCAACTCAAATGTTAAGTCAGTCCTATTGTATGGCTCTGAGACATGGAGAACAACAAAAACAACAACCAAAAAGCTACAGACTTTTATAAACGGGTGCTTGCATAGAATAGAAGGACTGAAATGGTATGACAAAGTCACAAATGTGGAATTGATGACAAGAACCAGACAAGTGCCAGTGGAACAAGAGTTGAGCGGCGATGGAAAGGACACACATTGAGGAAACCTGTTGATAGCATTACAAGGCAGTCCTTGTTCTGGAATCCACAGGGAAAGAGAGGCAGAGGTAGACCAAAAAACACATGGAGAAGAGAACTGGAAACAGAGGTGAAAATGATGAGGAAAACATGGAAATAACTTGAGTGGATGGCACAGGACAGGAAGACTTGGCATGTGTTTGTTGAAGGCCTATGCTCCTTGGGGAGCTAAAGGGTATTGATTGATTGCCAATGTGTCTATTATGTAAGAGTGCCTTTTCAAATGAGGCGATGAAACCTTCCAGACTCCATGAACATTTGAAAAAAATTCACCCTGATAAAACAGACAAAGGTTTGGCATATTTTCAGTCACTTCGTGAAAACTTTCAGAAACTTAAAACTGTTCGTGACATGTTTGCCAACACTTCACAACAAAGCTGTGATGGTTTGCGAGCTTCATACATTTCATTGCTGATAGCTAAATCTGGAAAGCCTCTCACAATCGAAGAAAACTTGATTTTGCCAGCTATACAGGAATTTGTGAGTACAATTATGCATCAGTCACCTGAACAAATAATTAAAGCAATTTCCGCTCAGCAATACTTCTGTTCAAAGAATAGATGAAATGGCAGAGAATGTTGAAAACACATTGTGCAACATACTTAGGACAACAGAATTTGCATGGCAGTTGGATGAGTCAACTTTGCCGGGCAACTAATCTTTGCTTCTTGCTTATGTTCGCTTCGTAAAAGATGAAAGCTTGGTTCAAGAGTTATTATTTGCTAGGCAACTAGTAACTTGATACAAAGGGGAGTCAATATTTCATGTAGTTGAGCAATTTTTCAAAGAGAAGGACATTCCGCTTACTAACATTCTTGCTTGTGCAACAGATGATGCACCATCAATGATAGGTTGTTACCGCGGTATTATCACGTTCTTAAAAAAATCAGTACCTGGTATATTTACAATACACTGCGTAATTCACAAACAACATCTTGTCGCAAAAAATCTAAGTGATCAGCTTCACAAATCATTAAATACTGTTATCACAGCGATTAATAAAATTAAGTCCTATGCTCTCAATTCTCGACTATTTCGAGAGCTGTGTACTGAGAATGATGAACAGTTTGAACGTTTGCTGATGCACAAAGAAGTCAGGTGGCTCGCAAAAGGAAATTGTCTGAGAAGCTTTTATGCTCTTTTTGAAACTGTGGTAGAATTCTATAAAGACTCGCATGCTTCACCCAGTACAGAACTAACGAATATCAGGCATGACATTGCGTATTTGTCAGATTTATTGACAAAGTTTAACAAAATAAATCTACAACTGCAAGGAAATGATATTAATCTTATAAAAGTCAAATCTGTCGTCTCCACGTTTCTGGCCAAATTAACGCTATTCAAACACAATATTGGCCGTCGCAAGTTAATCCAAAACCAGCCTCTTAGAGTTGGAAGAGAAAGACAAAATACCAGAGGATAATCTTCAAGTATATTGTGTACACCTAGATAGGCTGCATAAAGGCACGTCTCAGAGGTTTCAGGATCTTCTTTTGATCACTATTCCAGACTGGATAATAAATCCATTCCTGGACATATGCAGTGAGGAACTAGGAAAGGTGGAAGAGGAACTGATATCATTACAAAATGATGTTGAGCTTAAGCCAATGTTAAAAAAATCATATCAAGACTTTTGGTTGTAGAAAGAAATCTCTGAATGCTATCCTGTAGTGTGAGGAAAGGTTAAGATGTTCTGTACTGCCTTTCCAACATCGTATTTAGTTGAGAGTTGTTCCAGCGCGGCTGTCCAACTTCTTTCCAAGCAAAGAAACAGACTGCAAATTACTGAGCGTGGGGATCTGAGACTCCTTCTGAGTAACTTTCAGCCTGATGTTGAGAAGCTGACATCACTACACCAGGCACATCCATCTCACTAAAGTTAAAAATGAAGTAAGTTTGTTACTAATATACTCTCGCATACTGCTATTTGTTATACTGAATTAAGTAATTAAGTTTTTCTTTTTAAATTAAGTTAATAAATAAGCGTAGCTGTAGCTTTATATTAGAATGTAATAAATAGAGTAATTAGTTGTTACTGTATTAGCAGTTGCTCTTATCTTTCGCTCTTTACATTTTTTTTATATTACTGTGCGGAAATGTAGGGGGGCGCTAGGGACATGCCCTGGAAGCTAAGGGGGCGTTGACCCAAAAAAGTGTGGGAAACACTGCTTTACATCAACCACAAAAGCTTTTCTGGTGAGGGGGTTCTTGAGTTTGATGATGTTATACCTTTTCTGTTTAGTTCTGTTTAGTTGCAATTGGTCCAGCAGCCCTGAGTTTTACCTTCAGTCTTGCTAATAATAGGTGGTGATTGCTTCCCACATCTGCACCTCTTCTTTCTTTTGGGAAATAGTATTCCTTTCAGAGGCCAAACCTCAATAACCTTAATTAAAGAATTTTCATTCCTGTTAATTTTGCTAAATAAATTATGAACACTGCCAAAATGACTGTAAATATACAAGATAAATTCACTGAACTTCAAAGAAATGTTTTGGTATCTTAAGGTGGAATTTCTAGGGGCAGAAAGAAAACTTTTAATCTGGAAAGTAGTTTTTTTTTTTTTTTTTTTCTATAACCAGCGGCACTCGAGCTTTCCAGCTCTTTCGGCCCAATGACATGTCATTGCAAGGCTGGGGGGTCAGTGGACTTTCCTTCCAACCCGGTCAGGAGCTTCGCTCCTTCCCATCCACACGGGATTTATGTGCAGGAGCCGTTCAGGTTATTCAGTCAAATTTCCGGTCGTAAACATTTCTTCAAACGGCGACGGCCGGGTTTGAACCATGAACACCTGGTCACCAGTACAACGTCGTAGCCATTACACCAGCGCGGCTCCCCTGGAAAGTAGTTAAAAGCCTGTCAATTGCAGGCAGTAATCCGCTGTGATGCCCAGAATGTTCTGCTACTATAGAGAAGCTTTTATAAGTAACTTCTGTAAAAATCACACAATTCTGTACAATATCAAAATTAGCTTTGTTGCAACATCACATGTAAATGAAGACGATACGTCTGAGAAAGGTAGAATAAACATGTCAAAAGCCAAGAACGGATATTCCCCCCAAAGTAACAAAAACAAATATAGGTTTACCTTTGTGGCTGCAATCTCCACATACTGGAACCCAGCAATCTTTACAGAAGTACTTCAGTTCTGTGTCAACATGGCCTTCCTGCTGACAGGGACTTACACTGTCAAACATCTTCTGTAACAATTGCACATGATGGCAATTTGTTTTATCGCATATTGGACACTCTATTTTACTGTCACAGAACTTATTAATCTGATCTCCATCCAGGGAAAGGACACCAGCAGCTTGGGCATTACCACTGCCATGGTTTTCCAAGATTCTATTTCTTAAGCTCTCAGGATGTGCTATTAGCTTTATATTGTGGTCTTTTGCATGGGATACACGACAAGAGCCACACAAGTTTAAACCACATTCAAAACAATTCCATTTTGCAGCATCATGCTCTAGTGAGACATCACATAACAAGCTTTCTCTTGATGGTTGTTCCACACCTGAGATTTGGTACAAAATGCTAGGTTTGGCATTCTCTTTACCACACTTTGGACAACAGATGTTGTGATCGTAATTAGCCTCCAAATTCATTTCACAATTCAAGCACAGAATATGAAAGCAGGCCGGCAACTGAATCGGATTTTCCAGGATATGATAGCAGCTTGCACACTTTAAGTCTCTCCAAAATTCCTCATGCGGACGTGAGCTTGACATGGTTTCAGTGTATTTCTGGTTAAAAAATAATGATAACACTACTTTATTATTAATATTTTTAAATTAAATATTACTCAAAATGCAAACTCCTACCCCCCCCCCCCCCCCTCCCCAATGAAAAAAACAACATAACAAATTAATTAACATGACAGCTAAACCAAAACTACTAAAGCACAAGAATGCACTGGCATAAGTATCCGCCAGGAGGTCACTGCAGTGGTATCCCCGATACGAACTGGAGTGTGAAAGGACACCTCTTGTCTCAATTTTTCTTCTTGTTGAATTCTGAAAAAAAAACATCAACTAATTTAAACAGCATGACAATCTACATTTTGTTGACAACACTGTTCGTGTGTACCATAACTGTAATCAGATGCAAGAAAAACTGAGAGTACTTTATGACAGCCACAGCTATTGGCTTGAAATGCAAAGAAAACAGTGAAAGATTATAACAGCAAATGCAACAAGCGATAATGAGATTGCACTGTAAGATACCTGTTACAAGATGTTGAATCCCAAATATATCTTGGCCGCAATACAGATAAAGTTGAAAGAACATATAAGGACATCAAAATAAGAATACACAATGAAGGAGCGCTTTCATTGCATTTGGAAATATAAGGAAACCAAAACAAATCAAGTCCAACATAAAAATCAGAATCTTCAACTCAGAATGCCAAGTCCTTATCTGTATGACTCTGAAGCATTTTTCCACAAAAGTGGAAATCAAACTTCTATAAATGGGTACTTGCTCAGAATCAGCGGATTACAATCTTACAACAAGATAACTGATGTGGAACTGATAGAAAGAACCAGACATTCACCAGTGGAACATCAGGTGAGGAGACGGTGCTGGTGTAGATAGGACACATTAAGAAAACCTGTTACAGGTCCGTATCCTTTTATCCAAAATCCTCAGGGACAGCTTGTTTCAGAAACTGGAATTTTTTGGTTTCCAGATGTCGCCCCAAGGTCATCCAAAATGTGTTTGAAAATTGTCATAAAGTCGGGACCGAAGACGCTGCAAAAGAGATGAATGCAGTCAGCTACCAAAAGCTTGACTGCTTGAGTCAGGGTCAGCGAACCAGTGCTGACCAAGACCCTACTCCACCTCCAAGTGGTGGTCCTGGAAACAGGCTGCATCACTGCAGTCTGACCGAGAGAGTAGGGATCGAAGAGGGAAAGCAAACCCTGTCCCAAAAAATGCAGTGCTGAAGACAGATGTGTCGGGCCGAAAGGCGCAAATATCGCAGCTTCGCTGTAAACGGTGACACAATGTAACAAATGTCCTTTTCAGGACGAACGCAGACGAAGTCAAAAAGTCGCACAAAGTAGCCAAAAAGTGGCTCAAAGAAACTTTCGATTTTCATAATATTTTGGTGTTCGGATAAAAAGGACACGGACGTTTAATAACAGCATTACTAACTTTGATCTCATTCATTATTTCTCTTTTCTTGGATTTCTTTATATACTTTCTCCTTCCATTCTTCTATAAGGGTTTCTCTTACAATATGCATACAGAAAATTAGTGAAGTAGAATCATTGAATAGTAGATATACACACGTCGGCCAACTGCCTTAAATGTGTCAGCCATGTCGCTTGCATTTATTAAAACATACCTCTCCGGCTGACCTTAACTGTAACACTAACCCTATTTCAAATTTTTCTGATAAACAATGTCGATGTATGTAATTTTAAAAAAAAAACCAGAAGAAAATACCAACTTACTACCAACGAACTTCATATAACTGACATGCTTCAACCAGACATATTTCTCTTACACTTTGTATGTTTATAATGACAGTCTTAACCCTAAACCTGCTTCTAGCTTTTTCAAAAATTATAAGGTGCATCATATATTCCATAACACAAAAATGGTGAAGATGGGTGAATCACAGAATAAGGGGATACACACAGGATTTAGCAAATCATTTAGAATTTGATATGTCAGCCAAATTCCCACTCACTCACTTAGTCGTTCCCCTTCTACCGTGAGGTGTAGAGGTTTGGAAGAGAGAGCGCCAGACTATCCTATCGGCTGTCTTCCTCCTGGCCTGGTTCCATTCTAGTCCTCGGTCCTTCAAAGATTGTCTAATGTTGTCCTCCCAGCGGACTCTGGGTCATCCTGGGGGTCTGGATCCTTGTTTCCCATGCCAAATTCCCAAATCATTATTATTTCAACTGGTTTGTTTTGTTTGTTTGTTGGGTTTGGTTTTTTTTTTTTGGGGGGGGGGGGGGGGGGGGTGTTGTGTCAATCATTTCTGATAATGCTCGAAAGAGAGTAAGGGTTGAAATGAAGGTCAGTGGGCTATATGTTCGATACGGCTTCAAAAAACAATTCAGAGACACAGTATTAGGTAATAAGGATTAAGGGTTAGGTTTAGGAATCCTATGACAGATAAATACTCTGTAATGATAACCTTAACCCTAATCCTAACCTTGTTGCAAGCTTTTTCGAAAATTAATAATGTGTGACAAAGACTGAAGCTGTACATTAAACAAAGATAAAAAACAAAATATCAAATAACCGCTTATAATTTAATCTCCAGATCCCTATTTAAGGGAGTACTGACTTGGATGACATAATCAGCAGATGTAACAATAGCCATCTTGGCAAAACCCGGCATGTCCTCCTCCCTTCTATGAATCAATCAAAAAGACTTGTATGCAGCACATAAGAAAAATAACTGCAGACAAACATACGCATGCGAGTTGAGCAATATGTCAGCGTATGTACGGTACTCTGTGGTTCAACCCAGATTGCCCATCATCATTTTTCTTTACATTCTTTATGGAGCTTGGAACCACCACTGCAGGTAGTATTCTTGCAAAAAGCCAGCATCAAACATTTAACATGCTCTTACAGGTGGTGGTTTGTGTGGCCATTTGTTTGGTCATGATGAGGATTCCAGCCCCATGCACACCCTAATATTAGTTGCCTTGTACGACATGCCTGAAGGTGAATACCGTATCACAGGGCATCAAACGGTTCTTATATGGGGCTGCAATGGGACCTTACAAAGTTGAGAGTGCCGTACCCTAAACATTCAAAATAGTTAAATAGTTGCGTCCTATATATATATATATTTATATATATTACAGCACCCGGCGTTTCCTAGTGACTGTTTAGGAAACTTAGGAAAATGTAAAAATTAAACTATGATATTTTGATATTCGAGAGACAATGAATTTTCATTTAAGTTAATAACTGCTGCTTTATGTGACTATCTTCAGACCTTGTTTAACGTAATTGCAAATGCAAGCCGCACAAAATACTGTTATTCCTGATGGTTAAACCGGAAGAGCGATCGCATTCCGCTTCCGATTTTTTGCAAGAAAAAATTAATAAGACATATTTTTTCGTTCAATCTGGCGCACCAAGGAAGAATAGTCCACCATTTCCTTTTTTTAACGTGTTTACTACTTATCTTTGTAGCACGCCCCGTTCAAACATATACATTATTTCTTGAACTAAGACGCTTATTATTTTCTGTTATATTCTTATTGATTGTTTATATTCTATGTACTGCACTGCAATATTCCTCTCGATAACGTACTTATGTTTTAGTTGTTATTCAGATTGTTTTGTTGTTCAGAAGCTCTGCTATGTTTATACTTGCATGCGTTTAATATTGGTTGGAGGTTTATTTATGTCAATCCGTGTCCTGGGGAAGTCTGCTACAGTAGAACTACTGGAAAGGGAAGCAAGTGGTTCTGTAAAGTTTTGTGAGCATCATTATTTCTTAAATGTTTGCGTCATTTTTTCGTGGCACGCTTTGTTCATCCAAGTCATAATTTCCATCTGTTATATTAATGTGTGTGTATAAAATTAAAAACAAGGCAAGAACAGCCTTTTTTAGCCTAAATAACATCTGGAAGTCCTCTCAATACAGCACAAAATAAAGATTATATCAGAGCTGTGTGCTTTCTGTGCTTCTCTATGGTGCGGAATGCTGGAGAGTTACAGAGAAGGGAAATTGTCCTCTTTTCACACAACATGCCTAAGAAAAATTCGCCGAATACCATCACCAACCAAGATCTGCTTACTTGGAGCAAGCAAGAGGACATGCACACCATCATAGCTGGCAGATGCTGGAGCTGGGTTGGCCATGTCTTCAGAAGAGACCCAGATGCCATCACAAGAACAGCTATGCTTTGGACCTCTGAAGGAAAACGAAAGAGAGGCCGACCAAAAACAACCTGGCGGAGGACTGTGGAGACTGAGATGCAAAGAATGAACCAGAGTTGGGGCACTGTACGAAGGATGGCCGCCGACCGAGCAAAGTGGAATCAATTTGTTGTTGCCCTACAAGACGCCACTAGGCGTGATGGCCACTGACTGCTGTGACGGTCGGCGGCTAAGGATCAAAGAAAAAGAAAATTAAAATACTCCTAATATAAAAGACAGAGTGCATGTGTTGAGCTGTATTCCACACAAAAGGCTGTTATTTCTTATGACAAAACCGCAAAGCAATTTCATTCTGCTTCCGAGCTTTAGTAAGAAGCACATTAATATGACACATTTTCTCTTTCCGACCTGGTGCACCAAGAAAGAATAGTCCACCAGTTCCATTTTGTAATGTGTTTACTACTGCTTTTCATAGCATTTTCTTTTCAAACGTATATACATTGTCGCTTGTTAAATAAAAAAAAAAAACCTGATTAATATTTTCTGTGATACATACTTCTATGATGATAGGAAACTCTTTACAGAGCGATACAACAGGAGGCAATCTGATCATCAGAAGTAGTCCCCCCATCCGACAAGTGTTTCGGCCCAGTATACTCCTTTACACTCTAAAGAGGGGGGGGGGGGGGGGGGCCCACTTGGGTCATGACTCCCAAGTGTCTCAGCCTCCTGTTGTCTTGTATCGAAAATGAACCCATTTCATTTTGGTAGCAACTTTAAAATCCACAACTCCGCCAGCCGTGGAGGCAATTGTGAAAATAACAAAAAGAAGACAAATTACTCCGTTCGTTCCACACACAACTATGGACAGACACGGACACACCTGCGTGAAGCCGACGAAGCTAGTCACTGCGCGCTAGCAACTGAAATTATGTGCCTAACACCTCTTATAATATACACCACCTGTTGCTCGTCAGTCACAACCCTTTCATCAGTACACTGAAAAACTCAACGTACTGTGGAAAAATTCCTGGTGTTTTCTGTACCGCAGAGTTTACTGTCACGATTTCCATAGCCAATTGCGGTTGTTCCACAGCCAGCACGATGCCTTTTCGGCAGTTTCACTAAGCAGATCATTGTGGCATGCTCTAGACATCATGGTGTACCTGGGATACCTCCTTTCTGAATGGTAGTGTCAATGTACCCATTTGCCAGGAGGTATGTAGTGAGCCTTTTCGCCATCACTGAGAAGAATATCTTCCCTTCCACATTAAGTAGTGAGATTGGCCTAAACTGACTGATGTCTGAATATAAAAGACCTAGTGATTGTGTTGAGCTGTATCTTTAAAATAAAAGTTTGTCGTCTCGAACCTATTCAACCTAGACACATGGATAATGTCAGTTATATTAGGGCACATGTAAAATAAAGACCTTTCGGTCTGGTGTATTGTTTAACTTAGTTTTTTTTTAAATTAATAAAATGTTGCCTCGTTTTTGCATTTTTTGGCGAGACGTGCCAGGTTCAATCTAGACACAGGGTCCGTCGGCATTGCAATCTGTTTCAGTATAATACAATATCCATAATGCATATATCTTGTTAAACTGAGTCAACAATTAAAATCCGCTTTTCAAAATTGAGTTTATTAAATTTACATGGCCAGTGTAATTAATAATTTTAAATTGCTTGTAAAAATTGGCATAGTTATCATTTTTTGATTATTTCCCTTGATTAAGCCTTTATGTGTATATAAAAAACAATAAATGAACTTGCATATTGGTGGTCAGTCCAATTTTCTGAATGTGTCTCCAGAGGTGTGATGCTCTGAGGTAAGCATTCGCAGTTTTCACTTTCATATATATAGATATAGATGAAATAGGCACCAGCTTATTTTTTTTTTACCACAGCAGTGGAAACCAATTTATTTTACTTGACAATATGCGAAAAATTACTTCCCTTTAAACGGTCCTTAAACTATTACAATTATTATATTTTTGATAATTTTGCTTTCTGCAACAACTACAATTTTTGCTGTAAAATGACCTAAGTTAATTGCATACAGGAAAAAAAAGAAGAGAATAACAGGTTTGGTTTTAGTATATGTAGATATAGTTATGTGTAACAATTTGAATTTGCTTGACGCAATATTATTAACACAAATGCTGTAAAAATAAAACTCACAATCTTGTTAGATTTTCATTCAAATTAAACATACGCAGTTAATAATTTTAACCTGTGTAATCTTTTTTTTTTTTGCTTTAAAAAAAGTTATGCATTAAAAACAAAATTAATTGCGCATAGAAAAATAAATTACCGGATGCATGCAAGGCATATAAATGGTGCTTACTTTTATTCAAATGTGGGTCCACACTGAGCAGTCACTGGTTTATATATATATATATATATATATATATATATATATATATATATATATATATATATATATATATATATATATATATATATATATATATATATATATATATATATATATATATATACCCCCGCGACATACATAGCTAACGTTAACTAATTTCTCCAGCACATGAGAAATTCACCCGTGTGTTACCGGGGCCTGAAAGAGGAGCAAAGAATAGTAACTATGTACCCTACCAGGGATGTCGTAAACTGCACAGATAGCAGCAGAAATGTGAAATTACAGGACTGATATCCTGGGTCTCTGCGAGACATGGTGGAAGGGCACAGAGAGGAAGAAATTGATCACAGGAGAAATGGTGTTGTCCTCAGGACATGAGGAGAAAAGTGCCCACCACATTGAAGGGGTG
This sequence comes from Oreohelix idahoensis, assembly GCA_024509875.1. Taxonomy (NCBI): domain Eukaryota; kingdom Metazoa; phylum Mollusca; class Gastropoda; order Stylommatophora; family Oreohelicidae; genus Oreohelix; species Oreohelix idahoensis. The sequence continues at coordinate 79,101 of JAMPIV010020781.1, read as the reverse complement.
GCTCTAATGCTGTCTACAGAAGCACAGAGGGCACTTATAGAGTGGGAAGCAAGGGGACCCCGAATTATAACAGCAGTGTTTAAAACAGCCAAATGAAAATAAATATAAACATTATCCAGTGTTATGCACTAACAAAAGATAAAGAAGAATCTGTGAAAGAAGAATTTTACACGACACTACAAAATGTCTTGGATAAAAAGAAAACAAAGGATATTGTGATAAAGTCAGTGTGACGTACGTCTAAGTATGACAAATGAATTTCCCTGACTCGATGGATGATAACAGAATATTGGCCTCTCATAACTTTAGAACCCCTGATCATCTGTTGTAACTTTTACCGGCATGCAGCGGTACCATCAAAGAACAGGCTGATCTTCAGAATTCAACGTGGAGCGACCGCGATCTAAAGAATCAGGGACTTGCAGCTCACAGAGTTAGCTTCTCGGGAACTTTTCACACTCTTATGCGAGCAGCCTGAGACGGAAGAAAATCGGTAGACCGGGGAAAACGTAGGAATCGCAACGTTTAACACATCGGCGAGGTACCCCGAATTTTGCTCAAGATCAAGAAAGGTGCGAAAATTTAACACGCCCCATTCAAGTTACATTCGATAAGTATAAATAGAGAACTCCGATAAACTGCATTTTATCGTTCGCTCTGACAGATTCCTAGTGCACTAGCATAGTCGGATTCCTGCTGGATTTCATCTACCTTCGTGACTATTGGAGTGTATTCTTTCTGTGCAGACGGTAATTTATACATTAGCTTCGAGTGATCATTGGTCGAGTTATTTCTATTGATTTCAATGGATTGTGGTGTAAATTTAACCTTATTAAATAAACCCATTTTCAAAGTTCTAGTGCAAACTAATGTTACAGCTAAAAGTATTTCCTAATACAATTGACGCGTAAATTTATTTTGCAGACGTTAAAGAGAATTATAACTTTAATACAGTTTAGTTCTGTATAGATAGATGTGCGTTTAATTATTTTTAACTCACGGGTAGTTTTCCTGATTTGTTAATTGACGACGCTAATAAGTAAATAGGCTAACTGTAATTTATCGCGTCAGATTATAATATGATTTGTAATGCATTTCTTGTTTTGATTATCTTTCATTCAGAACGATCATTCAACCTGCATCCCAGCAATTATTAACTATATACAGAGTTCTGCCAAACTCAATTTGATAACTCCAGTAACATATGAACCTTTTTTAAAGCTAAACTTGTGGCGACCTGTAATGGGCCCCGCTCCTCCGAATTTAACTGAGAATAAGAGCCACCCAAGAAACACTTTTAAAATACTAGTTCATATAGGCGAGTCCTTAAAGGAAACTGGAAGCAGAACATATTTTATTCACTGCCCCTATTTGTGAAGAAAAAGCATCGATACCTGAACACTGTCTGTCACGCATATTCAGTGGATTTTAACCCCCCCCCCCCCCCCCCCCCCCCAACCCCCCATCGAAGAAGAACTTACCTCAGTGTTTTTCTTAACTTGTGACATTACGGAAAAAGGAAGTTATCTCCACCAGCTGTGCCGATTTTAGGAACCACACCATACCTCACGCTTAGCCAAGTGCCTGTGCCATTCATTAGGAACTTTATCTAAACCAACAGTAGCCTTTACGCTTCACCGTCTGGCGATTTTTTTGAGACTATTTGTTACCTCGTTAAATCTGGGGCCTGACACGGAAGAAATAAGAGGACCAGTCCATTATTCCACGGTATTAGCTGCTGTGATAAATAATTCCTAGATTGACAGAATTCACCATTTTGGTAAGTCTGCGTGTGTGTTTGTTGGGATGGCCAGCCCTAGTGTGTTTTTTTTTGAATGAAAGGAGATTTATCTTTTCTTTACCCTTTTAATTAGTTCGACCTTATACTAAGGTGCATTATATTCCTTGTACGGGATCTCTCCTAGTGGGATTGGGTAACTGTGTACATTTCCCCTCCCGTAAAAATTTGTTGATTTAAAGGGAGACAATTGAGAACCCTAGCTTTCCTCTACCCCCCCCCCCCCCCTTCTTCTGTAACCCCTTGCCTCAGAGTAATAAATTTACCTTACTTACTTACTTAGTCGTTCCCCTTCTACCGTGAGGTGTAGAGGTTTGGAAGAGAGAGCGCCAGACCATTCTATCAGCTGTCTTCTTCCTGGCCTGGTTCCATTCTAGTCCTCGGTCCTTCAAAGTTTGTCTAATGGTGTCCTCCCAGCGGACTCTGGGTCGTCCTGGAGGTCTGGATCCCTGGCTCTTTGTTTCCCATGCTTGTCGTGGTAGCCGATCTTCTCCCATTCTGCAGACATGGCCAAACCATCTTAGTTGGGACTGTTCTATTTGGGTCTGCAGCGGATGGGATTTTAGGCCTTGATAAATTTATTATAAATAAATTTACCAGTGGGTTAAATTGCCTATCTCTGATCACCCCCCCCCCCTTTTTTTTCTTGTCTTTTGGGACCGGGTTTTGTCTGTTAGTAGATATAAACGGTGGATGGGATATTTCTCCTCAAAAGCCCCTCTTCCCTAGTTATATTTGTATTCTGTAACTTTTTGATTTTTGACTGTAAATGTACAATTTTGTGTGAGTCCTTTATGATAATAAAGGTATGAATATTTATTTGTGTTGGTTGTCGGTTGGCCTAAAACTCCAAACATTTCCATCTGTGTAGTTTGTATTCATGTACGTTGAGCGACAGAATCACCAAATCGGTGAGCGCGCCTGAGCGACTGGAACTGACACAATTGTTTGTGCAGAAGAGAGATAGGAGTAGTCTGTGAGAAAACAGATATTGTCGTAATAAGAGACTGTCCTTGCTCCTTCCCAGCGCTTGTGAATCTACTACCTCATTCACCTAAATCCTTATTCTCACAGAGCCTTCAATATCACTTTACGCTCTAAAGGGACCAATATTCATCAGCACCCTCTCAGATAAAAATTACGACAATATATGGTTAGCTCGTCCGGGATTCTGAACTTAGTTAAAATAGAGTGTGGTTGATTGTCTTTGTGAAGTAGGGTATAATCTTTAAAAGTATTACTTCCCCTAGACCAAGCCGTTCAGTATTTTGGGCCAACCACACAATAATTTAGACAGGTTTGTTTTTCCACAGGAACAGGCAGTTAGTGATAATAAAAGATTGTCACATTTGTATTCTCTGGCAGAGGGAATTGAAAATTTTTGGTTATATAATTGCTGGGACTGCGTGATTGTTTTACAATCACTAAAGGTTATGAAGCGTTTGAGTTGAGCTAAGCTAAAGACGGATTGTTCTGATTTTTTAAAAATTAAGTTAACTACGTCTCATCTCAAAAATTGTCTTCAGGGACGGAGTTTGTTGTTAGAGAATTAACATTTTCTGGGAAATTTTTTTTTTCCTTTTAAATTGTTTAATATAAATTTTTTTCTCTACTGTTAGTAAGAGTAGATTCTTTTCTAGTGTAACTTACCATTTAATTGGCATAGTTGCTTGCGTTACGAGTCTTAAGTGACAATAATAGCGGCGATAAGTTAACACACGAGGTCATTCAGTAAATTTTTTACTTTGTTTTTCTCGTAGCGGCTTTGAGTTTTTTTTCCCCTTCTTGTTCCATCTTACTATTCTCTAGTCTTAGAAGCATCCAGTTCTTTGACAATGGCTGAGAGAATTAGGATAAGATCCATTTTGAGACAGGAAGTGAAAGACTCAGGATTAGACACAGAAGCCGCGAATCTGTTTATCACCCAGGAACTGCAAATATATGACGCGGAGCAACAAAGAGCAGAAGCTGAGAGGAAGGAAGAAAGAGAGAGAGAAGAGAGGGCAGAAGCTAGGAAGAAAGAAGCGGACGATCGTCAATTGGAACAGAAGAAAATTGAGGCAGAAATGGAAGCCCGCAGAGAGAGAGAAAGAGAGAGGGAAAGACAACATGAATTAGCGCTCAAGGCTTTAGAGAGTCGGAGTGCCTCTACTTCAAATAATGGAGAGCCGTCTTCGCCCCAGTCTCAAACAATGGATCTCTCCAGCACTCAGTCTGCCCAATTAAAAGCGATGTCTTTCGCTTTAGAGTCTTTTCCTAGCCCTAACGAAAAAATTGACAGCTACCTAGAAAAATTCGAGAGACTCGCGAATCTTTATGGGTTAGAGAGTACCCGCTGGGCGCTCAAACTTTCAACGTCACTGAAAGGCAATGCTTATGACGTGTACACATGTGACAGTACGGACTGTTACGTCGGATTAACACTAAGGTGCTGCCACTTAATTATAATTAGGGTAAGAATACTTAGCAAGATTAAACACTAAGTATTTGAGCGTGTCTAGTTAGTGTAATAACACTAGTCACAAATCCTATGAGTGATTTAATTAAAGTGTTCAGGAATGACGTCATCCAACTTGGGGTAGAATTGCTTAGAGCTAGGACGGAAGTGATGGTTTGAGAGAAGGGGGTTAAGTGAGTTGGTTTTAGGCACGAGACGTGCGAGGCAGTGATTTTGGGGTTTTGACCATCTTGTAAGTTCGATGGCTGTGTGTTATTTCTTGGGATGACTGGTTTGTATACCACAGAAGCACATGTATTTATGAACTATTATGAAGTTCTCAGAGGTTACAGACACTTAATAAAGGTGTTCATTCATATTTAATCCAGCTTGAACTTATTTCCTGAACGTCAGTAGGAAGTGTCGTTTGTTTACATCAGGTAATAGAGAAAAGAATGTTACCATATTTTCGACGATCATGCAGCCTAAAACATAAACACAGTTACGAGTCTCCAAAAGAACTACCTGGGTTATGTTCCTATTCTGTAATCACCACCTCTGGCAGTCGCCAGTAAAACAACAGATGAACATTGATAAAAGATTCCACCCCATTCTCACCCTGTCACACTAGACTTGATTTGTCACCGTGACCAAGCCCGGTCACATCTAACTTGATTTGGTGCAGTTCCCGTCCACTCCCCCGGCCACATAACTTGATTTGGTGCCGTTGACCAGCTCGTAACTGCCTTTTTACGATGGATTCAGGTACTTGATTTGATGCCCGTGACCAGCTCCTAACTGTTTTTTATGATGGATTCACCCATTCAACAGCTAGAGCATCAAGTATTTTTGTTGCAGAAGAAAAACCATCTGCTTCAACAACAATTGTCACAGCAACAAACAGCTGCTGGAAGGGCACACTGGAACAGTCTCAATAAAAGACACTGTCGCATTTCAGTGAGAAACGTTATCAATGTAATCAAACAAGGAAAGATATTTGAAATAAATAATGTTACCAGTGACAAAGAAAGATGTTTGATAACGACAGAAAATGGACTAAGAGCATATATAAAGCCAGTAACACAGTGGAGAAAAACCTTTAACAGACGTTATCATTCCTGTTCCACCGCTGAGGTTCATATCCCTCCACCTGAGCTGTACTCACGTATCCTCTCCCGTGATGCTCGCTTGGCTGAGTTACCCTCCGTTACTCCAGGCCCCTCTCATGCTTCGCCTCAGCATGATATTATTGTACATCCTATTACTGCCACAGCTCCTGTCCATACCTCCCTTCCTCCCCCTGTTGACCTCTCTTCAGACCCCGCTTGTCCTCCCTCTGTTCACCTCCCTTCAGACCCCGCTTCTCCTCCCTCTGTTCATTTCTCTTCTGACCCCGCTTTTCCTCCTTATGGTTATTTTCCTCCGCCTCCCTCTGACCTTGATAAAGAACCTGAGTCTGACTTTTCAGATTTTGAATCTTCTATTCCTCCTTATGGTTATTTTCCTCCGCCTCCCTCCGACCTTGATACAGAACATGAGTCACTCTTCAGATGTTGAATCTTCTCTTTCTCCTTATGGTTATTTTCCTCCGCCTCCCTCCGACCTTGATACAGAACATGAAACTGACTCTTCAGATGTTGAACCTTCTCTTTCTCCTTATGGTTATTTTCCTCCGCCTCCCTCCGACCTTGATACAGTACAAGAAAAGTACCAGCTTGACATAGAATCAGAATTCGATTCGTCAAGTGGGGAGGATAGAGTTATGGGCTCCGACGAAATTGGATACAGGTCGGATGAGCTCCAGCATATAACGGACGACGAAGGCCGTAGAATTTATTTCCCGAAAAATGAGATTAGTGATCTTGACTCTTCCCCCGATTATTCTTCTTTTGATATTGGACCTGATGTTCCTCTTCCCTCAGCTCGTTTTCTCTTTAGACGTCGTCATCCAAAATTCATTTACGATTCTGTTCCCTTTCCTAAGCCCCTTCACCAGCGGGCCGCCCATGTACGAACCCGTTTTCGTCGTTCCCGTGGTTCTGTTCATTCTCCTTACCGTAGTCCCTCTCCTCCGCCTCTCCCTCCCCCTGTCATACATCCGTCCCGTAGATTGCGTGTTCCCCTCCGTTATCCTCATACCAGTCCGCAGCCTCCACCCCGACCTTCCCGTTGTTTTCGTCCACTCCCGTAGTCCATGCTATTGTTAATACATCCCAACCTACACAGCACGATCCTCGCCTGTCATTGTAAGCCATTGAAAGATTGGAAGCAATGAACATTTTTGCAAAGATGTTTACAAATTGAACTGCACTTACCTCCAGATGTCGTCTCCGGTCAGGTTGACATTTCCTGCCCTGCTATTATTTTTAGCATGAAGTCGACCCTGCTTCTCGTGTCTTCCGATGCAGGTCTCCTACACAATACCCCTCCTGCTGAATTGCTTGATCCTGATGCTACCGTGAAGTCCAATCGTTACGCATCCTTGAACATCTGGGTTACACACTTTACGCATTTCCAGTTCAGATAGGAAAGTCCAACAGCCGTTATTTATGGAGAGCTGTTACATTTTCGTCCGCAAGAAAGACATTGCTGAATCTACCGGTACATGAACATTTCCCTTACAACATCCTTTCGACCACTGCTGATGGAGATCCACCAACTCAGACGATCTCTGCAGTCCTGATATATTGTAGTTGATGTAGTTCCCTTTTACACGCGTTAGCGTCATTATGTCACATTATTTTGACTAATGTAATATTTGACCATCTTTTGTGCCCCTATGATTTTTTTTTTTTTTTGTTTTGTTTTTTTTGCCATGTTTTTTTTATGTAAGATTTTGCCCAGATTTTTTAAGGTTTAAATCGTTCTGTTGTACCAAATAAAAGTGATTAACTAATGTACATCTTCACCCGCCACTAATGTTGGCATCATTCACGATTTATTATGATGATGACACCATATTGCATTATGATTGTTTGAATTTTCGGTTATTGTTACACCGACACTCATATATGTGATTTAACTATTTGCCCATTTATATATTCTATACCATTGTCCATTGATTACCATGTTTCCATTCCATTCATTGTTTCCGGTTATTGTTACACCGGCAAAGTTATTTTTTTTAATGAGACTTACCCATTTTGCCCATACTTTGCCACCAAATTCTGTGGTTCTATTTCCATTTGTTCCATTCATATTTTTTTCATCACTCACTTCAGTGAAGTGTAGGGTGACAACCTTTTTATGTGCACCCGCCATATTTTTTTTGCCAATTTTTTTTCCCTTGCGACGTTAACTCGCTTGTCATGTTATTTCATGTTTTATGATTCGCACAAGTGTGAGAGATATTGATAACTATCAATCCATAAAGCGTTTTGTTAGTTCGTTAATGAATGTTAGTTACTGTTCTATTTTGCTCATATATTTTTTTTTGGCCACTTATTAGTACTATTTGTAGTTACCATAACCTCCATAGTTTTTTCTTCCCATGTGTCCCTCGTTTATGTTATGTCCATCAGTCCCTACCCCTTCATGATCGATTTTTTAGTGTGAAATGTTAATGGTGTTATTTCATCCATTATTCCCATCTATTGTTTATTGTAGTCCTTCTGACATGATTTATGGTGGGATACATGAATCCCAATAATTTTTTTTAGAGTTAGTAATTTTTTTTTCTAGGGAATAAAGTGTCTCCTACGGGATACACTTTAGTGGCCCAGGGCGTATGTGACAGTACGGACTGTTACGTCGGATTAACACTAAGGTGCTGCCACTTAATTATAGTTAGGGTAAGAATACTTAGCAAGATTAAACACTAAGTATTTGAGCGTGTCTAGTTAGTGTAATAACACTAGTCACAAATCCTATGAGTGATTTAATTAAAGTGTTCAGGAATGACGTCATCCAACTTGGGGTAGAATTGCTTAGAGCTAGGACGGAAGTGATGGTTTGAGAGAAGGGGGTTAAGTGAGTTGGTTTTAGGCACGAGACGTGCGAGGCAGTGATTTTGGGGTTTTGACCATCTTGTAAGTTCGATGGCTGTGTGTTATTTCTTGGGATGACTGGTTTGTATACCACAGAAGCACATGTATTTATGAACTATTATGAAGTTCTCAGAGGTTACAGACACTTAATAAAGGTGTTCATTCATATTTAATCCAGCTTGAACTTATTTCCTGAACGTCAGTAGGAAGTGTCGTTTGTTTACATCAGGTAATAGAGAAAAGAATGTTACCATATTTTCGACGATCATGCAGCCTAAAACATAAACACAGTTACGAGTCTCCAAAAGAACTACCTGGGTTATGTTCCTATTCTGTAATCACCACCTCTGGCAGTCGCCAGTAAAACAACAGATGAACATTGATAAAAGATTCCACCCCATTCTCACCCTGTCACACTAGACTTGATTTGTCACCGTGACCAAGCCCGGTCACATCTAACTTGATTTGGTGCAGTTCCCGTCCACTCCCCCGGCCACACACAAAGCTGGGACTGAATCAACATGATTACGACATGTTGAAGAAGGCCTTACTACAGCAGTTTGAGATGACTGCCCGAAAGTTTCTGCAGTTGTTCAGAAACAGCCGAAAAGAGAGCACGGAAACATTTCCCCAGTTCTCTTCACGTCTCACGGGTTATCTGACAAAGTGCATTGAATTATCTGACCTACCTCTTACATATGAGGGACTACTTGAACTTGTTCTTGTGGAACAGATAAAGGCAACTATGTCAAACGAAACCCGTAGATTTTTGGCTGAACAGGGCGCAGTCAGGCTTGAGGACATACTCAATAAGGCCGAACGCTATACCAATGCAATGGCCGAACTTCCCAGCACTAAACGTAAACCCACAGATGAGCCATCTCGTAAACAAAATCTAGAGCAGTCATCCTATTCCTCTAATTCCTCTCAGAATTATAACCAACGAGAAAATAATACCCAGAGACCTCCCCAGGAAAAATCGAAATTCTACAAAACCCGATACCCCCCAACAACAATTCTGATCAACCCACTAAGCCTACGTGGCAGCGCGGCCACCAAGGTCAAGGAAAAGGAAAGACCCCTACACCAGGAACGTCTGATCAGGGCAAACAAACCGGTCCAAACCGCGTTGGATGTTTGCATAAGCCTCGAAAGGTAGAGTCAATGTCAGTGATTCTCAACCTGAGGGGGACCGACCCTCAACTCGAGGAACTGTAATTTTGAACGGTACCTCAACCACTTGTCTCTTTGACACTGGATTAAGTTTTAGTTGTATTGTTGCTAGACACCTAGTCAAACCAGGTCAGGAGACAGAGGAAACCGTCAAACTTAGTGGAGTGTTTAAGAGTGATGCGCCCAGGACGCTGCCTATCGCACTGGTACAAATACACTCTGATTTTGTCAGAGGAGTTATAAAAGCGGCCATTATGGATGATCCTATCTACCCAGTTATCCTGGGATGTAGATTTACCTACGGGGGTAGTCTTCGGTCCTGCCAAATGTACGCACCAGTTTTATATAGTTATATTATTTGTGCGTTCGATTGATTCACGCACTGACGTGCACAATGCTGTGTGAGTTGCTTTGGACGCACGTGTAACCTAGTTGAGTAGATTGTGACGTCATGATAGGGGCAGCTCGGACGACATTTATGTCCGCAGTGTTATTCTTTGATTCCTGGCAAATTTGAAGATGCCATCAGTTGTATTCGTATCTATTGGTCTTCATGGCGAAGCCAATAGTGGAAGAATGAAGTAAGTGTCGCCCCATTTCTTATGGCAAGTTTAATTATGTAAATTAAAGTATCAGGCCGCTCCTATTAATGGTCTAGCGGGAATTCATCGGAGATGACATTCCTAGAATTGGACACACGGAGTCGATAGCCTTTGGAATCTTTTGTAGAGGGAGAATCCATATGTGGAATCAAGTTAATGAATATATATATATGCTTCACATGTTTAATATGCCGTTTTACCTATGCCAAAGTCGTGGTATGGATACCGAGAGGTTAGCCAAGATGAAACACTAACCTGGTTGTATTGTTATATCTGCCTTTGTTTGGATTGGATATGCTATCTAAGAATTTTATGAAGAAAGTCTGGGATGCTTACAAGTATGATATAAATTATTGCTCCGTGAGAATGAATCCGTTTGCCTTAATAAACGTCCTTGGGAGAAGGTCAACGGACGTTAATACCATGTCTGTTATATGGTAATGGAAGTGATCCTTAGTCACTGGAATATAAGAGAACTTAACTGTTAGAGAATCTACAACAACTATTAACAGTGATATTAACATTTTGACGTATGATCTTCGCATCTGTAACTATGATTGTATTGTTCCACTTCGTTGGTGTCACGTCAATAAAATATATATGTACTGTAATCACCGACTTGTGTGCTGCCAATACTTGCCCAGTTCACCCAATGCAACGATACTTGTTGGAATTTTCGTTTGAAGAACTTTGTTGACATTCATTCCGTTTTAACCATTCGCGTTTCAATTTACCTCTTCACTGAACTCAATGATAAAATGGAGTCAACAATAAATGGTGTTCCAGTGTGGTCTGGAAGTAATTTCAAAGGAACGTACCCATCCAAATTATCGTTTGAAAAGAAGAATTTTTACTTTCAAGGCGACATCATCTCAATTTGGATCCTAGCGTGATATGAATCAGATTCAACTTACGTTTACCAAGGTCAAGGTCTTCAATCAACCTCCACGTCAAGTTTCACAGTGACTGATTACTTGGAGATCATCTCTTCATCATTATTACGTGCGAGCTGTAATCTAGAGAAGCAGAACGAAGTATTTTTTCTGTAGACGTACATCCACGGAGACGAGGCACATTGATTTTTTACCTGCACGCGAGATGAGTATAACGTGTTTCCGTTGTACACTTTATTACGCTTAGTTGTGCCTTCCGTGTTATGTCCACCTTCATATTTTTCGTGTTCAGTGTTATATGTTGTGTATTCTTCGTGGGAGGTAGGGAGGTTGATCTGACGAACGAGATCCATCTCGAAGCCAATTCGGGCTCTTCGTCAGACGTTCTGTAGGGCTCGTCTTGTAAGTTTCAATTGAGCGATAGTTCCGGTACAAGGCTAGAAACCTTGCCGAAGTTCCGATCGCTAGTTGCTTCTTATAATATTATCTATTTAGCTGTTTCGTCACGTTTAATCGTTGTTTTTGGTAGCTATTTTTATTCATAATTTAGTTTTATGATGAATTTTGTTTGTATTTTGCGTCCATCTCACCTTTCCTGTCGTTTAGTTTTTTACAAAACCTATGTTTTTACACTGTGTTGTCAATTGTACTGTTAATTATCTGATCGTAGTTATCGTCGTATATTTTTACGATATTCTATTTTTTATACATTTTTATTTTTTTTTTGATTTCTACGATTGTGTTCTACCGTCCAGTTTATCATGTCTTGTCGGTTATGTTTCTATTGTCTTTCTCGTTGTTCATTTCATGACATTTGATTACATAAATTTATTGATTAATAACATATTTAATAATTATATGATAACATTATACCGTTCTAAGGACAGGAACGAAGACCACGAGTTGTAGTAACAATTTTAAGTAGTATTATTACATAATAAAATTGAATAATGGCTACCTTAGACTATTTCATTAAGCAAGCAAAAGCTCTTCAGATGGCTCCTGAGGAAGCAAAAGCATTTGCACTTGCAGAATATAAGAAAGCTCAAGAAATAGAAGCTGATCAGAGAAGGTTAGAAACTTTACGTTTGGAAAATTTGAAATTTGAGGCAGATCAAAAAAGGATTGAGGCGGAGGAGAATGAGAAAAAAATGAGATTAGCCGCTGAATTAGAAGAGAAACGATTTCAGCGAGAGGCAGAACAGAGCAAAGGGAGGCTGAAGAAAGACTTAAAATTGAAATGGGAAATAAACAAAAGGAAATGGAAGACAGAAGATTAATAGCTCAACAAGCCGCTGAATTAGAAGAGAAACGATTGCAGCGAGAGGCAGAACAGAAACAAAAAGAAATGGAAGTTAAACAAAAAGAAATGGAAGAAAAAGAAATGAAAAAAAAGATTAATAGCTGAAAAAGAAATGGAAGTTAAACAAAAAGAAATGCAAGAAAGAAGATTAATAGCTGAACAAAACACAAAACGACTTCAGCTTGAGATGGAAGAGAATGAAAGAAAACGACAGCATGAACTGAAATTAGCAGAGTCAGAATATGAAAGACTTAGGTTAACTCAGGAAGCTAATTCTCAGAGAACTTTTGAAAGCCAAACTTCATCCAGACATGATAATTTTAAGGAAATTCACCTTAAATTACCAAAATTTAATCCCCCGTCTGATGACGTGATATTCTTCCTAGATAGGTTTGAGGCCACTTGTGTGTCTTATAACGTGGATAAAGCTCTATACTGTACATATTTATCCAGATTACTCACAGGGGACGCATTAGCAGTTTATCATACCACCAGCATTGGTGAGAAAAATGACTATAATGCTCTTAGAGCGGCACTTCTGCAAAAATTCCAAATGACAGAAGACCAATATCGATCAAGATTTCATACATTACTACCTCAATCTAGCAGAAATTTTAGTGATTTTCTGTCACAAATACGACTAACATTAGAAAGATGGATCGAATTATCCAAAATTGAAAAGTCGTATGAAGGTCTCTTCGATTTACTGATGCGCGATAAGGTACTATCGTCTGTAAATCCTACATTTCTCGCATTTTTGCAAGAACGGAAACCTTTATCAATGAAAAATTTAGAAGAACATGCAAAAAATTTTTGCACTGCTCACCCAAACATGGATCTAAGTAATGCACAGATTAAGAATGAATTGCCTGTTGCTTTTGCAGCACAACAAAACAATTTTTCACGCAATCGTTCTTTTAGTGCTGACAGATATGTCAATAAGGGAAATAATGACAATTTTAACAATGGTAATTTTTACAAAGGGAAGCAATTTCAACAATCTGCTCCATTTAATGTTTCTTGGAACCAGGCTCACAGATCGCGAGATTTTGGTAACAATAATTTTAAAAATAATCAAGGACATTATAATAAACAAAACTGGAGATCAAGATCTCAGGGTCCGCAAAACAAACAATTTTTTGGAAATAAACCATTTTACCAACATCATAACGATAATTATACAAATTATCGGACTAATCCAAATTTTAACTCTAGCAGAAACTACAATTATGGCAATTTTAATGACAAAAATCAAAATCGATCGCGTCGACGAGATAGATCGTTGAGTAATACGAATAGACATTCTAATGTCGCTTTTAGTGATACACAGGCTAACATTGAACAGGGTAAAGGAGCTGAAACTCATAATGCTATGTGTTGTTCTCTTGATTGTACCCAAGTCAAAGATTGTTCAGAATGCTCTACTCTTTTCCAGCCCAGGGCGATCACGACGCTGCGTTGCGGACATACCTTGCCTAGTCTACCTGCAGTCTGTACGGCCACTGCTGCTTCAGTACACCAGGGACAGGGCTCTCTTAAGTTTAACAAGGGATTTGTCAACAATATTTCATGCTCTCTCCTATTTGACTCTGGTTGCAGTACAGTCGGCGTCCGGACTTCGCTGATCAACCCAAGTTGTGCCACGGGCCGGGTTGTCAAATGTGTAACGTTTGGTGGCACAATTGAAACATTTGCCACTGCTATTATTGATCTTAATACTCCATTTTTTTCAGGAAAGATTCAAGCTTGTCTCCTTCCGAATCCAATTTGTGATTTGATACTTGGTCGCATACATGGTATTAAAGAGTGTACACCACAGCAAATTGCTGAATGGGAAGAGCGACATATTCAAACTGCAAATGCAGTAGTGACTAGAGCGCAAGCTACTAATATGTCGCATGATACACCTATGGAACCTACAGTTCATACCACTTGTGATGATGATGCTCCTATTTCACGGGAGTTGTTTGCAACATTGCAAAAGAATGATGATTCATTAAAAAAATTTTTTCAGTATGTGAACAAAAATAATACCAGCAACAAACTTGCAAAATCTAGACATGACTTTATACTTAAAAATGGGATTTTGGTTAGAGTAATACGAGAAAAGGATTCATCCTTATGTTCTCAGATTATAGTCCCATCCTGTATGAGATCTCGTATATTACGACATGCGCATGACTCGCAATGTGCGGGCCATATGGGTTTTTCGCGTACCAAATCCAGAGTGCTTTCGGCATTCTACTGGCCAGGCGTACATAAGGACATCACTCTCTATTGTCGGTCTTGTTTGATATGTCAAGAAGTTAAGGTACGGGGTCCATTTCATGCGGCTCCTATTCAAGCTGCGGACATCCCGATTAGACCATTTGATAAAATGGCTATAGACATTATTGGTCCTATGCTACCATCTGCTAGAGGGCATACGCATATTCTTACGTGCATTGATATGTGCACTCGCTGGCCTGAAGCCATCCCTCTCAAGAACACTTCATCTGCCAGTGTAGCAGAGGCATTGATGTTAATCTTCTCACGCATTGGTTTTCCACGGAAAATCTTGTCGGATCATGGGGTTCAGTTCATTTCTGAATCCATGTCTCAAGTTATGAAGACATTAGGTATAGACAGATCTCTAAGTTCTATTTATCATCCGATGTCAAATGGGTTAATTGAGCGTCTAAATAGGACACTCAAGCAGTTGTTGGGTAAGATAACTCAAGACCACCCACAAGACTGGGATCGGGTCCTACCCGCTTGTCTCTTTGCGTATCGCGAAGTACAAAATCAAGCAACGGGGTTTTCTCCATTTCAACTTGTTTTCGGCATGCAACCACGCGGTCCGATGTCGTTAATCCACGACTTATTGGTTGACGAGAATATTGAAGAGGAAACTCAATCCTCTTATGAGTATGTGATCTCTCTGAGAAAGAGAATCATAGATGCTTGTAGATTAGCTACTGCATCATCCGAACAAGCCAAAGAAAAAGCTCGTCTATTTGCAAACAAGTATAGACGTCTTCGCCAGCTCATACCTGGTGATGAAGCTTTTGTATTACTCCCTGCGCATAATAATCGTCTTTTAATTACCTGGAGAGGTCCTTTCAGGATCATCTCAAGAATATCCGATGTCGACTACATCGTTGATGTTAATGGTAAACATAAAACCTTCCACATTAATATGTTGAAGGAATATTACTCACGTCCTGATTATCTACAATCAGTGTTCCAAGCAACTGACGATCCTACACCTCCTATTCAACACTATTCTAGTTTGTCTGTCATCCAAGAAGAGGAATCTTCTTTCGATGATGTACAACTACCAATACCAGTTGTACCACTCCATTCCACTGAGAAATGGAATGATGTTACTATCTCATCTACTCTTACTGATGATCAACGTCAGCAAGTCTCTAATATTCTACACACGTATGAGGATGTCCTCACTGACATCCCAGGTCATACGTCAGTCATCCAACATGACATTATTCTGACTGACGATACACCGATTCGAGTTCGCCCATATCCTATTCCTTTACACTTTCGTGATAAGGTTGATAAGGAATTGGATGAGATGCTTCAATTAAATATAATTGAACCATCTTCATCACCATATTCTTCTTCTATGGTAATCATTAGGAAGAAGGACAACAATATACGTCTTTGCGTAGATTACAGGAAATTAAACAAAGTTACAAAATTCGATGCGGAACCATTACCTCTTTTAGACGACTTATTAGAGAAATTATCTCATGCCACATTCTTTTCGAAATTTGACCTTTCAAAGGGTTATTGGCAAGTGCCATTAACCCCTAAAGCAAAGCCATTCACCGCTTTCTCGACGCCACGGGGTCTTTTTCAATGGAATTTTATGCCATTCGGTCTAATGAATGCGCCAGCTACCTTTGTACGCATGATGCGCCGCATATTGTCTCATCGTCCCGATGTCATTACTTATATAGATGACATCTGTCTTTTCAGTGACTCTTGGGATGAACATATTCAGGGTTTAAAATCTTTACTTTCTACCTTACGGGATTATAACTTAACAGCAAAACCTTCAAAGGCTTTTGTCGGTTTTCATGACATCTCATTTCTTGGTCACCGTATAGGTCGCGGTTTAATGTATACAGAAGACAGTAACGTCTCTAAAATTTTAAACATCTCAGCACCTAAGACAAAAAAACAAGTGAGGTCGATCTTAGGACTAATACAGTTCTATTCTAAATTCATCCCTCATTTGTCTACTATAACTGCACCTCTTTCTTCGTTACTGAAGAAAGGCACACCTAATGTAATAAAGTGGTCGCAGGATCATCAAACGGCTTTAGATTATATAAAACAATTTTTTTCAAATAAACCTTTTTTAAGGTTGCCTAACAAAGATCTCACCTTTGTTCTTCGCAGTGATGCTTCTTCCTACGCTATCGCGGCAGTTTTGATGCAGGAATACGGAGGCACCTTATTTCCGATTATGTACGTATCCAGAAAGCTTACGACGAGCGAGATGAAGTATTCCGTTCTAGATAAAGAGCTCCTCGCTCTTGTCTGGTCAATCACAAAACTGGATCGTTATCTCCTCGGATCACACTTTGTGGTGGAATCCGACCAGAAAGCTCTTACAGCACTGAACACAGGGAACGTGAAGTCATCAAAGTCAGCGCGTTACGCTATTGCGCTTCAACCGTTCCATTTTGAGATACGAGCTATTCCTGGAGTACAGAATGTGTTTGCAGACTGTCTTTCAAGATGCCCTAGTGAACACGTCGAAATTAAACCACTTCCAGATGGTGAAACGTCCTCACAGAAACATGAATAACTTTGTACATGGTCACTGATTATACATCTGTGGAGACTATGTGTAGTTCTGCAGTATTCGTATATATATATAACTTTCAGAATATACTTACGTATGGATTATAACATTATTTCTTGTGAAGTAACGTTTTGTTAGAACGGGAACAGTGATATTAAAGTAACATTTTTTTTTTAGTATGGAAACATTGGTAAGAGTGACAAATAGACATTCACTATTGTTATGGAACAGATTACACTACATATCGTGTTCGTAAACTTATTTCAGACATGGTACATTTAGAACATATTCTTGTCGATTTAACTAGTTCTAAAAGAATATTAACAATGAGTGAAATTGAAATCACTTAGAATAAATTAGTAATTAGTTATTTGTTCATAAATTAAGTACTACTAATTAGTATAATTCAATTTAATCAATTTGATTGATTATAAATCACACATCTACTAACTTTATTAGTGTTTCGCAATACGTGTATTCACGTATCCCACTACATGATATCTCACTTTTAGATAACTAGTCAAACTTACTAATGTTAGGAAATAGTAAGTGCGTTGCTTCTTAAAGTGTTTAATTATGCTTTGTTTCATTTTGCATGTTATATTTTAAAATTTTCTGTTTTATTGATTCTTTTATCATTGATCATCATCAGTGTTGCTGTTCATTTTCATTTTTGAAATCATATGTTTCAAATTTCTTTTAAAACAATTTTGTTGAATTTTATTATCATCTTTTTTTTTATGGTTTATTTCATTTTCATTTTCAACTTCTTTTTACTTCGAATATTACCACATCGTTCCAAAGTAGGTCGATGGTGGATGTGTGCTTTAATGCATACTATCATTTAGTTATATTGTTTTCATTTAATATTCTTTTCTTAATATGATATAATTTTATGCATGTCATAAATCTTGTTGTAGTTTTGACTCACCTCTCTCGAGTAATTAGTTCGAAAAAAATTAATAGAATTAATTTTTTTAAGGGGAGGTAATAAGGGAGCTGTTACGTACATTTATTACCTACGGGGGTAGTCTTCGGTCCTGCCAAATGTACGCACCAGTTTTATATAGTTATATTATTTGTGCGTTCGATTGATTCACGCACTGACGTGCACAATGCTGTGTGAGTTGCTTTGGACGCACGTGTAACCTAGTTGAGTAGATTGTGACGTCATGATAGGGGCAGCTCGGACGACATTTATGTCCGCAGTGTTATTCTTTGATTCCTGGCAAATTTGAAGATGCCATCAGTTGTATTCGTATCTATTGGTCTTCATGGCGAAGCCAATAGTGGAAGAATGAAGTAAGTGTCGCCCCATTTCTTATGGCAAGTTTAATTATGTAAATTAAAGTATCAGGCCGCTCCTATTAATGGTCTAGCGGGAATTCATCGGAGATGACATTCCTAGAATTGGACACACGGAGTCGATAGCCTTTGGAATCTTTTCGTAGAGGGAGAATCCATATGTGGAATCAAGTTAATGAATATATATATGCTTCACATGTTTAATATGCCGTTTTACCTATGCCAAAGTCGTGGTATGGATACCGAGAGGTTAGCCAAGATGAAACACTAACCTGGTTGTATTGTTATATCTGCCTTTGTTTGGATTGGATATGCTATCTAAGAATTTTATGAAGAAAGTCTGGGATGCTTACAAGTATGATATAAATTATTGCTCCGTGAGAATGAATCCGTTTGCCTTAATAAACGTCCTTGGGAGAAGGTCAACGGACGTTAATACCATGTCTGTTATATGGTAATGGAAGTGATCCTTAGTCACTGGAATATAAGAGAACTTAACTGTTAGAGAATCTACAACAACTATTAACAGTGATATTAACATTTGACGTATGATCTTCGCATCTGTAACTATGATTGTATTGTTCCACTTCGTTGGTGTCACGTCAATAAAATATATGTACTGTAATCACCGACGTGTGTGCTGCCAATACTTGCCCAGTTCACCCAATGCAACGATACTTGTTGGAATTTTCGTTTGAAGAACTTTGTTGACATTCATTCCGTTTTAACCATTCGCGTTTCAATTTACCTCTTCACTGAACTCAATGATAAAATGGAGTCAACAGGGAGCCTGCGCCAAATTTGTTGCCGAACGAACTGAAGGAGGCGCAACAAAAGGACCCTACTCTAGAGCTCTGCTTTAAAAAACTGCCCATGGCTAAGGACCCCAGACACAACGGAGACATCTTTTCTAAGGATGGCGTATTGTATCGTAGAACGGGAAACCCGGACATGGGGAATAACCAGCTCCTAGTTCCGACGCAGTACCGAAGCCAGATCTTAGAGATGGGGCACTCTCTTCCCTTTAGCGGACATATGGGACAAAACGCCACTATTCAGCGAATAAAAACCCACTATTGGTGGCCAGGAATGAACTCTGACATTGTCAGGTACGTGAAATCCTGCGCCCAGTGCCAACGGGTTGCACCCAAGCACTTGACACCCCTAGTACCTATGGGGCAAATGCCAATAGTAGGGACTCCATTTGAACGGGTTGCTGTCGACATTATTGGTCCTCTGAAAAAGACCAAAAGAAGGAACAGGTTCATCCTGACCTTAGTTGACACTTGCACTATGTGGGCCGAAGCTGTACCGCTAACATGCATAGATTCCAAGCATATTGCAGAAGCCCTCGTGCAAATTTTTACACGGTTGGGATTCCCTCAACAAGTTTTGACGGACAATGGATCCCAATTCCGTAGCCTGTTAATGGAGGAGATCTTTAAGATCTTGAGGGCCAAACATATCCACACAAGTCCCTACCATCCGGCCGGAAATGGGCTTGTGGAACGGTTTAATGGCAGCCTCACCACCATGTTACGTAAGCTGGGTCAGGAGAAACCGGAAGACTGGGACCTATATATATCGGCTGCCTTATTCGCCTACCGAGAGGTACCCCAAGCGTCTACGGGATTCCCGCCTGCTACACTTTTATTTGGCAGACCTATAAAGGGGCCATTAGAAGCCTTACTTCGGTCCCTGACAGACCAAAAGGCTGACGAGACAGTCGTCTCTGCAAGCAAGTATGTATCTGAGCTCAAGGAAAGGCTAAAGCTAGGATGGGATCTAGCTACAACCAACCTTATGAAAGCCCGCGCTAAACACGCTAAAAGATACAACAAAGCTGCAAAAGAGAGAGAGCTCCAACCAGGGGAGAAAGTTTTGTTGCTACTCCCAACCGGAAGCAATAAACTTCGCATCGGATGGCAAGGGCCGTTTACCGTCCTTAAAAAGATCTCACATACCAATTACAAGATCTCCATCAAAGGAAAGGAGAAGGTCTTCCACATAAATCTGCTAAAGAAATATTTGGAAAGACCGGTGCCATCCTCCGAGCATCTCCTGGCTGTCGCCATAGCAACGGAAGACGAGGAAGATGATGATGGTTGCATGGAGTATCCACTGCAACCCACAGAATCCTTTAAAGATGTCAAGTTCGGCGACAATCTCTCACCTGAACAACAAACAGAAACCAGGGCTCTACTAAAACAGTACAGTGCAGTCTTAACGGATGTACCTGGTCGAACAAATCTCATTGAATTTGATATGAAATTAACAAACGAGACCCCTGTTCAAACCAGAGTTTATCCCATCCCGTACGCCAAAGCGGATGCACTTTGCGGAGAAATAGACAAGCTGCGTCAGGCAGGAATTATCAGTGAGTCTACATCTCCTTACAGCTCGAGTGTAGTGCTGTTGCAGAAGCCCAATAAGGAAGTTAGGCTGTGCATTGATTACAGGTTGCTAAACGCTGTAACGGAATTCCAGCCCGAACCTCTCCAAACTGTTTCTGAGTTGTTCACCAAGCTCAGCAAAGCAAAGATCTTCTCCAAGATTGACCTCAGTAAAGGTTATTATCAAATACCAGTCAAGGAGGAAATTAAACCTTTGTTAGCTTTCAGCACTAGCGAAGGACATTACACATTTAATGTGATGCCGTTCGGTTTGCATAACGCACCAGGAGTGTTCACCAGGATGATGAGGAAGCTTCTAGAGCCTTTGCAAAGTCCCCATATCCATAATTTCATGGATGACATATTAATTGCATCGGAAACCTATGAAGAACATATTGCTACGGTTGCTATGCTCCTCAGGAGACTACAGGAAACGGGTCTCACAGCCAGACCTAGCAAATGTCTCATCGGGTTTGAACAGTTAGACTTCCTGGGGCATACTATTTCTCACGGATGCAGTTGGCCTATTAAGAAGAACGTGGAGAAAATTGTGGCAGCAAAAAGACCCCGAACGAAGAAAGACGACGTTTCCTTCATATCGCTATGTGCATACTATCAGAAATACATCCAGAACTTCAACGGACTGACAGCACCTCTGACTGACCTCACCAAGAAAGGTTGTCCTGATAAGGTCATATGGGATCAAAAGTGCGAACACGCGTATAGCACTTTGAAAGGACAGTTGTCGGCATACCCCATCCTAAGGTTACCTGACCTTAAGAAACCTTTCATACTGAGAGTTGACGCGTCAGGTCAGGGCATCGGATCAACATTGCTGCAAGCCGATGACAGTGACCTGAACATGCTATTTCCAGTTGCCTATGGCAGTCGGAAACTGAATAAAGCGGAACGCAACTACAGTGTCGTTGAAAGAGAATGTCTCGCTCTGATTCATGGCATCAGACGCCATCATGAGTTTCTGTATGGTACTTCTTTCACGGTGCAAACAGACCATGCTCCACTAGCTTTCCTGGGTGCCAAGAAGGAATTCAACGCAAGGATAATGCGTTGGGCCTTGCTATTGAGTGTTTACTCCTTCAAAGTGGAATATATTCCAGGAAAACAGAATGTCGGAGCTGACTTCTTGAGTAGAAACTGGACCACGGAGGAAGAGGAGAAAATCGACGATGCCAATCACCCTAAAACTACCGATCAGGGCAGCTTCATTGTCATAAATTAAACATGAAAACGAGTTTCCATGTCTCAAAAGTGGGGACGATTGTGACGTACGTCTAAGTATGACAAATGAATTTCCCTGACTCGATGGATGATAACAGAATATTGGCCTCTCATAACTTTAGAACCCCTGATCATCTGTTGTAACTTTTACCGGCATGCAGCGGTACCATCAAAGAACAGGCTGATCTTCAGAATTCAACGTGGAGCGACCGCGATCTAAAGAATCAGGGACTTGCAGCTCACAGAGTTAGCTTCTCTGGAACTTTTCACACTCTTATGCG
The DNA here is from genome assembly GCA_024509875.1 of Oreohelix idahoensis. NCBI lineage: Eukaryota > Metazoa > Mollusca > Gastropoda > Stylommatophora > Oreohelicidae > Oreohelix > Oreohelix idahoensis. The sequence goes on along the minus strand of JAMPIV010020781.1, from coordinate 56,878 downwards.
AGCAGCCTGAGACGGAAGAAAATCGGTAGACCGGGGAAAACGTAGGAATCGCAACGTTTAACACATCGGCGAGGTACCCCGAATTTTGCTCAAGATCAAGAAAGGTGCGAAAATTTAACACGCCCCATTCAAGTTACATTCGATAAGTATAAATAGAGAACTCCGATAAACTGCATTTTATCGTTCGCTCTGACAGAATCCTAGTGCACTAGCATAGTCGGATTCCTGCTGGATTTCATCTACCTTCGTGACTATTGGAGTGTATTCTTTCTGTGCAGACGGTAATTTATACATTAGCTTCGAGTGATCATTGGTCGAGTTATTTCTATTGATTTCAATGGATTGTGGTGTAAATTTAACCTTATTAAATAAACCCATTTTCAAAGTTCTAGTGCAAACTAATGTTACAGCTAAAAGTATTTCCTAATACAATTGACGCGTAAATTTATTTTGCAGACGTTAAAGAGAATTATAACTTTAATACAGTTTAGTTCTGTATAGATAGATGTGCGTTTAATTATTTTTAACTCACGGGTAGTTTTCCTGATTTGTTAATTGACGACGCTAATAAGTAAATAGGCTAACTGTAATTTATCGCGTCAGATTATAATATGATTTGTAATGCATTTCTTGTTTTGATTATCTTTCATTCAGAACGATCATTCAACCTGCATCCCAGCAATTATTAACTATATACAGAGTTCTGCCAAACTCAATTTGATAACTCCAGTAACATATGAACCTTTTTAAAGCTAAACTTGTGGCGACCTGTAATGGGCCCCGCTCCTCCGAATTTAACTGAGAATAAGAGCTACCCAAGAAACACTTTTAAAATACTAGTTCATATAGGCGAGTCCTTAAAGGAAACTGGAAGCAGAACATATTTTATTCACTGCCCCTATTTGTGAAGAAAAAGCATCGATACCTGAACACTGTCTGTCACGCATATTCAGTGAATTTTAAACCCCCCCCCCCCCCCCTCCCCGAAGAAGAACTTACCTCAGTGTTTTTCTTAACTTGTGACATTACGGAAAAAGGAAGTTATCTCCACCAGCTGTGCCGATTTTAGGAACCACACCATACCTCACGCTTAGCCAAGTGCCTGTGCCATTCATTAGGAACTTTATCTAAACCAACAGTAGCCTTTACGCTTCACCGTCTGGCGATTTTTTGAGACTATTTGTTACCTCGTTAAATCTGGGGCCTGACACGGAAGAAATAAGAGGACCAGTCCATTATTCCACGGTATTAGCTGCTGTGATAAATAATTCCTAGATTGACAGAATTCACCATTTTGGTAAGTCTGCGTGTGTGTTTGTTGGGATGGCCAGCCCTAGTGTGTTTTTTTGAATGAAAGGAGATTTATCTTTTCTTTACCCTTTTAATTAGTTCGACCTTATACTAAGGTGCATTATATTCCTTGTACGGGATCTCTCCTAGTGGGATTGGGTAACTGTGTACATTTCCCCTCCCGTAAAAATTTGTTGATTTAAAGGGAGACAATTGAGAACCCTAGCTTTCCTCTACCCCCCCCCCCCCCTTCTTCTGTAACCCCTTGCCTCAGAGTAATAAATTTACCAGTGGGTTAAATTGCCTATCTCTGATCCCCCCCCCCCCCCCCCTTTTCTTGTCTTTTGGGACCGGGTTTTGTCTGTTAGTAGATATAAACGGGAAACGGTGGATGGGATATTTCTCCTCAAAAGCCCCTCTTCCCTAGTTATATTTGTATTCTGTAACTTTTTGATTTTTGACTGTAAATGTACAATTATGTGTGAGTCCTTTATGATAATAAAGGTATGAATATTTATTTGTGTTGGTTGTCGGTTGGCCTAAAACTCCAAACATTTCCATCTGTGTAGTTTGTATTCATGTACGCTGAGCGACAGAATCACCAAATCGGTGAGCGCGCCTGAGCGACTGGAATTGACACAATTGTTTGTGCAGAAGAGAGATAGGAGTAGTCTGTGAGAAAACAGATATTGTCGTAATAAGAGACTGTCCTTGCTCCTTCCCAGCGCTTGTGAATCTACTACCTCATTCACCTAAATCCTTATTCTCACAGAGCCTTCAATATCACTTTACGCTCTAAAGGGACCAATATTCATCAGCACCCTCTCAGATAAAAATTACGACAGTCAGTTTGAACTCCCCTCCTCAAATTATGTATAAGATACTATTCTATAGATTCTGCTACTATGGCCATTTTTAACTTGGACAATATTTGAATAGGGGAACGCCACCACTTTTTGTCAGTGCTCCGCGCTGGATTTGAAAGTATTGACGATTTGCTAATGATACCCCCCCTTCCCTAAAGTACAAGCTTTTTGGTAGCTCCGCCCTAATTTTTAAAAGTAACGTTAGAATGACTTGGCAAGCGGCCCAGACATCGTTTATTTTTATAGGAGTGAAAGAGTAAAAGAAAAGAGGCTACTGTCCAAAATCTATAAATAACTACGCCACTTGTATTGTATCTAAGTCCCCCCAGCAACGGAGTATTTGAAACAAAATCTTAACCCGCCCGCTCCCTCTCAGTTTTTTTTTTTTCTGCTAACGGAAGCATGACAGACGCCTATCGCGTGCTTAGAGGGGGGAAAACGATGGTGGATTGTAAAAAGAAAAAAAAAAAATCTTTACCCCACCAACTCCGTCACAAATTTTTCTGACGAAAGACTAAAAGCGGGGCATAAATTCAAATCAACGCGTGGTGCGAGAGAGAGAAGGGGAGGAATGGAAAAGACTTAGAAGAATATTTATTTCTTTATAAAAATGAAAGAGAGTAAATAAAAGAGATACTTTGACAATAAAGTACTGTTGTTTCATATAATAACTTATCGGGACTTAGAATCTTTCTTTCCCTAATATGTTAGCACAGTGAAAAGGGCCCATAATAATAAATAAAGAGAAAAGTACAATGATGAAAACTAAGATAAAGGCGTAGATGAAAATATACTGGGTAGATAAAGGACATTAGCCTGATTAAAAATCATTTTTCATCTTTTTGATAGCTTCAAAAGTGACTGAGTTATCGCATAAAATAAAGTTGACAAAACATACAGACGAGCACACTGACATCCCAGCTCGATTTTAAAAGTAACATTTTTCGAGGCGTTGCTTGGAAACAAGTCACATTGACTTGCCTCTTTTTTGGTAGACTATTGGGAGGAAGGGAGAAGTAAAACTGTGACGTTTTGCCCCTCCTAAAGAGACTGACAAACTTATTTGAAAAGCGTAAATAAAGGTTGGGAATTTCAAAAATAAATGTCAAATCGTTGTAGTTTAAACTGATTGGTTAATGTTAGAATAGACATAGAGGGAAATAAAACTACCGCGTCTACTAGGCAGGGGACCACTTGAGAGAGAATTTTCATACACGGAAGGTCAGAGCAAGTAATGAGCAAATTGCCTTTGCGTCTGAAGTAGCGGCTGTCTAAGAGTGACCATTGACAGCCGGTTAAACCTTAACAAAGTGTGTGATTATTTCATTGATTGTGGTAAGATGAATAACCTTTTTAATTCATTATTCATGTAGAGACTAACCCAGATAGGGCGCCATAACATTGTGTGTGTACGACATTTTGCCTTTGTGGGAGATTGCGACATACTATGGAGCAGAGGCATGTCTAAGAAGGTCTTAGGAAGCAAATCAAACTAAATTTGAATTGAATATTGTCATACATATTTTGACTGTAAGACCAGGAAGTCACTGGCAGGCCTATTGGTATATTAAACTTTGAAGAAAAGACAAGATTGTATTTCAGCTGAAGATGATGATGATGTATATTGACAGGGGTGTTGAGACTATGTGGAAAAGAAGATACCCACTATTTATGAAGAAGTCAGAATAAAGTTAAAAACTGTAGCTAATTTAGTTAGCTCTTTTAACTGATCAACATACTTGTTTAATGATGTTAAATTGGTAGTGGTGGAGACCATTAACTAGGGACTTAGGAAGACCTGTACATCTTGTTTCAGGGTTACATCACCCAGTTTCAAGTTGGTCAGAAGTCGGAGCTGCAGCAGTTGAGGCAACCTACCGGTTGTTTCTTTATAAAAGCATACAAGTATTAGCAGACTCCAGAATACACGGCAGTGGATCATGTGTATTTCTCAAACCAGTCATCCAGGGTCTACGTGGACTAAAAGATAAGCCTATATCTAGCGGGCTTATGCAGACTCAAATAAATTTAATCTCCACCCTATTCAGAAACAGTATGTGAAGTGATGTGAAAACCAGTTGTTCCCCAATATTGACTCTTCGTATAACAGGGGTTTTTCCACCAGGGAATAACAGTTTAGAAACTTTAACATATTAAAATATATTGGACAGATGTCCTGCTTGTGTATTTAATTTGATAAAGCCATATTTTCATTTTAAGTTAAACATTCCTGTCCTAAAAAATTTGAGGGACAGGAAATTAAATTGTATATACACATATATCCTAACTTTAAACCCAGTCTTGTTTAATTAATTTTAGTAATTTACATGTGTATTTGTTTAACGCAATTATCACAACATTTCCATTACCCTAGACACCTAGCCATATTGACACACAGACACCAACAATATAAAATAGACTCAAAATATATCGCAGATTGAGGTCATAGGGTGGTAGCAGTCAGGTACCCTGAGAACATCTTCATCAACTATTAGACTCAGGGACTTGCATAGCTGACCTCACTCTGTAGACAAATAATATTGATCTTGTATAACATCAAAACCCACCACAGATATCACAATTTTGATGGGGGACCTAAATGCAAAAATAGGAACAGACAACACCAGCTTTGAAGAAATCATGGGAAGGCAAGGATTAGGTACGATGAACAAGAATGGGGAACTATTAACTAACTTCTGTGCTTCAAATCAACTAGCTATAGGAGGTAGCATATTTCCACATAAAAGAATGCATAAGACAACATGGATATCACTAGACCACAGAACTGAGAATCAGATTGATCACATATGCATAAATAAGAAGTTTAGGTCATCATTGCATGATGTAAAAGTATATAGATGAGCAGAAGAATAGAAGGATTGAAATGGTATGACAAAGTCACAAATGTGAAACTGATGACAAGAGCCAGTGGAACAAGAGTTAAGAAGAAGACGCTGGCGATGAATAGGACACACACTGAGGAAACCTGCTGATAGCATTACAAGGTAGTCCTTGTTCTGGAATCCCCAGGGAAAGAGAGGCAGAGGTAGACCAAAAAAACACGTGAAGAAGAGAGCTAGATACAGAAGTGAACATGATGAGGAAAACATGGAAAGACCTTGAGCAGATGGCACGTGACAGGAGACTTGGCATGTGTTTGTTGAAGGCCTATGCTCCTTGGGGAGCTAAAGGGTACTGACTGATTGACATGAGAAATTCAAAATGATAAACCACATACGAAAGAAGACTTGATTAGAAATCATGACAAAAGCTAACAATAGCTCAGCTATCTTCTCAGATTCGCTGTCAGTGATTACAACGCTGAAAAGTCAAAGTAATGATGAACTGGATGACCTTAGAGTAACACTTCACAGACTATGTCAGCAATACAAAAGAGTCGTGATACAGTGGATCCCTTCTCACTGCAACATCCCTGGAAATGAAGAGGCTGATAGATTGGCAAAGGAAGGGGGAAAGCTTCCTCAACTTGACACAAATATAACTTATGAGGAGGCCAAGAGTTTTATCAAGTGCAGGTACAGGCACAAGTGGGAAGCAGAGCATCCAGGCCACACAAAAAATGATACGTATTACCAGCTCAGCAGAAGTGAACAAGTGGTAATCTTCAGACTTCGCACATGTCATAACAGATTAAGATACCATCTATTCAACAAATTAAAGATAGGAACTACTGATGAGTGTGACTGTGGCACTGATAAAATGACTGCCGAACATCTGCTTCAAAGGTGCCCAACATATGATGAACAGAGAAAACGCATATGACCATCACCAGTACCATTCCTGGAGAAAATCTATGGAGATATCAACAGCCTCAGGCTGACCACTGCTTTCTTTGAACTTATTCAAGTTGACATCTGAGATCCACAGGGCTAAGTCATCTGCAAAGGAGGCATTGTGAGTTCTTGGAATATTTTCTATGTCATTAATATTTGCGAGGAACAACGTGGGTGAGAGGACTTCCCCTTGGGGAACACCCTGCTCCAATACCATCTTCCTACTGGTCTGTCCTTGTAGCTGGACTCTGGCAGTTCTGGTGCAAGCTTTTTGTTGTCATGACTCCTTTGTTCATCAATGATGGCCTTTCTTCTGTCTATAGGGACATCAATGTGGTTTGCACCAGCATAGTGTTTCATGAGTGCACTTGCAGCTTTTTTTCCCAAAAGCATATTTTCACCTTGTTTGATTGTGATGTGATTTTTGTAAGGTTCTTCGTTGTTCAAAGCTCTAACTAGTTTCCACATTTTTTCCCCTTCTTTATCTAGGTTGAGATTTTCTGTTGTTTGCTTCCAGCAGTCTCTTGTTGTTTGGTTTAATGTTCTTTTGTACTTTGCAGTGGTTGCTTTGAGCAAGATGTTTGCCTCAGTTGTTTGTTCTGTTTCTGCTGTGTCTCTGGCTTCTGTTACCTCATCTTCAAGTTTTTGCAGTTCTTCATTCCAGTATGGTTTATAGTTCTTTCTTGCCCCTCTCAGAATAGTCTCAATAGCTGCTTGAAGTATTGCTCTATTAAAGCATTCAACTATATTTTTCATGCTGTTGTTTCGTGTGTTGATGGTCTCGCAAAGACTGTCAGTCAGCACTGCAAAACTGTCCCAGTCAGCTCTTTTGTAATTCCATAGGGGCAATGGTTTTACTTCATGGGGAACATACTCCATATTAACCACTAGCTTTATTGGTCTGTGGTCGCTGCCTGCTAGCTGGTCAAGTACCTGTCGGTCAATTTTGTGAAGGATGTCCCCTGTGGCGAAATCTAGGTCTGGAGTGGAAGTGGTGTGCCATCTTCTAGAGTAGAAACTGGGTTTATCATCTGGCCTGTTGATAAGGTGAAGGTTTGTGTCTATCTCCCAGTCTTCCACTTCCTCTCCTCTACTGTCTGTAACCGGATATCCCCATCGTTCCGAGTGGCTGTTGAAGTCTCCGACCACTATGCAGTTTGAGCTCTTTATTTCCATTCTTGCAAGTGAGAGGTCTTTGCTCGGTGGGCCATACAAATTGTAGATACGCATGTTCGTGTCCTTTATTTTAATGTCAACCCCTAAAATTTCCGACTGGTCGTTGAAGTTAACGGATACCTTGCTACTTGGTATTGAGTTTCGGCTAAGTAATAGCACACCTCCTTTGTGTCCTTCTCGATCGAGTCGGAAAGCCTAGTATCCTCTTATTGAGAATCTGTGGTTGCTGTTGAGATGTGTTTCTTGGATGCAAGCCACATCAATTTGATCCTCATAAAGGCGGTTTTTTTAGGGGGACTTTTTTGTTGAGAACTCCTGCATTCCACTGCAGAATGTTGAGTGTTCTTGGTGTTTGGTCAATAGCTTTTGCCCTTCCCCTCTGTACCTTGATTCCACAATTCAGGGGAAGGTGACCACCAGTAGTATTGGTTGGACCCCTCAAGGCGGGGGGTCCGGCACTCTCGCCACCTGGCGGGACTCCACGGGACGAGCACCACAATGATTAAATTGTATTCGTGACATCTTCATTAGGCGAAGTACGTTGCACTGTTTCATTAAGCATGTAGCCCAGTGCATCCGATTTCAACAGGCGTTTCTGTAGGGTTGCGTTCCTTAGCCCTTGACTGTCCCCAGCCTACCTGCAAGGCAGCAGGTGGTTTAAAATCAGAGTTTTCCTTCTCCTAGACGAACTGCCTTCCAAGGCTTACGAGCTTCATCTACCCAGGATTTAACCCATGCCTGGGGTTTGGGTTGGTGCTGGCCAGAGCATGGTCCACTAGCCGGTGGGTACTGCGCCTACACCGTGAGGGGTCCCAAACTACTCCCGATAGACGACAAACAGTGAAGAATGAGGCAAGAAAGCATTTAACCCATGAAGTGGGTGTGGATTGGTGCAGACCAGAGCATGTACCACTTGCCGGTGGGTTCTGCATCTACACCTATAGGGTTCTACCTACTCCTCAGCCCATTTAGTCTGGCCCCTCACCAAGGACCTGTCTGGCTTGGGTGACCCTGTCAGGAGTAAAACTCCCGCCGGCATAGCTCCCAGGGTCATTGGAGCACTCAAGCTCTCCAACCAACAGCAAGGTAGGCTTAGGCTACATGTGGAGAGAAAATATGTGTTTGATAGCAGATAAAGTTTTTCGTAGCAGGTTCTTTTCAAACGTATATAGATTATTGCTAGTAAAAAAACAAAACATGATTATTATTTTCTGTCATACATACTTCAAATATAAAAGATATAGTCTAGTGATTGTGTTGAGCTGTATTTTTTAAATAAAAGTTTCTCTTTTCGGTGAGACACGACCCATTCAACCTAGACATACAGATAACGCCTGTTATATTAGGATACATGTCTATTAGACCAGCGTTGATTGATTTATTTTTTTTTTATTTATACCCCTTCTGGGGCTCAAAGTGAGGTATATTGACTTTATTGAGTTACATGTGTGAATTGTGTGATCCCGGACTAAGTCCTGAAAAGGACTAACATTATCTAACTGCTGTTGTTGTTGTTGTTGTTTTCGTCTACTATGCTGCTGTAATACCCTGTTCAACCTGAAAGTTTGGTTATAATTGGGGTATATAGGGTGTTATCGTCTTCACTGGTATCTCGTTCGTAGTCCTGGAGGTGATCGGTCCTGAAAAGGACCACTAGCTGGCTGTCTGGGTTCCTCTGTCCGTTTGTGGTGCCGTGTCGCGCTCATGGTGTTTTTTATGTCCTGCCTCACTATCTGGCTTGTTTGGTTTTGTGTGTTTCTACGCTCTTAGTTTCTGTTGCTTTTGTCTTCTTGCTCTCCTGTATCTGTGACAGTGCTTTTTCAATTATCGTTGGTAGTAGCTGTTCTAGCGTTTCTTGTATGATTTCTTTTACTGCTTGGTTGTTCGTTTTAGTTTCTCGCGTGCTGTTTGATGATATTTTCTCAATGGCTATTCTTTCTGCTTCTATTCTTTTGAGTATTTTTGTGTTTTCTTCTGTCAGCTCTTTCAGCTTCTTGACATCTGTTTCTACTTGTCGCTGGATTCTTTTCATTTCTTCCATCACGTGTTTTATGTTCTGCATGTTTATCGCATCTTCTCCACTGTCGGTTGGTTCTTCGGCGGCTTGCTTGCTGTTTTCGATTCGCAGCTTTATTTTCATTTCTCTGACTTCAGCGGTCAGCTTGTGTAACTGTCGTCTGTCTATTGTGCGTTGTTTATCTGCAATATCCGCAGCCACTCTGTGTTTTGCCTCCTTGAAGGGGATGTTTTTGGAAACCGCTTCCTTCAGGATGCTCTTGGTTTCCTGGAACATCGGGCAGCCTCGGTATCTAGCCCCATGGTTTCCGAGGCAGTTTGCACAGGAGCGGTTTGAGTTTATTGCTTTGTAGTTGTTGTCCTCCTTCGCCTTGGGACAATCGCGGTATGGGTGGCCACCCGCACAATATCGACAGACTGCATCCCTCCTGCACGTCTTCTTTGTGTGCGAGAACTGCTGGCAGTTGGAGCACTGCATCACCGGAGGGATATAGGCTTCTATCTTTTTGGTTTTGGTTTCGAGCGTCAGTCTCTCGGGTCTTGTCGATCCTTCTACCGTAACTATCATCAGATTGGTATCTTTCTTGGCCCAGGTTTTTAGTCTCTCGACCTGCTTGATTTTTAGATTTGCGTTTTCATCCTGAAGGTGTCTGTGGACCTCGGCTTCGGAACAGCTGGTATCCACCCCTCTGATGACCAACTTCTTTGTTATGTATTTCTCCACCACCACTTTTATTTGGTGGGGCAACTGGACTTCTTTTGGGCTAGATTCCAGTTCGGTCATCAGCGAGGTGGTTTTGTCTGTTTTGTTGAGTGAAAGCACGACTCCCTTTTCGTGCCTCCCTACTTTAGCGATACCTCTTCTTCCAGTTATCACCTCGAGGATGTTGATCACCTTGTTGTCGGGTAGGGCCCTGAGTGAGGCCTCGCTTCCTGACGTCTGGGTGATCTTTACGATTCTCTCCCGTATCGTTTCTGCGTTATTGGTCCCTTTGGTGTTTGATCTTTGTTCCCCTCCACAGTCTTGGCTCGAATCTTTCTCCCGTTCTTTGTTATAAGGTGTTATATCTTGCTTCTGGGCCCTTGAGTTGTCTGCTGTTGTTTCCTTAGGACCAGGAGTGGTAGCTTGCTTCTCAGTGTTTTCGATGTTCAGCACTCCTGGGTCTACTTCTACTATCGCTTCTTGAAGAGCGAGCCTAAGGAACTCGTCTCCGTCGTCAATTCTTCGAAGTGTATCTATATTGGTGTCTTCGATATCTACCTTTTGTATCTGTCTTTGCTGAGGAGCTGTCTCTGTCAGTTCTTTCATCTAACTGCTACAATAAAGCCCTAAAAATGACTTGCCAGCTACGCCTAAATAAACTGCTTGGTAAAATGTAATTAAATCTATGCAAACAGTAATAATAACTTTAATACTACATAAAAGTAATATTTTTTTTATTTTCGCATAAAGCAGTAGTGTTTGTTTAAATAATTTAAATTGCTATGTAAAATAAAGAAATGTAGAGTTGTAAATTATGGCCTTTTAATAATTATTGTATCATTTGGATTGTTTCCCTTGATACTGATAGACACTACATTTATATTACTTCCCTTGATTACTCTTGAATTTTTTAAAACTTGATTATAGCCCCTGATTTGTTTACATTTCTTTATGGAAAACTTTAATTACTCATGTCATAATTACAATATTAAATTATGAAATAACTACATGGCGTTACCTGGCAGTAATTAAAGAGACTGTGCCAAAATTCATTAAGAAATAATTAAATAAGGCATGCGGATTTGTATTAAGAAAATACAATCAAACAACTGTATTTTGCCTTTTATTTATATAGACAAAATGGACACAGATATATTTATACAATATTAGAAATTTGTAATAAATGATTGAGGCAATATCAAATACACGACAATGTATCAGTGCTTACAGTGGTAAAGTTATATAATTCTACTTGGTCGAATGTTGCCAGTATAAGGCTCCACCACAGTGTGCAAGGTATTACAAATAAACCAGCATAAGTCATACTACTTCGCAGACCAAGGACAATGGCAAAATGCAACTGCGTGTTACGGCTGTGGAGAAGAATGCACTTGGCCAAATGGCAATTTTGACACCCCTGCCATACCAGGTCTAGGAAATAGATCGCGATAATTATGCCTGTGATTAAGCAGTGTAGTCGACAAGAGTCAATCGACTCGGACTCGAGTCAGACTTATAATGCACTCTTAATGAAGGAGAATGAAAAAATGTTTTTGGTTTAAATTATATCTCCCAAATATCACAGCGCATACAAACATTGCATTGTGCAAACATATTTTACTTCAATGTACACAGATGGATCTAAGGGAGATGATAACAAATTGGGGACAGGAATTTATGTTCCCATGTGGCAAATGGTGAAACGATATAGTATAACAGATAACACATCTGTTTTCATGGCAGAGATGGTTGCAATTCTGAAAGCTCTGGAAATCTCTAGCAACTCTCCTCATAAATTGACAGTATTAACAGACTCACTTTCTGCTATTCAAGCAATAAGAAACTTATGAGAATGCAGTAGACCTGATATAGCAGAAGAGATATTACTGGCAAATACTTACCTATGCTCCAGAGGATGTTCTGTTCTAATAGCTTGGATACCTTCACATGTTGGAAGGAAATGAAAAGGCAGATAAAGAAGCTAAGAAAAGCAGAAATAATAGGAACCAAATAAATGTGGGGATCAGTAAAGCTTAATTAAAAGAATAATAACTGAGGAATGGACAGTAGAGTGGGATGGAAGTCTGAAGGGCAGACATGCATATAAATTGTTCAAGGCTCCAACAAGAACGTGTCAGGTATCTAGAGAACTTAAAAATTCCTAGCAATAAGCAACTTCAACTAGGAATGGGTTATTTTAGAATAAAAGAACCTTACTGTGCAGAGTGTCTAGAAAAAAATGTTAAGGGGGAAGAAGGTACTATATTTGGGTATAGTGCTGCATTCCTCATCATCGCACCAGATTATAATGATTGAGCTGACCGTGCCATTTGAATCCAGATTGAATGAGCAACACTCGTTCAAAGTGGCCAAGTATAATGATCTGGCCACTGACTTGCGACATGATGGTTTCACTGCAAGGGTCATGGCTGTTGAGGTGGGTGCAAGAGGTCTCACAGTGGCCTCAGTGTATGATCTACTGAAACTGTTGGGGTTGAGGGGACAGTCAAGAACTAGGGCACTTAAGAGACTCTGCGGAAAAGGCATCGTGCTGGCTGTGGAACAACCACAACGGGCTATGGAACTCAGAACAGTAATTTGTTTTCAACATAGGGGTTACTGTCACAATTGCCTCCAGCTGGTAGAAAATAAGAGTGAATTCGAAAGCTGCAACCAAGGTGGAGTGGGTTCAATTCTCTGCACTAGACAACAGGAGGCTGACACTTGGGAGTCATGACCTAAGTGGGCCCGCCCCCCTTAGAGTGTAAAGGAGATTAAGGGGCCGAAACACTTCATCGATGAGGAGACCCTTCTGATGATCAGATTGCCTCCTGTTGTATCGCTCTGTATAGTTTCCTATCGGGTATTGGTTATCTGACTTTATTTTCTTTCATTAGTAAACCATATGTCCCAATTATAACCCATCAAGGGTTGAACGGGATACTTTATATTAAAAAAAAAAAAAAAAAACTTCAACTTATCAGACATTTTTTTTTTTACTTGATGAAAAATATCCCGTTCAACCTCTGATGGGTTATAACTAGGATATATATTGTTTTCAATTCCAATAATATGAACAACTGCCGTTATGGGAAATGGCATCACACCTGTCAAATAACTAATTATGGCAAATCACAATTACCAATTATGCTTGCAAGTTAAAAAAAAAACAAAAAAAACCAAACAAACAAAAATGAGATAAAACTGAACACAATCAAACAGAAACTCCAAACAAGAATAATATTAAGGGGGAGGGATGTAAAGGCCTGGTGGTTTCAGTTATATAACTGACTTTAACAGATATTTAATTGACTTTCACCTGTTAAAAGTCATATGTATTGTAAGATCAGCATCAGACCTTCACATTCCTAATTACTATTGTCGTGATTTGGATCTGTCTTACAACAGGTTTTTCTAAATCTGACCATATCGTACGCATAGTTGGGGAAAACTCTCTGATACAACAACCAATCAAAACGGACCTTTATTATTATTGTGGTAAGAAACTTACAGTGCTAAAGCTAGGGACCAGTTTTGACTAAACGATGGGACGATAATATTTAATTTCATAAAGAATAAAGAAGTATCACTGGGGAGAATTGTATAATTCATCAAAGGAAATGTTAAGCTAAAGATAAGTGTAAAAAACGTTATCAAATACTATTCTGGTAAGATAGATATAACTAATAAAAGAGCTGTGTTACATCAGGATTTGTCCAACTTAGCTAGTTAAAGTACGCATATATTTAAATGCATTTTACAAAATAACTGAGGTATAGATTGATCGATCCTAAATAATCCACAGTATAAAATAAACTTTATATGACCAAAATCACCCCATAAATAAGGAAGATAATTGAAAAACTAAATTTTACAAATTGTACAGAGAGCAAAAAGTTGTTTCATTTTGGGAAATCTTATGCCGTCTCTCACCCAACCACCTCGGAGGGCGGATGTGTAGTTATAAAGGCCGTGCCCTTTGGCTATTTGACGCCATTATCAAAAATTCAAACCAAGCTGTCTAGCGAGAAGCGGTAAAAAGTAAAAGTATTGCCTTTGCCAATCGCATCTGTTGCGCAGACCATCGAAGCCATTAACAGCTTGTGTGTGTGTGTTTTGCCTGAGGGTAAGAATGACTTTATATAAATATATATCCTGGCAAAGGGGCGACCGACCCCAACCAGGCGCGTCCACGGGTGGCGGATAGTGGAACGACCTCCAGATATGGTGTGTCAGCTGCGAATTAAGTCAGTATTGCTGGACGAATAAGCAGTCGCGGACCAAACGGCGATGTCCTCCCAGCAGGACGGGGAGGGGTAACAGGTGGCACTGATACCCCCACTGAAATCCCCCATATGTCCTATGACGGGTGCATCAAGCGAGTAAGAGCCGCTATAAGCTCTAGCCACGGGGAAGGTAAACCTCGGTAAACAAACCAACCTGCTGCCTTGCAGCTACCACCGGGAGATGGAAAGGCTATGGGAGACAACCCTGAACAACAAACACAACCCGGCCTGCCGAAGACGGAGTGTGTTAGCTACGGCGCAGACACCGGGAAAAATTAGGACACACACACATTTGCAGTATGGAGTCATGCGACAATCTCGACTTACGTCATGGCGTCGCTCCTATCAGCTACAACCGGGGAGGAGCGGAGCCGGGCCCCTAGCCTCGAAAGGGCCCACCCAAGCAACCGGTGCCTTTGCCAACCAAATGTCGGGGGAAGGCAAAGTAGAGCAACTGACCAACCAACCCACTATCTTACAGTGGCTCAATGGAATACAGAAGGAGTGAGGAACAAGAAACCGGAGTTACAAGAATTCCTCAGGGAAAATAACATTGATATAATCTGCATCCAAGAAACTCACCTAAAAGATACCCAACGATTCTTCATACGTGGATACGAATCCTTCCGCCAAGACAGGGCAAAAAGAACTAAGGGAGGAATCCTCACGCTGATTAAAACCTCAATCCCAGCAGTAGAGATACACAGATCTGGTGAGGACGAATTTGAATACATAACAGTCCAACTACTGCTGCCCAGTGGAGACTTAATGATCACAAACTGCTACAGCCCTCCAACCACAACTCTGGAGCTACACAAAGTGAAGCTTGCAGCATCAAGACACCTCATTATGGGCGACTTCAATAGCCACTCACCCAGCTGGGGCTATGAAGCAACAGATCTAAGAGGAGAAGAGGTGGAAGATTGGATGGTAGAGAATAAACTAATTCTAATAAACCAACCAGAGGATAAGCCCACCTTCTATTCCAGAGTTTGGAAAACAACGAGCACACCAGATCTTGCTATGGCTACAGATGACATACATCGACTCACCACTAGAACAGTAAATAACCAACTGGGGGGAAGTGACCATGTACCAGTCACATTACAGATATCTGAGGTAAGAAGTGCAGGACAAATTAATATGTCTCCTAGCTGGAATTTCAAAAAAGCAAACTGGGGATTTTTTAAAGAACAAGTCGATAACCTCTGTCAAAACATTACCCACTCAAATAATATCAATAAAAACATTTCCATCATCAGTGAGGCAATCATCCAAGCAGCAAAGAAGTCAATTCCACGAGGTAAACGACGAGACTACAAACCATACTGGAGTGACAATCTGGGAAAACTCCAAAGTGACTTAAATAAAGCACGGGAAACTATGGAGCAAAGTCCCACATTAGAGAACACCCAGAGACACAACAGCATAAAACAAGCTTTTAATGAACAAAAGAAAGCTGAAATCCAAAGGAGCTGGCACCAGAAGACCAGCAGTCTCAACATGGAAAAGGACTCGAGCAAGCTGTGGAATCTGACAAGAGTACTAAATGAAGAAACAACAACCAGCTACTGCAAGGCTGTCATCAAGGAAAACGGAAAATACCACACAGGAAAGATGGCAGCAAACATCCTGGCAGATTTCTACAAGGAAGAAAGCACCACATCACTTCCACATGCACGTATCCAAAAAGTACGTAAGGAAGTAAAAGAAAAACTGAAGCACCAAAACCCAGATACCTGCATGAAGTCATCCCTTACTTTGAGAGAACTAAATGCTGCCATAACAAAACTAAAGAACATGAAAGCTCCAGGAAAAGATGGTATCACAAATGATATGATCAAGAACCTTGGACCTGTAGCCAAGCACAAGCTCCTCCTAATCTTCAATCAATCATGGAGTACTGGAAAATTCCCAGATCAATGGCGAGAAGCAATCATTGTTCCCATCAGAAAGAAACAAAAGGAGAAAACAAGCAAGTCCAGCTACCGACCAGTTAGCCTTCTGAGCTGTCTGGGTAAGGTAATGGAAAGAATGGTGAACTCAAGATTAATGAAACATCTGGAAAAAAAAACCATCTGCTTGATAACACACAGTCAGCATTCAGGAAAAACCGCAGCACCGAAGACCAGCTGGTATATCTAGCACAGGAAATAGAAAATGCCTTTCAGGAGAAAAAGAAAGTTCTGGCTGTTTTTGTAGACTTGACAAAAGCCTTTGATAAGGTATGGAAAGAAGGACTCCTCCTTAAGATGCTCAACAACAAAATTGAAGGGAGAATGTTCAGCTGGATACGGGACTTTCTCCGATACCGCACAGCAAGAGTAAAACTTGATGGGAAACTGAGCCATCGTGTCACTATTCAACAAGGTGTGCTACAAGGAGGAGTTATCTCCCCCACACTTTTTATCATATATATAAATGATATTGCAGAGAAACTGTCCGGGCATATCTCCAGGGCTCTTCATGCTGACGATTTTGCTGCCTGGTGTGCTGCTGAACATTTGCCTACTGCAAAGTTCAGGATGCAAGCAGCGCTAAATACCATCGGTAAATGGGCATCAGAGTGGGGAGTACAGATAAACCTCTCCAAGACAGTAGCAACTTGCTTCTCTCCGTCAAATCGCCAAGAAACGATCAAACTGCAACTAAATGGAAGTGAGCTTCCAATCGAAGATAATCCAACATACCTGGGAGTCAAGTTGGATAAGAGACTCACCTGGAAGCCGCACATAAATGCAGTAGAACAGAGAGCAATAAGAAAACTCTCTATTATGAAGAAACTGGCTGGCACAAGTTGGGGGGCAAATACCAACATACTAAAAAAAGTCTACACAGGCACAGTCAGGCCTGTACTTGAATATGGCATGTCAGCCTGGGCCACGGCATCTAAAACAAACACAGAACGTCTAGGGAAAGTACAAAATTCAGGCCTTAGATTAATCACTGGAGGGATGAAGACTTCTCCAATCCAGACAATGGAGAGATACACCAACATCCGCTCTCTGAATGACAGACGTGAGGAAAAGGTATTCATTCACAGTGAGAAGCTTCTACGAATGCTAAGTCATCCAATGCATGCCAAACTTCATAGTTTGACAAAGAACAGGCTGAAAAGAACCAGCTTCATAAACATCTCCAAACATCTGCATCGGTGCCATGAAGACCTCCTCCCAAAACAACCTGATGAGATTGAAATGTTAATTGATTATGAGGAGCCAGACAACTGCCATGGAAATATATCTATCTTCACAGAAGTCCCTGAAATAAAAAAGAAAGGCCACCAGACCCCTCAACAACTAAAAACTTTGGCCCAAGAAATGATTGAAGAAAAGTACAACCCGAAGGAGTGGACACACGCATACACAGATGGATCCGCTGAGGGGGCAGTAAAGAATGGTGGTGGGGGCATTTTTATAAGATTCTTAAATGGAAAGATCATCCGAAAGGCCTTCCCAAATGGAAAGATCTCCTCCAATTTCAGGGCAGAAGCTATGGCACTACTGCAAGCCCTGAAAATCTTCACCAGACCCGAACAACAACCACCAGCAAAGATAGTAATCTTCACCGACTGCAGATCATTACTGGAATCAATACAAAACACCAGAAATGATAACATAATGAATGAGATCAGATCTGAGCTTAACATCATCCAAAGGTCATCAACCATTGCCCTTCAGTGGTTACCCTCCCATTGTGGAATTGCTGGTAATGAGAAAGCAGATGCTCTATCAAGAAGTGGCAGTAAAATGGAACAGTACAGCCATCCATTGCCGTATCAGGAAGCAAAAACCATAATCCACAACAAGTACAAAAACCAGTGGAAGGAGGAAGGGGATATATACAGCAGAGATGACCCAATACACCATCTAAACAGATACCAACAGACCACAATGTTCCACCTGAGAACCGGCCACTGCAGATTGCTAGGACATCTCTATCACCTCAAGATATCCCACACGAATGAATGCCCATGCGGAACAGGAATCCAGACCCCAGAACACATTCTCCAGAACTGTCCAACCCATGATGAACCGCGACGTGCGACCTGGCCAAGGGGTGCTGAGCTCCAGCAGAAGCTATGGGGCTGCCGCGCCGACCTGGTAAAGACTGTGGACTTCGCCCTGGCAACAGGCCTGCAGATTTAGCATGACTACAAACTGAACGCAGAAGAAGATATAAATATATATGTACATATTTATGTATTTTTCCGGTGCTTAATCCACGTGTGTTAGAAAGTGGAACAAGCCTGTGTTAACAAATATTCCAGGACAAATGTGTTGCTTGCTGGAATGCAAAGCATGTGTTGGGTTTTAGAGGCGAAAGCCAGCGTTGTAAAAGGTGTAGGTTTAAGGGAAAATGATGTCAAAAATACGACTGTCGGTTTAATTATCCATGTGGAAGCGTATTGGTTAAAGGAATGACTTGTATTATGGAAACTAATGAAGGATGAACAGGAATTGTTGAAAAAAATCGATTAAGGTATTACTTTGTAAATTTATACATTACCAAATCATTGTATAGAAGCCAATCAGGAATAAATTTAAGGAAATTTTAGTCACAGTGAACTGACTGTGATGGATGGAAAGGTAAAATGTCTTGTGCATATGTCAGTACAATGACTGACACTGTCTGTTATGTTCGTTATGTCCATTATGTGGTGCTGGACCATACATAGGTTGCGAATTTTGTGAATTTCAGGTTTTGGTCTACAATCAACCTGAAGATTGTGATTTCCACTTTTACTAACTTTGGACTTGGAGGTGCAAGAGCTCATTGAAACCATTGCAGCCAGTCACCCTTGTTCAAATGCCTGGCAATTCCTTGATGTGTTAGACCACGGCAGGAGAGTGTGGAATTTCTTACTGAAGCAGATAAGTGGCCTTATCTTGCCACTGCTCAGCGTGTTTATTAAATAAAAGTCAGCACTACTAAAAGACTATAACAATATTAAATAACAGGACAGTGAAGGATGAGTTAAAGACTTTATAAATCCATCCTATCTACACAGTCAATAACAGTGATCTTGTAATGAAATATAAACATTATTCTTCAAGATAGAAGATAACAGAGACTTTAGAAATAGATTTTGTTTGATAATTGAAATATATATATATATTTATTGATTTTAAATAATGTAAATATCTTTTGAATTAGCATAATCGAAAAGAGAACCGGTTTATGATTATTAAATTGTAAATATGTACCTTCAGACTTGTTGAGGTTACTAGCATTAAGTTCAAGTTCTGTGTGGATGCATAGTTAGTTTGATAAATTAAAAGATAATTAAATACCCCTAGATAAACTTGTCAACATAACAACACATATTACCAAAGGTGAATCTATGAAAGGAGCAAATAGATCTTCAGGACATATCTTTCAAACACCTGAGATTTGTACAGCTGATTCTAACCTTTGATGTCAATACACCCTATTTCTTTTCAGAAAACGGGGTATTACTTGTAAGACCAGACTCTTACCTGGCACTATCCTGGTATCATCTGATACATCTTTTTGTCCAGGATATCTTACTTTTTATAACATCACAAACCTTTCGTGACAACTATATATTAACTTTTGTTCTTGTTAAATACTGTTTCATATATTATACAGTTCCCTAAGTCTGTCTATTCTTAAACCTCCTCTATATTTATAGGTAAGTTTGATGCCTGCAAATAATCTAACATTGGTATTCTCATTTGTTCATACCTCTTACATTTTAACAAGAAATGCTCTATATTATTGTCTTGAAGACAGCCTGCACAGTAAGGTTCTTCTATTCTGAAATAGCCTTTTACCAGCTGTAGTCTGAGAAGTTTCTTATTACTGGGAATTTTCAATTCCCTAGATATGACATTTTCTTGTTGGAGCCTTGAACATCTTATATGCAGGTCTTCCTTTCAGGTTTTTATCTCACTCTGCTTTCTATTCATGTTATTTAATCTTAAATTAAGCTCTTAATCTCTGATGTACTCATAACTACATTTATTAGATTTTTATCAGATCTTTCTTGGCTTCTTTATCTGCTTTCTCATTTCCCTCTATACCAACATGTGTAGGTATCCAAGCGATTAAGACTGAACATCCTCTGGTATATAAGTATGTAGTAGCCAGAAATATCTGCTCTGCTATATAAGGTCTACTGCATTCTCGTAAGTTTCTAAGTACTTGAATTGTTGAAAGAGAGTCAGTTAAAATTGTTAGTTTCTTGGGAGGGTTATTAGAGAATATATTTAGTGCTTTTAGTATTGCCATCATCTCTGCAGTGAAAATGGATGTATTTTCCGATGTACCCTTTTGCCATTTTCCATATTGGAATATATATTCCTGTTCATAATGTGCCATCCTCTCCCTTGGATCCATCTGTGTATACAGTAATGCTGTCTTTTGATAAGTGTTGTATATACTTATTAGCTGTGTTTTTAATATTTTCTACATTATTTGTTTTCTTAAGTATTTCTGCTAGGTGGTAGTCCGTGTCTGGTTTCTTGATCTCCCAGGGTGGAACCACTGGCTTATATTTACAACTGTTATTAATTAATGTAATTAAAGTACCCATATGGACAATTTCGTTCATACACTTCCATCCTGTAGGGTATTTATTGGTATGGCCTGAGTTGTTAGTTGACATCTAAAAGGCGAGACTTTGTTCATGTAATTTAGATTATTCCCATTATTTTATTTGTTTTCAGCTGAAATCCCCATTTTGTCATCCATTTACATACTTTATTTATTTGCTTTTGTAGATCCTTATATAATTTTGGCATATATTTCTCAGTTCTCCATATAGCAACATCATCTGCAAACTGTGACAATTTATTTGTTTTATCATTAAATTCTGCATCTAAATCATTTACCATTATTGTAAAAATTGACGGAGATATTACTATTCCTTGGGGTATTCCATTTTGTTGTTCATACGGTTCTGATCTATCATTGTTTACCTAACAGTGAAATATCTATATACTGCAGGAAATTCTCTAAATAATTATATATTTTATTATTACGAGTTGCTCCTACCTTCTTCATTTTAAAGACAGCACCCTCTCTCCAGCATTCATCATAAGCCCAAGCTATATCTAAAAATACTACCAGAGTTTTTTCTTTCTTTTGAAATACTAATTTTACTTCATGTTCCAATTTAATTATCTGATCCACAGTGCATTTGTTCTTCCTAAATCCTGACTGAGTTTCACTATATAAATTATTCTTGTCCAAATAAAACTTTAATCTTTTATTTACAATAGTTTCTAATATTTTACCTAGATGGGAAGTTAGAGAAATTGGTTTGTATGAACTGGCATTATGGGCACCTTTTTCTAGTTTTAGTATTGGAATAATTACTGCTGTTTCCCATGTTTTTGGAATGTTTCCTGTATTCCAAATTTTGTTAAACAGGGATGTTTTAATTTCTATGGTACATTTCGGTATGTGTTTCAAGATTTCGTAGCTCAAGATGTCACGCCCTGATGATGTATTTGTTTTGTTCTTTATTGTATTTTCAACTTCTTCCATTGTAATATCTGCATTTAAATATGATAAATTTTCAGCATTATTAGGGTATAGGCCTACTTCTTTACCGAGTTTTTTTAAGAAGTGTTGCTCTTCTGTTGATTTCAGCCCGTCCTAGTTTTTCCATAGAACTAACTCTATGATAGTATTTGGCCAGCACCTCTGCTTTCTGCCAGTCTGTCTCTGCTCGTTCAGATAAATCGGACACTGTTGCTAGACAAACGCCTATTGACACTGCGACTATCAGAGAAATAATATTCCCCGGCTATGTAAACATAACCATCCCAGAGACTTGGGACTAGCATAGCTAGGCGGGGTTGTCGCACGGAAGGTCCTGGGTTCGAGTCCTGGGTAAGCCACTCACGTCTGTTGTTTTTCTGTTGTCTAGTTTTCTACTTCTTTATTTATTACGAGTGCCTGAAAACATACCTTTATGTTTGTCTAATATTTATTTACTGTTTACAGGCCTCGGGTTTCCCTTCCTTATGTGTTATATATGTGATTAAGACCATGTGGGTAGTCCTATCGACCAAAATTTGTAATAATTCTGAAAACTAACTAGAACATTAAAAAGCAAACGTTTTCATTCGAAATTTGAAACTAAAAAAAAAAAGAATCGTACGTAGATGCTCAAGAATGATTAATACGTCCACTAGCCGTAAGTCTCTAGCAAGATTGAAAGTGTGTCACCAAATGACACAAATTATGTCACCGAGATTTTTCCCAAACCAGCAAAGATGCTATTGCCAGACCGGAAAAATTTCAGTGTTTCAAAACTTCACGACTTCGCCACAGCTCACTTTGTATACTTGTATAACAAGACCAAAAAACAAGAGAAATTGCGAATACTGTTTTTTAATTATGAAAAAAAAATATCCCGCTCAACCTCTAATGAGTTATGATAAGGATAAAAGAGTAAGTCACAGGCCAAATCATGGCGGAAAAGCATTATGTTATATACTGTATAACAAAAGAAACCTGTCACACCTTGTATTTTGTTCTCAATAATTGTGTATCGAGAAATTGATGAAGTAAACATGGCAGAAACTCCGCCTATGCCGGTCCCAAGCCGGATGAAAAAGGAGGAGGGCGGCCTGCATGGAGGCCGTAAGGAGGCAGCCCCTCCACCATGCAAAGGCACAACAGGCCAATCACCTGTTTGCTTTAAACCACGATTACGAGTAACACAAGAGAGAAAACCGGACTGATTCTAAAGGCGACGAACTGGAACGGACTACGAACTACGACTTATGGAACATGGAACACAAGAAGTATAAATGGGAAGGAAGAGGAGCTGGTGGAAGAGATGAGGAAAGCAAAACTAGAAATCCTGGCTATAACGGAAACAAAGAAAAAAGGACAAGGAGTCATGGATCTCAATGGCAACACGCTGCTCTACAGTGGTGTACCCATATCCGAAAGAGCTAAAGGGGGTGTTGGTTGCATTGTGGCCCAAAATCAAAAAGATAGTATCAAGGGGTGGAACTTTGTCTCAGAGCGCATTATGGTTGTGAAACTAAAAGAAGGAGAAACCATAGTCAACCTGGTCATAGTGTATGGGCCAAATGAGGATGAGAGAGCAGAGGTCAAGGAGGAATTTTTCGAGCTGCTTCAAAGGACAGTGGATGACTGCCTAGATGAAGTTATCATGCTCGGAGATTTTAATGCCAGAGTTGGAAATGACCATTCTAGATGGGGTGGAGTTATCGGAAGATATGGAGAAGATACTCTCAATGACAATGGAAAGCGACTCCTTAGATTCTGCAGTGAGCAGAATCTGATCATTACAAACACAAAGTTCCCCCATAAGCGCATACATGCATACACTAGATGTGAACCAACAAAGAATGAGAAGTCAGTGATCGACTATGCCATTGTTCGGAGAAGCTCATTCAAATATGTCCGAGATGCAAGAGTCTGGAGGGGGCCAGAGATTGGAAGTGATCACTACCTGCTAACAATCAAACGAACAACTGAAAGAGTTGCTCAGCCTAGGAACTGCTCAACATCACGCAAGAAACCAAGTAAACGAGCAGGAGAAATGAGCATTAGGACCTACAAGCTGAGAGAGCCAGAAATTAAGACCAGATATCAGGGGCTTATTGCTGCAGCGGTGAGCAACACAGAAGAACAACCTGATGACTTGGAAACCCTCTGGATTAAATTCAAGGATATCATAAAGACAGCTGCTGCAGAAGCATGTGGTGAAGTCCGACTTGGGAACCAGAGAAAGAGGACACCTTGGTGGACAGAGGAAGTCAAAGAGAAAATAAGAGAGAAGAAAATGGCATGGAAACAATACTTAGGAGCTAAAAACACAACAGGACAAATGGAAAAATATAGAGAATATGTGACACTCAGAACAGAAGTAAAGAACAAAGTGCTAGCAGCAAAACAGAAGTCCTGGGAAGAATTTGGAGAAAAGCTAGAAAAAGATGCACAAGAAAACCAGAAATTGTTCTATAAGACAATGCCCTCTCAAATTTATAAAGGACAAGCAAGGCAAATTGCTTACTGCCCCGAAGGAAGTAATGGAAAGATGGAAAGAATATTTCTCAGAACTCCTTGATGGTGAGCAAGGTCAAACATCAGAAATGAAAACCACTAGCACAGAAGAGGAAACCAATGGTGATGAAGATGACATAAAGATGGAAGAACTGAAGGCAGTACTGGAGAAAATCAAGATGGGCAAAGCAGCAGGGCATGATGGTATAACACCAGAAATGGTTAAGTACATGGGAGCATCAGGCGACCTGTTACTCTTAAGGGTCCTACAGGCAGCATGGTGCAACAAGACCATACCAAAGGATTGGGAGATCGCCATCATAACACCAATTTTCAAAAAGGGTGACAATCGACAGTGTGGAAACCATAGAGGCATATCCCTTCTCAATGTCCCTGGAAAAATCTACTCTAGAATCCTAGAGCAGAGACTCCGACGCCTAGCTGAGCCACAATTGGATGAGGTCCAGTGCGGATTCCGAGCAAATCGAAGTACTCAAGACCTAATCTTCACACTCAGACAGCTGAGTGAAAAGGCCCTTGAGTATAAGAGTGAGATCCATCTTTGTTTCATAGATCTGGAAAAGGCGTTTGACAGGGTCCCTTGGAGCAAACTTTGGGACTGTTTGGCAAGGAAGAATATTCCAGCACCTCTGATTCATGCTATACAGAGCTTCTACAAGTCTTGCAGAAATTATGTGAGGACAGCAAACCATAAGTCAGAAGAGTTCAGGACCACCACTGGTGTAAGACAAGGTGATATCCTATCACCTTACCTCTTCATACTCCTTATGGACGATGTCATCAAGGCATGTAAGGAGAGAACAAGAAAGTATTCAGTGGGGTACTGGAAAATGAGACAGGTCTATATTTCAGAGCTGGCATTTGCTGATGATGTTGCCCTGATTGCTAAATCAGAGGCACATCTCCAATCCAACCTGCAAGTCTGGAAGGAAGAGCTGGAGAAGAGAGGGATGGTCATAAGCAGCTCTAAAACAAAATCCATGGTGATATCACGAGAAGAAAGAAGACATCAGATTAAGCTGGGAGAACAGGTCCTGGAGCAGGTCGACCACTTTAAATACCTCGGAGCTATTATAGACCGAAAGGGAGGCATCAAAGAAGAGTTGGCCACTCGAAAAGCAGCAGCTGGGAGACTTTTTCAGGCCATAAATCAAGGATTCCTCAGCAAGAGAGAGGTTGGTAAGAAAACAAAGATGGCTGTATACCGCTCCACCTATGTCCCAGTCTTGACATATGGATGCGAGTCATGGGCAATGACTACAACCCATAAAAGCCAGATCCAAACCTCAGAAATGAGGTATCTGAGGAAGGTGGTTGAAGTAACAAGAAGAGACATGGTACGCAACCAGACGATACGTCAAGGCCTAAAATGCCACCCCCTACAGACCCAAGTAGAACAGTCCCAACTAAGATGGTTTGGCCATGTCTGCAGAATGGGAGAAGATCGGCTACCACGACAAGCATGGGAAACAAAGAGCCAAGGATCCAGACCCCGAGGACGACCCAGAGTCCGCTGGGAGGACAACATTAGACAATCTTTGAAGGACCGAGGACTAGAATGGAACCAGGCCAGGAGGAAGACAGCCGATAGAATAGTCTGGCGCTCTCTCTTCCAAACCTCTACACCTCACGGTAGAAGGGGAACGACTAAGTAAGTAAGTAAGTAACATGGCAGTTTAATAAGGGATTTATGTCCTGAAAGAAATTAGGTTACAAAACAAAAATGTAGTAAGCGAATGTCACGTGGTCGTACCTTAAAGAAGCGTGGTGGCCAAAACAAAAATTACAAACTCATTAACGAATGTGACCACCACGTGACTTGCACTACTGTAATAATAATAATAGTTGCCCATCGCAAGCGAAGATGGCGACAGCTTCAGACTTGAGTTATAACACATCTGTGCCGTGATCTCATGTGGCTAATTAGTCCTGTTTTGGCCCTACAGGCCCTGCCACATACGGGGCACACATGGTTAGAGTCGATAGTAGTGTTGCTGTTGCATTCAGGGCCAGCTCTACCGACGGCGCAACACGTGCATTTGCACGGGGCGGCAAGCTTTGGGGGGCGGCAAAAAATCTTTTTACTTATTTTTACAATCCCGCCAAAATATTCCGCCTGGGAGCATCGCTGGTGTAATGGTTACCACACTGCGCTAGCGATCAGGTGTTCAAGCCCGGGCGCAGGCATTTGTAAGAGTGTCATCGACCAGGATTTTGACTGAATAACCTGAACGGCCCCTGAAATAAACCCTCTGGATGGTGTCGCGGAGTGTTTGAAGGTTTCGTCTAGATTATTTTAAAATTCCTTACTTTTCTATTCCTTCACATTTTGTCGGTTTTCTCTAAGAAATATTTGCACCTGCGATATGTTCTTTAGCTGTTTTTCAAGTCTTCACTAATAGTTATGCCATACGATCATAATGATAGCGTCTCCTCCTACAAAGGCAGTAAAACGTATTTCTTTAGAGACGTCAGTACAATTTATTGGCTTGGTCGAAACCACAGTTGTTCCAAGAGTATTATTTTTCCATGTTCAGTGGTCAACTGAAGACCGCCACGATACATTTTCCGGCATGGCTGAACGGGAGACGGGAATTAATTAACTTGGCGTGGGAATCAGGAGTTTATTTTTTTATCGACTGTTCTATGTTGGCGGTTCGAATGTTTCAGTTGTTTTGGAGTGTGCATTCAAGGAAGTTACAGTGATAAATAAGTTTTTTAAACGTTTTATGGAAATGAGCACAGTGCTTCAGCCTCCATTCATTACTAAATAATACATTTTATTGCAGGGTTTATTAAAACAGTTTTAATATTCAAATAGATATAATGTCCGATAAAAGAAAAAAACTATCAGGTGCTGAATATCGGAAACGGAAACTGGAAAAAGAACGCGATATTAAAAAACATAGCGGGGCTTTACATAAATATATAAAAACTGAAACAGCTGAGGTAGGACAGAAGAAAATAAGCAAATGTGCCGAAACAAATGATTCTGAGCTCATGGCAAGTACTTCTAACTCGGACCCCAGTAACGTAGATATTACTAACAATGTCAAAAATGAGACTGATTTGACTGTTTCCAATTCCAGAGATTTAAATGATGAACTTAAGAGGTGCACTGATCCGGCAAGATGGAGTCCTTCTTTAAGCGATACCGAAAGACTGGAAATCGTTAAAAAAAAAAGGCCTGCCAGAGAGACCAAAAAATGAGTTCGTTTTTCCGCGCAGCTCTAATGGTCGGAAATTGTCCCTACATTTTTACACTAGGGAGCTAAGCAATGGAGAACATATTAATCGATCATGGTTAGTGTATTCAAAAGAAAAAGATTCTGTATTTTGTTTCTGCTGTAAGTTGTTTTCCTGTAATAAAATGTCACTCACTACTGATGGCTATAATGATTGGGGTCATTTGTACGTGTATCTTAATGAACTTGAAAAATCTAAAAACAACTTGGAGTCCCATACAAAGTGGATTGAATTATCGTCCAGGCTTAAATCAGTACAGACAATTGATTCAATGCAACAAGAGTTATTAAATTCAGAAGTTCGACACTGGAGGAGCATAATAGAACGCCTAATTGCTATTGTCCAGTTCTTGAGCCAACAATGCTTGCCATTTCGTGGAACATCCGATAAATTATATGACCCTAACAATGGAAATTTTTTAAAGCTTCTTGAACTGATTGCCAGATTTGATAGTGTTATGTGTGAACATTTAATGAGAGTAGCTCGTGGATTGACCCAACATTACCTTGGGAAAAACATTCAAAATGAATTAATTGCTCTTCTCTCTGGAACCATAAAAAAAGAAATAATTTCTATGGTGGAGAAAGCTAAATATTATAGCATAGTTGCAGACTGTACTCCCGATGTAAGTCACATTGAACAATTAACACTAATTGTAAGATTTGTTAATACGAATCAAGATGATATCAACATTCATGAGCATTTTCTTGGTTTCATTGCTGTAGAAGCCATTACAGGCTCAGCGTTAACCGAATGCATTCTAAGAAAATTGTCAGACATGGATATTCCAATCGCAAACATGCGTGGCCAGGGGTATGACAATGGATCAAATATGAAAGGAAAACATTCAGGAGTTCAACAACGTATTAGGGACTTGAACCCGAGAGCTTTTTATATCCCTTGCTGTTCTCATTCTCTCAACTTGGTGGTCAATGATGCCGCGATGTCATCTAGAGAAGGGGTTTTATTTTTTGAAACGGTTCAGAAATTGTATGTGTTTTTCTCAGCGTCAACACTGCGTTGTGGAATCCTTAAGAAACATATTACAACTCTAACGCCCAAGCCACTAAGTACAACTCGCTGGGAATCTAGAATCGAGGCCATTCGTCCTTTAAGATATTATATTGAGGAATTTTATGATGCATTGATAGAAATTGCTGATGACGAGTCAGTAGACAAAATTGCGAGACATGAAGCTGAAACCCTTGCCCTAAAACTCAGAGATTTTAAATTTTTATGTTGTCTGGTTATATGGCACTATGTTTTAAACGAAATTAATGTTGCTAGTAAACTGTTGCAAAGCATAAAAATGGAATTGACTAGTGCCATAACAACTTTGAGAAATGTTCTCCAGAGCCTTAAGAATCTCAGAAATGATAAATCATTTCAAAATTTTCTTGTTGATGCTACAACATTAGCTGAGAAAGTTGAAGCTGATCCTGATTTGATACCAACGTTTGAATGTACTAGAGTGCGTCGGCAGAAAAAGGAACACAACTATGAAGCAAGAGATGAACCTATTTTAGATCCCAAAACTAAATTCAAAATTGAATTTTTCTTTTTTATTATTGATGTTGCAACTAATTCTATTGAAGAAAGGTTCGAGCAATTGGAACATCACAGTTCACATTTTTCCTTTTTATATAACATCCCTAAATTGAAATCTGAGATGACAAATGAGCTCTTAAACAAATGTAGAAACCTAGAAAGCATTTTAACACATCAAGAAAATAGAGACATTGATGCCATTGAGCTATGTGATGAATTGAAAGTAGTATCCAAATTAGTACCAGAAAATACACCGCCAATTGAAGTTCTTCGTTATATTATTGAAAATAACAATGCTCCTAATGTCGCTATAGCCTTAAGAATATTACTAACTTTGCCTGTAACGGTAGCAAGTGGTGAGCGTAGTTTTTTCAAAACTGAAGCTTATTAAAACTTATTTACGCTCAACAATGGCCGAAACTAGATTGGAAGGACTTGCCATGATTTCAATTGAACATGAAATCGGTCAAAAATTAGACTACGCAGACCTTATTTCTGCTTTTGCAAATATGAAAGCAAGAAAAGTGTCTTTTTAAGCAGTATATACTTCAAACAATATAAATTCAAATAATGTGAAAATGGTGCTAAAAACTATAACATGTACATACTACAGTTAAGTGTTTGTGATTCAGCAGTTCATCGTTCCACATGAGAAGAGCATGCCCTATATGTAAGTAATGTAACTACATTTATTTCATATAATTGTCTCTAATAAAGTCAATCTTTTATTTTATGATTATACAGTATTTTCATCAATTTATCAATACATTATTATTAATGGTACTATTTAAAATTAGGCTAATGGTCATGAAATTAATGTTGAAGCTTGTTTAATAACATGATGGTTTCAAAAATTTCAAACGTTAATTTGAGGTTGGGCTGGGGCGGCAAGGTATGGTATTGCACGGGGCGGCAAAATTCCTAGGGCCGGCCCTGTGTGCATTCTGGCCTTTCTTACAGCACGCTTGCCTTCTGCCTTATCAGCTAAATTCTGTTCTGCAATGTGAGCGCCTTGAGTAATGTTTGTCCTCCAGGCAGAGCGTATGTTTCTGTCTGAAGCTGTGACTTGCGCTGTAATTGGATTTAAGTGAGGAAGAGTTGCGCTAATCGTCATCCTCACTCTCTCGTCCTGAGCTATCTGGCCCAGTGACAAGATATTATCGAGTCGACTGGAGACAAGTGTCGTGATTTTGTCTGTCTTACAACGCGTCATACAGAAAGCCTTACTGTGGGAAATTGTCCGGTACAATAGCAATCAAAACGCTCCTTTCGTGGTGTGTAAACTGGAATATTTTAGGTTTAACATAGAGGCCCATTTTGTGTAAATGATAGTACGAATTTATTTAATTTCTTAAGGACTAAAGATGTTTAAACGGAAAGGCATAGATATTTCAACAACGGTAATGTTACTTTAGAGATAGGTGCAAAGACTTCCTCAAATAGTAGTTCCTTTAGAAAGAGAAATCGTTTAAAATGACGTCTGTTAAGGATAGATTTGGGATGCGGTCAAAATAGTGTGGCATGTTACTACACGCTAGCACATTTCCATTTTTATGTGAGGAACTGTGTTCGCCTGTAGACAAGCTACGGTTTGCACGAAGCGTCCACTCGTGGTGAGCGAGGCGTTCACCCGTGTTGAGCGACGGTCAACTAGTGACGTTTTCTGTCACATGTCGTGGCGTTCAGTGTGTTAATTAATTGGGCTTCCGTCTTTGTGTTTGCGTCCAAGAGAGATGTAATTTTTCGAGCTCCGGGATAATGGAGAGTGATATAAATATATCCATTGTGGCATTATTGATTTTATGAGGCCGCCACGTTATGTGTAAGTGTGATAAACGAGCGCAAAGGCCTTTTTGCTCCATCT
This sequence comes from Oreohelix idahoensis, assembly GCA_024509875.1. Classification (NCBI taxonomy): domain Eukaryota; kingdom Metazoa; phylum Mollusca; class Gastropoda; order Stylommatophora; family Oreohelicidae; genus Oreohelix; species Oreohelix idahoensis. The sequence goes on along the minus strand of JAMPIV010020781.1, from coordinate 26,051 downwards.
TTTCCTACATTTTTCATATTGTATTTTCTCCGACATTTGCTCTTTCATCTCATATTTGCGATCCACATTTGCTATTTCATCGTTGTGATTACTCGCGACCGGTATCTAGAGAACCACATTTGTTCTTTCATCGGGGGAAATAAAAGTCCTTTGATTGAGTCCACATGCCTGACATTATCGTTTGAAGCCCACATTGCATCGTGATAAATCTGGTAAAAACACATATGGTCATCCTAATCAAACATCTGGGCATGCTGTAATTTCTGTGACACCACATTGGACGCCCAGATTGGCCAGGGGAAAACGTCTCATGCTGTAATGGTGTTATCTTTGGTCGGCCGCGGTTCAGACAAGCGTTGGTTTACCACATTGGACGCCCACCTTGGCCAGGTGAACAATAAACAATCAGAGGTCAAACTACACCCACGTTTGGACTGACAGGGGACAAGAGCGATCCTGTGAATGAGTGACCAGAGGGGCCATTAAGGATTGGTTGGTATGAGCGGAGCTAGATGTCGGATCCAGAAACCCATATTGGACTGGCAGAAATATAATCTACTGCGTAGCTTGTTCTAGGAAGGAGTCCAGTTTTTACCTTGTAAGGAAGAGATTAAACCCAAAAACGCATAGCCTAATACACGTGTTTATTCAGAGTGGATGATAATTCAGTTCTGTGATTAATTGTGTTCTTAAAGGATTTTGCGAAGGGAAAAGAAGGTTAGTAGATCTTATACTTATTAATACATTTTCTTATTTTTGTTTATTTTAACCTCACAGCTAAAATGTGCGAAAGATAAAGTTTCAAATAATTCTTGGCATAACTGATTAATAAAATCAGAAGATTTTCCTAGAAGATGATAGGATGATAGGAGGTAATTAATAGTTCATATTTCACCTTTATCATCATCACAGTCTCCCATGCGCACACACTCTCATGCACAAGATATTTAACATCATTAGAATTGAACTCAGAGAGAGAGAGAGATGAATAATGAGCAGTAGTTTAAATGAAAGTCAACCAGTGATGTTAAATGTGAAAACTTACGAAGACTTTTGTGTGTCTTCAGTTCATCAGAAGTCTGAGTCTACACGCAACGTGTCTGACGTCTAACCAGAAATAAGTTATCAAAAACGGACATTTGGCTAGCAGAATTCGCCATAGGACATCTTTCATTCCTCAATTAAAAAGGAATATTGTCTCACCCACAAGTCATAAGGTGGACGCAGCATTTTTCGTCACCATATACTGCTTGCTCACAAGTTCAATACATCGTTATCACAAGTTCAATACAGAGTCATCATAAATTCAAATCACTCGAAAGATCATTATTATCTGAAGTCAAGCAAAAGAGCTCAAAAGAGGAATCGCATATTTATACCACGTGCAACACACTCTTAAGCGCATTTTATGAAGCAGACTCGAAAGTATATGAATCACGACTACATACGCAAGATTATGAGTCTACATATCACTAACATTTCGTGAAGATATCCAGTCTGACCAGTACCGTCGGGAGATTAGACAACAGACCTTTTGTTCATATGACAGCTATTAACTGTTGATCAACACTACAGAGATATACTCAAACAGTGAAGGAATATACATAGATATCTCGTCAGCGTTCTCCGTACGACAACAGTATTCATCAGAACGTCCTCGACTTAGAGATACCCCACTCGACATAACGTATAACAACTTGGGACATTTTATGCATACATGTGAATCCTCATATCTAGGAGAAGCATTTAGAGACACATGGACTGTGTAGAGTACTCACCATTTTGGTAACACGTATCATATCACATCATCATTTCACTTTACACCAGTTCATTCTTAATTAACTATTACTTAATTAACTGTAATTTTATTATCTCATCTGTGTGTTTTGTGTGAATCGTCTTTCACCATCATCACGTTGTAACCATTACTAACCCTATATGTGTGGATATTTCATTAATAAACCCAACGATCGGTTGATCATTATCAAGAGTTTGTTAATGTATCACTCGTGCTGTCGGTGTTACATATTCACCTATAGGAACCTTTCTCTACTCAGATGAGGTTGGGGGCTTTTTCTTTACGGGATCTAAGGGCAGAAGCTAAGGTCGTGGGGAAACAGAACTCTTTCCATAATTAATTAGAAAACACTGTCTAGTGGAAAGCATTCGCATTCCTGTCTTCTTGTTCCTATCTCGAATAGGTCTTTTTCTTTCTTAACGAGCCAATTTCTAGAGACCTTATATCTAATATCTCATAGACTATTCCTGGCAAAAACTACTGTCGTAGTTGCCCCAGTGACTCACCACACGACAGTAAGATGGTGTAGTGAAATTGACAGAGATACAACGGTAAAATACCTCCAAAGATAACATGTAAGGATAAAAACATAATGCGTAGGCTGCTGATAGTACATGATCGCCCAGACCGCGGGTCATCACCCTCCATAAAAATTGACTTGCTAGACAGGAGGGGAACGGCGGATAAAAAGGAAAAAATATGACTGGAAAGATTGCGTGAGACTAGAAAGGCTAAGGAGACGCAATTGGGGGGGAAACGGAGAAAAGTCACGTTTCCCAAGTTGACATAAAGTAAGGAACTCGACAGAAGGGACCTTGGATATGTTACGCCACAGTCATTTATTGGTCGCTTTTGCGATACCAAGCCTTTGATTTGAATTCAGCGGCAGAACGCAGATGTTTGGAATATTACAAAAATTAAAAAGTAACTTTTTCGTAATATTAATGTTAGGAATATAAAAATTAGCTGGCCGGATGGCCCATTCTGAGCAGTGAACTAATATGTTCTTAATTTTACAGACGGATAGATAATATTGAAGATAATGACAAAAGACAGTGTTGTTCACATCAGCGACAGACTGTATGGAATAAAAAGTGTCGCTATTTGCACAAAAAAACACGACCTTGAGACGCAGGTGTTCAAATCTACTTAGTAGGGAAGCGAAGGGACATTGGTGGGAGCTGTGTCTAAATATAACTTTTAACGACAAAATTTTGGAGGGGAGAGAAAGGTTGGTTCAAAAATCAAGTACGTTTTTGAAAAAAACAAGTAGAGACGGACAGACTAACAGATAAACATCCATACTTGACTGAAGCATGACTGAAATGACTTTAGGGTAGGAAATTTGAATTTGAAATAAACCTAGGCAGTGATTGGCCACAGACAATCATTTTATCGGCGCTCAGACGCGCAAGTGGGGCCATTCCTCAATAGTTGTTCGATGATAGACACAGTATTTTAAAGTGTGGTGATTTCCAAATGAAAGAAAGGGAAATAAGTTCAGGGACGCCATACTATAGCCAGCAGCTCAGCTGAGTTTTGCTAGCATTTCTGTGTTCTTTATTCATAATCTGAGCTGTGAGTTTCAGTTGTCAACAAGGCGGTGTCCATTCAGTTGGTGATTTTACTCGAGTGTATCTGTGCAGTACGTTGTGACAGAGACCACTATTATTGCCCGCCGGCACGGAGAGGTGGGACCACCAGATTTCAGCACCAGAGCTACATATGCAAGTTGAGTGAGCCTCTGGTCTGCTGGAAGTTCACCAACGCCTTTTAGTTACTAATACCCCATAAAATTCCTGTAATTTACTGGACACTGTGTAGTCAATATAGACAGGTGTGATGAGGCCACCCCAACAGCACAAGCATTAACTATCCTCCCAAGTAGAGGACTACTAGAACATTTTAATAAAACTAACTAGTCTAGTACTTAAATATGTACACTCTTGCATTTATTATGTAACATTCCATGCATTTCTTTCATAATTTTTAAATCCTTTTTTTTTTAAAAAAAGTTCTGGTCAACATAAAACTTGATCCAGAACAAATAAATGTAATATAATTCTATCAAAAATTTTACACTCTTGAGTTAGTTCAGTGTATTATAATATTTGTTAAATATTATTAGTCTGCTTAAATATCTGTGGGTGTATCCATAACTATCACACCACATTACATATCATTACCCTAGACATTTTACATAGCTACATTCATTAAGAAAAAAAAATTGAGTGTGGGGTCGTAGTGGTAGCAAGAAAGGCCTTCTGACAATTCACAACTACATTTTATCTCAGGAGCCTTCACAGCTGGCCTCATACATTACATTTAGTAATATCACCATCATACAATACCATCAAACCCACTACATACATTGGGGTCTTGTCCAGGGATAATTAGCCCAACAGTAATATTAGGATCTCCTGGTTGGAGAAATAAAATTAGGGAAAAAAAATTGTGAAATTCCCTTTAAAATTAAAAGTGTCCCTGCAGATAAAAGTTGGTGAATCTTCACAGCCAGTGATAATTAATTAGTTAACTGGTTAGTTAGAATTAGTTAGACTATAGTCATAAGAAGTACTTAGTGTATTTACTGGTTAGAGATTTAGCTTGTATATTATTATATTGTCTGAAAAGTATGGCGGAGCTAGCAAAATTCCGATCAGCTGCTATGCTGACCGCAAAGGAGATGGGAATGGATGGTCCGATTTTAATTCAATATGTAACGGCTGAATGTGATAAATATATTGAAAGGGAAGATAGAAAGGTAGCTGAAGAGAAGAGGTTACAAATTGAGGCTGATAGAGAAATTAAGAGGCTGCAGATTGAGGCAGAAGAAAAACGACAGCAAAGGGAGGCAGAAGAAAAAACGACAGCAAAGGGAGGCAGAAGAAAAAAGGTTGACTGCCGAAAGGGAGGCAGAAGATAGAAGGTTGCAGAGGGAGCACGAATTACGACTAAGGGAGCTGGAATTACAAGGCCCGGCTCCTGAAAATGGTGCCAGCCCTTTTGCCTCAGATGCTACGCCCAGTCTGGGAGCCTCAAACTCAGCTATGGGGTTTCATTTAGACCATTTTGTTGAAAAAGACGATGACATAGAGGGGTACCTAGGACGTTTTGAGTTATTAGCTACTACATATGGGTTAGAGAGAGAGAGAGGTGGAGTTTAAAGCTATCACAGGGATTGAGAGGTACTTCTTATGAAGTATTTGCCAAAATGAACAGGGAAGACCAAGACAATTATGACATGTTAAAGCAGGCTTTGTTATTAAGGTACGAGAAGAATGGTGAATTTTATCGTAAGAAATTTAGAAATGCCAAACTGTTGTCTGGGGAGACATACCACCAATTCTCTGCTAGACTAGAAACCTATTTGGAGAAATGGACGGCTCTGGGGAAGACCCAAGATCTTAAAGAAATGATCATGATTGAGCAATTGAGAGAGTCCATGGCTCCAGACATGAGAAAATTTCTCATGGAACAAGGTGCAGAGAAGTTGGGGGAAATTTTAAATGTTGCTGAGAGGTATCAGGCAGCTCAGGCAGAGGTAAGTGGTGCTAAAAAGAAGCACATAGACAATTTTAAAGCTCCACAGCAATTTAATAAATTTGATAATAGAGAGCAGGGAAATAAAGGTAGGACAAACTTTGAGCGGCCAAGAAATGACTATCGCGACAGAAACTCACAGTTCAATGACCAAAAGTTCAATGAAAGAAAACCGTTGAACCAAGGAAAAAGATGGTGTAAATGGTGCAAGAAGGATAACCATAACACCGAATTTTGTAGAAGGAAACCTTCAAACATTGCTGCAATGAAGTCGGGGACGCGAAGATTAAAGGTTAATCCTAATGGACAACAGGAACTTATCACCCCCCAGTTTGTGAGGATGTTATTTGTAATGGGGTCACCATAAGGTGCCTTTATGATACAGGTTTGGATTATGATTCAGTTGTGAAGTCTAGCCTAGTGGACCCAAGTCAGTATACCACAGAAACAGTGGAAATACAAGGGGCGACTAAGGACATACCACTCATGACACTTCCCATCGCAAGGATAATGGTGAAAACTCGCTATGTGGAGGAGAAATCAGAGCAGCAGTGATAGATGAACCAATCTACCCTCTGATATTGGGGTGTAGATACGTCTTCTTGGGGAATCCCGAGAAACCTGTGATCATGGCGACAGTGCAGACCAGGTCACAGAAGAAGGAGGAAGAAGGTGAACCTATAAATGCTCATCCAGAGGAGATGAGGAAGGCGCAGGCTGAGGATAGGACACTCAAGCCCTGTTTTTAAAAAATTGCCCAAATGCCACACACCTCCGAGCAAGGGGGAATATTTCATGAAGAACAAACTCTTATACAGGAAGGCCGGAACTGGAACAAATGGTCACAACCAGCTGGTTCTTCCCACTTCATATAGAGATAAAGTGATGGAACTCGGGCATGCGATTCCCTTCAGTGGTCACATGGGGATCAGCGCCACAGGACAGCGTATAGCTTGTCATTACTTCTGGCCAGGGATAACGGAGGATATAAAAAGATATGTCAAATCCTGCCCAGAATGTCAAAGGGTAGCTCCAAAGCACTGGACTGCTCCTGCAACTCTAGGGGAAATGCCCATAGTGGGAACACCTTTTGAGAGGGTTGCAGTGGATATTGTAGGACCTCTCACTCGGACCAAGAGGAGGAACAGTTACATCCTTACTCTGGTGGACACTTGTTCTATGTGGGGAGAGGCGGTAGCCCTGCCATCAATTGATTCAAAACATGTAGCAGAGGCACTACTTACAATATTTACCCGATTAGGATTCCCGCATCAAATCTTGACGGATAATGGTTCTCAGTTCAAGGGGAAACTAACGGAAGAAGTTTTTAAACTATTTCAAGCCAGACACTTTCATTGTAGTCCGTACCATCCACAAGGGAACGGCCAGGTAGAGAGGTTCAACGGGACTCTCATTTCTATCCTGAGAAAGCTGGCACACGAAAAACCGGATCTGTGGGATCAATTCCTGCCCGCCGCATTGTTTGCGTACCGGGAGGTACCACATAGTTCAACCGGGATGGCTCCCGCAACTCTGCTATTTGGGAGGCCAATAAAAGGTCCATTAGAAGCTCTATTAAGGACCTGGACAGATGAGAAGGCGGAAGAGACTGTTACCTCATCGTATCAATACGTGAACGAACTGACCACTCGTTTGAAAGCTGGATGGAAACTGGCAAATGATAATTTGAAGCAAGCCAGGAAGAAACATGCAGCATATTTTAATAGGAAGGCAAAGGACAGGGAACTGGCAGTCGGAGAGAAGGTGCTGCTTCTACTACCCGGAAGCCAGAATAAATTACAAATTGGTTGGCAAGGTCCATATACGGTTCTAGAGAAGGTGTCTAGAACAAACTATAAAATTGACAAAAAGGGGAAGGAGAAAGTTTATCATGTAAACCTGTTAAAGAAGTATCTGGACAGACCACTCCAGGAAAGCACCCCCTTATTGACCTTGGCTATTGCAACCCAGATGCAAAAAGAACCACTCACCTCACATGAATACCCATTACATCCTTGTGAAACCGCAGCACAGGTAAAAGTCAGTAAGCACCTGACTAAAAACCAGAGGGAGAGAGTTCAACAGGTTCTGGAGGAACATACAGATGTATTAACAGATAAACCAGGCCATACAAATTTGCTACAGTATGACATGAAACTGGTAGACTCAAACCCAATCTGTATGAGAGCCTATTCTATTCCGTTCGCGAAGGAGAAGGCATTGAAGGAAGAAATAGAGTATTTGTTGAAGGAGGGGATTATTTCGCACAGTGAATCATCTTTTAGTTCTAGTGTCGTTTTGTTGAGAAAACCGTCTGGGGAACACAGACTGTGCATAGATTACAGGAAACTGAATGCTGTCACAGAAGGACAAGTGGATCCATTACCAGACACAAAACAGTTATTTGCCAGACTGAACAAGGCAAAATACTTTTCAAAGGTGGATCTTAGTAAAGGCTATTACCAGATCCCAGTGAAGCCTGAAGTGAGACCTTATTTGGCTTTTAGCACTTCGGATGGACATTATGAATTCAATATGCTACCATTCGGACTGAAAAATGCTCCGAGTGTGTTTTCAAGGATGATGCGCAAATTGTTGGATCCCCTGAATAACCCATGTATCACGAATTTCATGGATGATATTCTCGTCGCCACAGAGACATTTGAAGAACACATTGAAGCTCTGGAGATGTTGTTTGATAGACTTCGGGAGGCGAACTTAACTGCTAGGCCAACAAAATGTTGTATTGGATGCAAAGAGTTGGAATTCTTGGGACACACTGTATATCAGGGTAATATGACCCCTGATCCTAAGAACTTGGAAAAACTGCAGAGAGCACCTAGGCCGCAAACAAAAAAGGACGTGCGATCATTTGTGTCGTTATGCGGATTTTATCAGAAATACATCAAGAATTTTAACGCTATTTGTGCTCCTCTGACTGATCTGACTCGCAAGGGACTTCCAGATAAAATTATTTGGACTGCACAATGTGAACTAGCGTTCCAAGAGTTAAAGGAAAAACTCACTAGCAAGCCTATTCTCAAACTGCCTGATTTGACACAGGACTTTGTCTTAAGAACCGATGCAAGTAATGTAGGACTAGGAGGGGCTTTGTTGCAAAGATCATCTTCACCTGATGGGGAACTGAAACCAGTCGCTTATGCAAGCCGTAAATTGAATAAGGCGGAACAAGGATACTCCACAAGCGAAAAAGAATGTTTAGCGTTAATCTGGGCAATAAAGAAGTTTCAAATCTATCTGTATGGTAGGACTTTTGTGGTGGAGACGGACCATCAGCCTCTTGTATTCTTATCTCAGGCTAAGCATGAAAACGCAAGATTGCTGAGGTGGTCTTTATTGCTTCAACCTTATCAGTTCAGTATCCAATATATCCCAGGCAAATTGAATGTCGGTGCAGATTTCCTCAGTCGGCACCCCTGTGATCAAAATTAGAGTAGTGGCAGACGTGAGGAGTAATTTTACCTATGTGTATCGCTGGTTTTGGAACTTGCCATAGGCATGTTTTCAAGTGGGGAGATGTGTAGTGAAATTGACAGAGATACAACGGTAAAATACCTCCAAAGATAACATGTAAGGATAAAAACATAATGCGTAGGCTGCTGATAGTACATGATCGCCCAGACCGCGGTCATCACCCTCCATAAAAATTGACTTGCTAGACAGGAGGGGAACGGCGGATAAAAAGGAAAAAATATGACTGGAAAGATTGCGTGAGACTAGAAAGGCTAAGGAGACGCAATTGGGGGGGAAACGGAGAAAAGTCACGTTTCCCAAGTTGACATAAAGTAAGGAACTCGACAGAAGGGACCTTGGATATGTTACGCCACAGTCATTTATTGGTCGCTTTTGCGATACCAAGCCTTTGATTTGAATTCAGCGGCAGAACGCAGATGTTTGGAATATTACAAAAATTAAAAAGTAACTTTTTCGTAATATTAATGTTAGGAATATAAAAATTAGCTGGCCGGATGGCCCATTCTGAGCAGTGAACTAATATGTTCTTAATTTTACAGACGGATAGATAATATTGAAGATAATGACAAAAGACAGTGTTGTTCACATCAGCGACAGACTGTATGGAATAAAAAGTGTCGCTATTTGCACAAAAAAACACGACCTTGAGACGCAGGTGTTCAAATCTACTTAGTAGGGAAGCGAAGGGACATTGGTGGGAGCTGTGTCTAAATATAACTTTTAACGACAAAATTTTGGAGGGGAGAGAAAGGTTGGTTCAAAAATCAAGTACGTTTTTGAAAAAAACAAGTAGAGACGGACAGACTAACAGATAAACATCCATACTTGACTGAAGCATGACTGAAATGACTTTAGGGTAGGAAATTTGAATTTGAAATAAACCTAGGCAGTGATTGGCCACAGACAATCATTTTATCGGCGCTCAGACGCGCAAGTGGGGCCATTCCTCAATAGTTGTTCGATGATAGACACAGTATTTTAAAGTGTGGTGATTTCCAAATGAAAGAAAGTGAAATAAGTTCAGGGACGCCATACTATAGCCAGCAGCTCAGCTGAGTTTTGCTAGCATTTCTGTGTTCTTTATTCATAATCTGAGCTGTGAGTTTCAGTTGTCAACAAGGCGGTGTCCATTCAGTTGGTGATTTTACTCGAGTGTATCTGTGCAGTACGTTGTGACAGAGACCACTATTATTGCCCGCCAGCACGGAGAGGTGGGACCACCAGATTTCAGCACCAGAGCTACATATGCAAGTTGAGTGAGCCTCTGGTCTGCTGGAAGTTCACCAACGCCTTTTAGTTACTAATACCCCATAAAATTCCTGTAATTTACTGGACACTGTGTAGTCAATATAGACAGGTGTGATGAGGCCACCCCAACAGCACAAGCATTAACTATCCTCCCAAGTAGATGACTACTAGAACATTTTAATAAAACTAACTAGTCTAGTACTTAAATATGTACACTCTTGCATTTATTATGTAACATTCCATGCATTTCTTTCATAATTTTTAAATCCTTTTTTTTTAAAAAAAAGTTCTGGTCAACATAAAACTTGATCCAGAACAAATAAATGTAATATAATTCTATCAAAAATTTTACACTCTTGAGTTAGTTCAGTGTATTATAATATTTGTTAAATATTATTAGTCTGCTTAAATATCTGTGGGTGTATCCATAACTATCACACCACATTACATATCATTACCCTAGACATTTTACATAGCTACATTCATTAAGAAAAAAAAATTGAGTGTGGGGTCGTAGTGGTAGCAAGAAAGGCCTTCTGACAATTCACAACTACATTTTATCTCAGGAGCCTTCACAGCTGGCCTCATACATTACATTTAGTAATATCACCATCATACAATACCATCAAACCCACTACAGATGGTTCATAAAACTTATCTAGAAGTTCATACCATAAATTACTACAAGTAACTTTGAGATAATGAGGCAACTAATATTTTGTTTGGCCTGATTTCGTCTGCCGCATTACTTTGGTTTTCGTGGATTGCCCGAACCTTTAGTACAACGGCCAGGATTGAGTGGAGATGAGAGGAGTGTATTATTATTATATTATTGCCACTTAACGATGCCTAACGTTTGAACCTTATTGACGGACCAGGGATAATCTACTACGCTTATCCATTGCCATGTACTTTTGATGTTTGATGGACGTTATTGTGAAGTGACTTTATGTATTAAATGTCAACCATGTTTTCCCGTGGACCTGTTCACCTACCGGCTTTGTTATGTGTACTGACCATAATGTCCTGAATGAACACCTGCTATCATTCGCGTATACATGCATGATCCTCTAATTTATCCCACCGTAACAACGTCTATACATCAGGGTAGTCCCCAGTTTAGTTGGTTAAAGCATGCATAGATTAAAATGCATTTTGCTACCTAAACAATTATTATATAGAACGGTAGAGATAAATTCACAGTATAATTCTAGCTTTAAATGATCAAAATCGGCACAGAATTAAGAAAGATAATGAATATTAAAAATTTTGCTAATTGAACTGAAGGCAAAAATACACTTCAATTTTAGATTCCTAACACCGTTTTTACCCCATGCCGTACTATAAAAGTCCTTGAACTTAGCTGAATTGAGGCCACAACTTTTTCAAAACTGAGCTGAACAGACGAAGAGCGGTAAAAAGTGTTAATGCCATTATACTTTGCCGCTGCATCTGACTAGCAGACCTAGATGCCTATTAACAGCCTGTTATAGCTTGTGTGTATTGCCTGAGGGTAAGAAAGAATATATATATATGTATATATTTATGTATTTTTGCTATGTTTTAATCCGATTGTGTGTTAGGAAGTGCATGTCATGTGTTACAGAACGAGTGTGCTGCCGGTTGAAACGCAGGCATGTGTTGACTTTTAGAGACGAAAGCCAGCATTGAAAAATGTGTAGAATAATTGAGAATGATGGCACAAATACGACGTAAGTTTAATAATGTATTTGAAGGAGGATTTCTTAAAGAAATGACATTTATCAGGAACCTAAGGAAGGATTGACAGGAATTGTTGTAATGAATCGATCAATATATTATTTAGTAGTTTTATTACTAGGCCAAATCATTGTATGGAAGCAGATCATGGACAACTGGATCTAACTTAGGATTTATAAGGAAATTGTAGTCACAGTGAACTGGCTGCGATTGGTAGTGAGGTAAATTGTCCTGTGCATATGTTAGCACAATGTCTGACACTGTATGTTACGTCCATTGTATGTAAAGACAGAATAGTGCTGGACCATACAGAGGTTGTGATTATTTGTATTCCAGGTTTTATCCTGCAACTACCAAGATTGTACGAGACATCCACTTCGGTGGGACTCTGTGGTGCGATAGTTCTTGAAGTTCATAGAACTGGTTACCCTGTTTTCCCAGCCTGGAGATCCAGACATTGGGTGATCCTGGCTGGAGTTGGATGCAGCTCACCCCAACAAGATAAGTGGAATAGAAATTCCACTGGTCAGCCTATTCAGACTCTAACACCAATATACGAATAATAAAAGATACAAGTACAGTGTATGATGAAACCTTGTGAATAGAATGACTATATTACTACCTTTACAGTTCAACTCAGTGACACAATACAGTGTATTATAATAATTAATCAGTGTAGAGAAAAATAGAACTTTCAAGACAGGATTCTGTTTGATAATTAAAGTTTCTATGTTTATTTATTTTATGCTGTAAATATCTTTGAATTTCTTTAAATTACCTAACCGAAAAGAGAACCGGTACGGTATAGGTTAAATAAAATTGTAAATGTGTTTAACAGACTTTCTGAAATTATTTACATTGAGTTATAAGTTTTGTTGGATACATATTATAGTTATAGAGATAGAAAATAATTAATACCCCTAGAAAAATTAGCCAACATAATCAAATAATGATACAGAATATCATAGGCGGATCTTGAAAGGGAGTAAATAGACTTTCAGGACCTTCACTTTCATCACTCCTGGAGGTTTATACAGCTGATCCTAACCTTTGATGTCGATACACCCTTATTCTGTTCAGAAAAGGGGGTATTTCTTGTAAGACCAGTCTCTTACCTGGCACTATCCTGGTATCATCTGATACATCTTTTTGTCCAGGATAACCTTATTCTTTACTACAATAAGACCCTTTTGCTACAACAACACAGGATGCAGTGGATGACCAGGGCGTTCTAATTCTCTCGCCGTGCTCTTTGCGTTCCACTCCGCGCTGCTGGTAGTTGCCCTCATATCCGCTGCACTACTGTACTGCAGCGGCGTCTCATGGAGAGTTCCAAACGTCTGATCTGGTCTTCTGTGATGTTGTTCCATGCCGCAGTAAGCGTTGTATATAACTAGTCTAAGATCTCTGGCTGATAATGGAGGGTGGGCACCCTTCTGTCCACATGGTCCCAGAGATGTTCAGTGGGATTCAAGTCAGGGGACAGAGCTGGCCAAGGGTCTTGGATGTTCACATTAGCTGCATCGCGGTAGTCTAGGGCTGCTACTGCTCTGTGAGCCGAGGCATAGTCCTGCATGTAAATTAGGCCCGATTCATGTTGGTGAATAAACGGTAGAGCGTGCGGTTGCAGTACGTCACGTATGTTGCGATTGACGGTGAGGGCTCCTTCAATTCTGACAAGATTGGGTCTGTGCTCAGCGGTAATAGCCTCCCTTCCCCCCCCCCCCCCAACCATAATGCTTCCTCTGCCGGAACTGGCCGCCTCCTGGGTGCAGTAAGAAGAATATCTTTCATCCGTCCTATCATATACCCGGATCCTGCTATCCCGCCGTTTACGAAGAAACCTGGATTCATCAGACCATACGACAGCACGCCACAGATTTTTAGTCCCTCTGAGGTGCTGTCTAGCCCATTGGTATCTTGTTGAGATGTGTCACGGAAGCAGACGCGACCGTTGTGCTGTTCTGTAAACACGTATGTTGGAAGTGGTTGCGCAGATGTACCGTCCGTATGTACCGGTACTCAGCCACTGTTGCTACCCTTGGTCTACCACTTCTGGGCCTGTCTTGAGTTGCCCCTGTGATGTGCCATCGTGTGTGCACGTTCCTAATTGTGTCTCGGCATACACCGATGCAGCGAGCAACGTCACTAGCGGATGATCCCGCAACCAGTTGTCCCATGACTTGGTTACGCTGTGCTTTAGACAATCGTGGCATGGTGAAATTTAAGCACAGTCAACACTAAATGCTGTTTTCTGGCAAGTGCGATCGCCAAAGCAGAGGAATCAGTCGTTAAAACTCACACATTACATCCGTTGGCACGTGGTACTCGAAAAATGCATATTGCACGTGTCACACGTGCTGCACGCACTGGTTGTTATTACAGCTTGTACTCAGTGCAATAATTGCTCGTACTTCCTGACAACTAGCCCATTCTTATTTCACCATCTTTTATGCAATGACCTCGAAAATTTTTCAATTCTAAACCTGACAGGTTTCTTTTGTTAGTGGGTATATGTCCTCATGACGGCACTAATTCTATTGTGGTCATTTACCTGGATGCATTTGATTTTGAAGGTGTGGAGCAACGCGTCAAAAATGACATAGAGAGAAGTGAAAAAAAATGCCAGTGGCCTGAAATTTGACTAATTAATTAACGATTGCTTTATCACAGCATGTTTTGAAAATGTACGGATTTTATTTACTTTTTTTTTTAAGAATCTTGCCTTGTACGTAAACAACAACAAAAAAAAAAAAAAAAAAAAAAAAAAGCTTCCTATTATTCCATCTCCAAGGGAGTATTGACTTGATCAGAAAATTAAACAGGGACATGAAGTCAAATGTCAAACTAGGATTTCAAAAGAAAGAAAAAAACAGTAGCAGTATTCTTATATCTTGCTAAGGCCTACGGTGAATGCTGGAGAGAAGGCGCTCTTATATATATATATATATATATATATATATATATATATATATGTATATATATATATATATATATATATATATATATATATATATATATATATATATATATATATATGTTAAATGCGTGTTTGGGGTGCTGTGTGCTGTGTTGTTTACTGACACTGCCAACGTAACAGCAACGACTGGTAAGTCAAGCAGGCTGGACTCGTAAGGAACATTATTGACTGTAGTGAAATGGATCTGTGTAAATCCCACGCTCAAACTTCCTGCTTAAAAACCAGTCCGCGTATTTTTTTTTAAAATCTATAAATAACTACAATATTTGAAATTTGTCTGAGCAGCAAAGTCCATTTACCGCTTAAAATTTAACTAGAGAATTTGAATTTTTCTACTACCACAGGTTAAAAGTTACTACCCCCATACACACATCCACCCTAATAATTATCGAAGGACGTAGAAAAATTAACAACCAATCAAATTGTTACCTCGTTTTGTAGAATCAAGAAAAAATTTGGTTGTAGTGGCAAAAATGCCGATTCTGTGTTTTTGACCAAAGTTAAATAATTTATTTCTCAATAACTAAAGGGAATTAGAATGAAAGGGATATCTTGAATTATAGAGCTGATATTGATTAATATATCAACCTAAAGGTTCCCACTTAATAAAATTATCTTGACTTAGAAAAATTTAATTTAGTGATATTTTAGATCAGGGTAGACCTACAATTAATTACAAAAAATTACCCAGATAAAACTGTTAAGGAATAACCAAAGGAAGATTAGATAGAACGATAGAGGTCAGTTGGCCGTTTAATTATCACCTTTGATATTTGAAATCGGTCCATAAATAACGGAGATATAAAATACACAAATGTAATCAGACGAACGAACACACTTATAATCGCTCCAGTTTATAGTCCAAAAATTGTTAAAATTTTGACTCGTCTTCTGATTGGTTAGGTGTAGTTGATACAAATTAACACCTCCTTGCATAGTCCGCCATTTGAAAAACTAACAAGCACTGCCAAGTTGAGATCAGCGGGAAAGCCTTGTGACCAAGCTTTTGCCGTCTGGACGATAAAACAGTCTGAAAACCTATTTACTGCAAGTCAAGCTTGTGCATGTTATTATTCTTTACTTGAGGTAAGACAGATACATTTTTTTGTAATATATTGACATGTAGGCCACAGGCTGTGTGTGCCGCCCTATTTTATTTCGATACTGCCAATTGGGAGAGGTTACGACGACCTAAGTAGGAATGTGTCTAAAAGCAGACTTATTGGGAAGTGAAAAATAAACGTGTTTGTAAATTTGCCATAAAATTTTGCGACTGTAAGTCCAGGAGAAAATAAAGTGATAGTGGCTTCTGGAGTGACACAGTGTTCAAAGAACATGTGAAACCATGCATAGAATGTTTGAAAGAAGAAATTAACAGGTCACAAGATATATTTGTACACCCCTGCTGATTCTATGGAAGACAATCAATGCTTAAGGAACAGTGGCTTTGATGCCATATGGGAAAAAGAATGAAAACACAGGACTGAGTGTAGTCAAGGAAACATGGGGTCTGGTGCAAATGGTCAGCACACATGGCTGACCCCAGGTAAGATTACTATCGATTAGTTGTGGAATTGTTATAGACAGGCTTGTCACAGAGAGTTTATTGGTCGTAAATTGCCTATATCCTCTTCTTTTTCTTTCACCCGTATCCTCTATTTATTATCACTCTTTATTTTTTTCTGTATTTTTCGCATTCGTTCGTTTGCGAGAAATATTTTTTTTCCCATTCTCACTTTCGCCAGTTTCGTTTCTCATTTAGAAACGCATTTCATTGCTGATTAAACGAGTAACTTTTTACGTAACGTATCAGTCCCTTGCACCAGACGATTTGGCGTGAGAATGCATTCGGTCAATCGCTGCAGATTGACGAAATAACTGTGAATTTTTGGCTATCTCAGACATAGGGCCGACATATCGTCTGCATTCTCACTTGTCAAAACGTAGCTTCTCGGTGAGCGCTGAGGTGAGGCGTGAATCCCGACATCTCCCGGCGCAGTATCAGACATTTGTCTGGTATTTTGCATCTGACACGTAGTTTCCTCGGTAGATTCTCAGTGTCAGGGTGGAGAAGGCGCCATCACGCATTCGCTCAGAATGGTCATTTTGGCGTGAGGTGCGAAGATAGGAGGTATTAAGAGAAGGGGAGGCTATTGCGTAGTTTATGGAAATAGTGTACATCTTTGTCTGGTGTTTCATATATACTGGAGGGAGTTAGATTTCATTTTCACTCAGTAACTTCGCAGTCAAGACTAGAACAAGCCTTCGTTCGATTTCTAGAATCTCTGTTAATAGAGATGTCATTTAGTATGATCGTAGTGGTTTAAGTTCTTAGTAGTTCTGTGATGAGGTAAATCTTATATTATTTATCTAGTATTTTGTGAGTGTTAAAGTGTTAAATCGCTTATTTCATTTTGCTAGTTAGATTTGTGCAGAGAGTTAAATTATTAAGTCTGTTATATTCTCTAGTCGACGAGTTACAGTGGAAAGCGGAATAAATTATAATTTCTAGCTTAAAATCATGTAGCCATAATGGATTTAATTTAACTGCTAATACGCAGTCGAGAATATTTTAAAAACTAACTTATTAAATGACTGCTACATCTTGAGTATTGACGGAATGCGTAGGTATTCCTAATTCAGGATGTTTGATTTTTAAATATAACTTATTCCACGGGAAGTGTTAAACTATAAGACAAGCTACGCTTGCAGTTTAAATTATCAGTTATAGTATGTATAATTATTTGATATGTGTTCTTTCCATTTATATATAGTGAAACTGTGGTACCCAAACTTTGCCAGCGTTTGAGTAAAGAGATAAATCTGTGAAGAAAACAACAAACATTCTTACTTTAAAGATTTGATGTATAACTTTTGCAAGAACTTTAAGATTTTAAAGAAGTAACGGGTCATCGAGCCTGATTTGATTCTTCCTGAGAAAACTCTAGTCATTTTTCAGCCTTTGTGGCAAGTAACATATTACAATCAGTAACTTTCCCGACACTGTTGACAAGTGGTGGTGTGACCAACTAAATTCCTATACTGAGAGAAGGTGCCGACCTGACATTCCTCATTCTAGAAACCTAAGCTATTGACACTGTGCTCGTTGTTAATGTTTCGTGCCTGGACAATTTTAATGTGACCTAAACAGACATCCGAAAAATAAGAACACCCAAGGAGTCGTTCCCGGAAGCAGAGAATTCATCCTGTCTTTTTGGAACTGGGGATTTCTTGGTCAAAGATTGCCCTTGACGAGTCTGTAGGTGAATGTCCTAAAAATTGTATTACCAGCAGTGGCTATCTAAGCTGTGAGTATGAACATGTGCACGTGTGCTCGGCTGAATGAATAAAGTGAATGCAAGACGGAGTGATTTTTTATTGTTGTAATTGGGCACCCATTTTGCTATCTTAACTTCCTGTATGCAAGTATTGCTACTCATATTTCCCTTAAAATAGAGCAGAGATACCAAGTCTGTCCATACCTTAAGAAGGGGAAATATTAGACCTAATCCTATGTATCCTTGTTTACTTGGGGCTATCATTTTCTTCCAACAGGACTGTGGGCATACCTCGAGGGATAAGATCTAACTGTGGGTCTATCATTTTCTTGTAGAGAATTCCTTGTTTTTTTATGACTATGTGTATATGCTTTGATGTAATTTCTATGTGTTGTGAAGAAATTTTAGATGATAATTAAAATTTCTCTTGAAATTAATCAGCGTGTTGGTCAGCTCGTTCTAGAATATTTATATAATCATTTGTTATAGTTTCCCTACGTCTGTACGTATAACTGTCGTCTTGTATGTGCGTGCACGTGAGTGGTTAGAGATATATATATATATATATTGTCGTAAATTTATTTTGAGAGAAAAGAGTCGTAGAAATAGTGGTCCGGTTTAGAGTGGAAAATGATGATGGAAAGCTCAGTGATAGAAAATGTAGAGATTTAATAGTTACTTCACAGCGTGCTAGAGGAGAGTAAAGACAGACTTATTTACGACAAATCGTGTCTCTCAATCTTCTCTTTCACTCTCCTGGTCAAACAATTATTTGCCAGTTTTCCAGACTCGCATCTGCGCGCACACCGATTCGGTGTTTTCAAACACACACACGACGTTGATACAAACTATATTAAACGAATAGGGGAAATGTTGGGCTTTGGGTATATCCAACACACAGAACTAAATGAGTTTAGGTGATTTTATTCACTTTAACATCAATCACTAAAAATATCAGATATTACATAAATTATCATAAGTACACAAATGCAAATAACAAGTTTGGGAGGGGGTGAAGAAGATTGGTATCGACTAAGCCCTTCCCGCTTATTAGACAAAGACAAACCCAGTCCAGAGATAGATAATATCAGGAACACGGGTACGTTAACCTAACAGTGAAGTTAATTACTCTGAAAGAGGTGTTACCAAGTTAGGTATAAGTGATAGAAAAAAAAACCTGTTCTTCCCAGCTGTTCTTCCCTTTACTAAGCAAATGGAAAGGAGGTGGTTTTAAACAGAGTTAACAAATTATCAACTATCCCACTTAAAGGAACAATGTAGGGTATACAGAAAAGATATATGTTACCAGGTAAGCAAGTTAACAAAATGGTCACACAAAAGAATTAATTTCCCGTCATTCATACACGCGCTAGCAAAGGCCTTCACTCATCTTGCTCTCACTTACCGATTGTGAAAAAAATCTTGCACTCCATAGAATAACACAACATCAGTTACACCTCAACTAAATGTATGAGTGTTTGTTCAAGTTCTAGCCTCAGATTATCGGGTAGGCGGTCAGCACATAAAAGGGTCCCGTAATCGCTGGAAAATGAATCTGTAGTTGTGTCTCTTTTCTTAATAACAGTTTCTATGGGAGGGCACGGTCTCTGATACCGGGGTGAGGATGGTGTGGTCTATTTGACTATGCCGCGGATAATAAAATTCTTACGCGTGCTGGTACACTTTATCCGTGAGGTATGGTTTAAGTCCAGTGAGAAAACTAGTCACATCACTGTTCAGGAAATTATGAATTATCTCTCTGTGTCAGTAAACTAACAAAGCTCGGGCCAGTGTTCTTCTTCCCGTTACGACTTAAGTTGTTTGATGGTGCGTTAAATTTGTCTTTGGGTGTGCTTTCTTTGCTATAAGTTAGATAGCGGAATTCCAAACATAGAATCGCCTCAAAGATTAAAAATTTACACAGTCTCAACAAGTTCTGCGTCAGGGGAACTCTACACACACTGTTTATGCTTTGCTTTGCTTAGATTGATTTCTTTATTGCTTTCTTAATGCTGGGATCGCACAGGTTACGATCACTCGCTTTGCACAGAATTAGAAATCACTGCAAATATATATAAAATCCAGGGGAAAATCTATAACAAGATTTCAATAAAGCTAGTGCTTCTGTAAAGATCTGGCCAGCGAGTGATAACGTGTCTAGTTCTACATGGTCTATTTAGCTAAAATGAAATGTAAGTTGAGTGGGACATGATAAACTTGACAACTTATTTAATCTCACGAACTTTTGGGGATCTGACCGCCAAATCAAGAGAAGAAGCCGCCCCCTGGTCTTCGTATCCGCTCGCTGCTGCCCGTTTCGCTTTCCCCCGTTCGCTCGGTTCCTCGATTGACACCGAGACGCGAAATTAGCGGCAAGCAACTGCGTCTCGTATCAGGGAAAACTACTGTCTTTGATAGCGCCGATAGTCTCCCCTAAGATCCCTCGGTCTGTCTCTTTGATCTCGTCGCTGTATCCTACATGAGTCCCGGTGGAATGCGTTCTGGCAAACGAAAAGTTACAACAAATGTTCAGGGGTTCTAATGTTATGAAAAGTTAAAGGTCCCTTTAAATCATCCATCATATCAGGGAAAAATCCCTAGTCAAACTAGACGTACGTCACACATATATATATATATATATATATATATATATATATATATATATATATATATATATATATATATATGTGTGTGTGTGTGTGTGTGTGTTTAGACTGTCTGACTCCTCGTAAGCTGTCGTAGAAGATAGGTGAGAGAGAGAGAAGATTTCTCGATCTCAGAGACAGCCTCTTGATCACATTCTACCATCTCACTCGTGGAATCTATTGCTATTACTATTTCTCACTGTGACTATCACTTATTCTAATCTATTCAGAAGGGACCAACCCAAGTCTTAATTCTCCTATCAAAAATCTACGACAGAATGGTATCTCGTTTTTCCGGGAATTGAACTCTAGTCCTGAGCAAATACGAATATCAGCTCGTTTGCAGGATTAATTTTCTTTATTCTGATATATAGTAAGAGTGTGATGTCTTGTGAGTTTTGTATCTTTTAAAAAAATAACTATCCCCTAGACATATCGATCTGTTTTATGGGCGTGCTGACCACACGGCTAATAATTGTTTTTCCACAGCATTATTGAGCATTATACATTTGGTTTACAGGTTGATTTTGTCGGAATATATGTTAATTACTGATTTTGTAATACTAAACGCTGGTAAAGTTTTGTGAGTGTATAACATTCACAGGGTTCTGAAGAAGTAGGTGTTTGAGCTAAGCAAAGCAGCGCGATCAGACTATACGTCCTGTAATTGCCTCCCTTACCCTAACTATCTTCAGGGGTGAACTTATAGTGATAAATAAAAATTGAGGGATTTTTTTTCTCCTTAAAATTTTTTGCAATAATTATTTTGTTTCCACTATAGCAACTTATTTTTCAGTGAGTGATCTTAACTACCATTTATTTGGCGTAGTCGTCTGCATTAGGTGCTTATTGCCGATTAATAGCAGCGATAGTTAGATAATTTATTATTTTGGAGGAGGTATCCCAGGTTAAAGTATATCATCTTGTGTTTTGGTATTTTCTCGTAAGTGGTGGGAACCAGTGTATCCTTTTTCTTATTTCTTTCTCGTCTAAGCCTCAGTCACAGATTTACTATGGCAGAGAGGGCGAAGCTTAGGCAGATCATCAGACAGGAAGCAAAGGAAGAGGGATTACAAGGAGAAGAAGCGAAATCGTTTGTCAACGAAGAACTTGACAGATATGATGCGGAGCAGAAGGAAAAAGCGGCGGAGAGGAAAGCAGCCGAAGCTAGAGAGCAGAGGAAGATGGACGAGGAAATGGAAATCCGCAGGGCGAACGAAAGAGAGAAGGAGAGACAGCATGAGGAAAGAGAGGAGAGACAGCATGAGGAAAGAGAGAAGGAGAGACAGCATGAGGAAAGAGAGAAGGAGAGACAGCATGAGAAGGAGAGGGAACAGAGACAGCACGAGTTGGCGCTTAAAACTCTAGAGTTCCAAAGTCGTGGTGCTGCCTCTACCTCCAGCAGTGGAGAGTCTTCTCCTCATTCTTCCTTAACTGATCAAACTAACCCTCAATCTCTTCAACTCAACGCTATGTCCTTTGCTCTTGAATCTTTCCCCAGTCCTAATGAGAAGATTGACACATGGCTAGAAAAATTTGAGAAAATTGCAACCCTGTACGGTTTAGAGAGGTCGCGTTGGTGTATGAAACTTTCCCAGGCCCTTAAAGGTTCTGCTTATGATGTTTATTCTAAACTGGAAAGTGGCCAACAAGACAACTATGACTTGTTGAAGAAAGCTTTGCTTGAGCGCTTTGAAATGAATGCGCGAAAGTTTCTGCAACTGTTTCGCAACAGCAGGAAGGAGAGCTCTGAAACTTTTCAGCAGTTCTCATCTCGTCTAAAGGGATATCTGACAAAGTGCCTTGAGCTTTCACAGCTCCCCTCTACCTATGAAGGTCTGGAGGAATTTGTTATTACAGAACAAATAAAGAACACTTTGTCTGCTGATACCCGAAGATTTCTAGCTGAGCAGGGTGCAGAAAAGATTGAAGACATCTTAGAAAAGTCTGAGCGATATCACAATGCGCTGGCTGAACTACCGGCCACAAAACGTAAACCGACAGAAGAGCATTTTCGGAAAAATAATCTAGACCAATCTTCTCATATTCCTCATGTTTCTAACCAAAATAACCACAGAGAAACTGGACCTCAAAACCCCCCTCCTGAAAAATCCAAGTTCTACAAAAACAAGTACCCCAACCACAGTAAACAGTCTGATCAACCCGACCGCCCTTCATGACAGCGTGGCCAGAAAGGTCAAGTTGACAAAGGGAAAACCCCTGCGCACGAGACTAATGATCAGAGTGAGCACACCGAGCCTAAACGCATCGGATGCTTACCAACAGTCTCGCAAGGCGGAATTATTGACAATGATTCCCAACCTGTTGGGGATACACCCTCAACGCGAGGTACTGTTATTTTGAACGGTTCTCAAACTTCTTGTTTATTTGACACGGGGCTTTCGTATGATTGCATTGTTGCCAGAAGCCTGGTTAAACCCGGTCAAGAGACAGGAGAGACCGTCCAACTTTGTGGAGTTCGTAAGAGTGATGCACCTACAGCGCTTCCCATTGCATTGGTAGAGATCCACTCTGATTTTGTCAGAGGTGTGATCAAAGCGGCTGTTATGGATGACCCCTTCTACCCAGTCATACTTGGCGGGAGATACGTGTGTATTGGGAAACCGGAAGAGCCGATTGTGGCAGCAGTAACTACAAGAGGGCAAACCAAGAAGGAACGGGAGCCTGCGCCTAATTTGTTACCCATGGAACTTAAAGAAACGCAACAAAAGGACCCTACTTTGGCACCCTGCTTTTGGAAACTGCCCATGGCTAAGGAACCCAGACAGCACAGGGACATTTTTTCTAAGGATGGCGTATTTTATCGCAGAACGGGCAAGCTTGACCAATGTTACAATCAGCTCCTAGTACCGAAACAGTACAGAAGCCAAATCCTAGAAATGGGGCACTCTCTTCCCTTCAGCGGACATATGGGACAGAAAGCCACAAACCAACGGATAACCACTCATTATTGGTGGCCAGGAGTAAACACTGATATTATCAGGTATGTCAAATCCTGTGCCCAGTGCCAACGTGTACCACCCAAGCAACGGACACCCCCAGTCTCGTTGGGTGAAATGCCAATAGTGGGAACACCATTCGAACGGGTTGTGATCGACATTTTAGGACCCCTAGAAAGGACTAAAAGAAGGAACAGGTTTATCCTGACCTTAGTCGATACATGCACTTTATGGGCAGAAGCTATCCCGCTAACATGCGCAGATGCCAAGCATGTCGCAGAAGCCCTCGTGCAGATTTTCACTCGGTTGGGATTCCCTCAGCAAGTGTTGACGGATAACGGATCCCCATACCGAAACCTGTTGATGGATGAGATCGTGAAGATATTGAGGACCCAACACATCTACACAAAGCCTTATACTCCGGCCGGAAATGTGCTCGTGGAACGTGTTAATGGAAACCTCAACATGATGCTAAGTAAACTGGCACAAGTGAAACCTGACGATTGGGATCTTTGTATTCCTGCAGCTTTATTTGGCTACAGAGAATCTCCTCATACTTCCACAGGATTTCCGCCAGCTACGCTTTATTTCGGCAGACCTATCAAGGGGCCGCTGGAAGCCTTGCTTTGGTCGCTGACAGACCAGAAGGCAGATGAGACAGTTGTCTCAGCAAGTAAATATGTGTCGGACTTAAAGGATCGGTTGAACCTAGGATGGTACCTAGCAACGATCAACTTTAAGCGAGCACGCACAAAGCACGCTAACCGATACAGGAAAGTCGCGAAAGAGAGAGAACTGGAAGCAGGAGAGAAAGTTTTGGTGTTACTCCCTACCGGAAACAACAAACTGAGGATCGGATGGCAAGGGCCGTTTACCGTCCTGAAAAAGATTTCTAAGGCTAACTACCAGATCTCTATTCAAGGAAAGGAAAAGGTTTTCCATTTAAATCTGTTAAAGAGATACTTGGAAAAACCAGTGCCAACCTCCGACCATCTCCTGACGATCGCCAAAACTGACGAAGATGACGATAGTGGCAGGGAAACTCCACTGCACACACACGAAATCTTTCAAAAATGTCAGAAGCGGCGACGCTCTTTCAAGCGCGCATGGGAGACATTCCAGAGAAAGGAAACTTTGGGAGGAGACGTGAGTGGGAATTGGAGAGAGATGGAGGGGGAGATGAGAGGGAAGAAGACAGACACCCTGAAGCTACGGATATAGGAAATTTATTCCCATAACGTAGACATGGAGTGATTCCATATCTTAAAGGGGGGACGTTCTGTCACAGAGAGTTTATTGGTCGTAAATTGCCTATATCCTCTTCTTTTTCTTTCACCCGTATCCTCTATTTATTATCACTCTTTATTTTTTTTTTCCTGTATTTTTCGCATTCGTTCGTTTGCGAGAAATATTTTTTTCCCATTCTCACTTTCGCCAGTTTCGTTTCTCATTTAGAAACGCATTTCATTGCTGATTAAACGAGTAACTTTTTACGTAACGTGTCAGTCCCTTGCACCAGACGATTTGGCGTGAGAATGCATTCGGTCAATCGCTGCAGATTGACGAAATAACTGTGATTTTTTGGCTATCTCAGACATAGGGCCGACATATCGTCTGCATTCTCACTTGTCAAAACGTAGCTTCTCGGTGAGCGCTGAGGTGAGGCGTGAATCCCGACATCTCCCGGCGCAGTATCAGACATTTGTCTGGTATTTTGCATCTGACACGTAGTTTCCTCGGTAGATTCTCAGTGTCAGGGTGGAGAAGGCGCCATCACGCATTCGCTCAGAATGGTCATTTTGGCGTGAGGTGCGAAGATAGGAGGTATTAAGAGAAGGGGAGGCTATTGCGTAGTTTATGGAAATAGTGTACATCTTTGTCTGGTGTTTCATATATACTGGAGGGAGTTAGATTTCATTTTCACTCAGTAACTTCGCAGTCAAGACTAGAACAAGCCTTCGTTCGATTTCTAGAATCTCTGTTAATAGAGATGTCATTTAGTATGATCGTAGTGGTTAAAGTTCTTAGTAGTTCTGTGATGAGGTAAATCTTATATTATTTATCTAGTATTTTGTGAGTGTTAAAGTGTTAAATCGCTTATTTCATTTTGCTAGTTAGATTTGTGCAGAGAGTTAAATTATTAAGTCTGTTATATTCTCTAGTCGACGAGTTACAGTGGAAAGCGGAATAAATTATAATTTCTAGCTTAAAATCATGTAGCCATAATGGATTTAATTTAACTGCTAATACGCAGTCGAGAATATTTTAAAACTAACTTATTAAATGACTGCTACATCTTGAGTATTGACGGAATGCGTAGGTATTCCTAATTCAGGATGTTTGATTTTTAAAAATAACTTATTCCACGGGAAGTGTTAAACTATA
>JAMPIV010020780.1:0-41828 GCA_024509875.1 Oreohelix idahoensis | reverse complement strand
CTCACACTGTCAGAAACAGTCGTTGGGGCTGGCAATCTCACCATGTAACACAGGTTGCTACGGAAACCACTACTGCAAGAGCACACACTCAGCTATCACACACACACACACTCATGCATGTCGTCCAATGAGACTAGTAAGGGGTTGTGCGTGGGGCTGGCAATCTCACCATGTAACACAGATTGCTACCGAAACACTACTGCCCTAGCATATGAATACTTAATATGGAGGCAAACCACACTGTTGGCCCCATGCTCCCTCAGGAGCGGAGAAGAGAAATATATACCTTGAAGTGAGCCCACGTGCTCTCACAACCATTCCTCACATAACCATAATTAAATAATCATAAAATGGACATAAAATAATATTCTTCAACTACATGTACAACAAATACTCTCAATAACGAGAATAAACCACCACCTCACAACTGGTCTATCTCAATATTCGTTACTGCATTCTGAAGCATGTCGTATGTGACGACTGGTTCGGCTGGGAATCTCATCACATGAAACACATCGTTACCGAAACAACCACTGCAATAGCATAAAAATGCTTCTTGTCGGCTTGTGATAGACACCAGCCACATTGGTGTTTCCATACTCCGCCGGGAGCAACCAGAGAAACACATGTCTCAACAAAGGAGTGGCCTCGCGCTCTCCAGAAATCTAAATACATATTCTCACCTCACAGTAACCCATTAAATATACAGTAGAATTATCAATAAACGTGAAATACACTCAATTACTTTTACATTAGAAAAATAAAATATAATTATTCTCGACTTAAACCAAACTGGAACTAAATACACAACGTGTCACATGGCGTAACATTATAGGTTGGACGTGTTATTCGCCGCTTTTTATACAGTCCTCGCCACGTGGCTACAATCTTGCTATTGTTAATCTTATCTACATTCCCGTGAAATAGCTTCATACTATATCTGCCTTTCTGATAACATTTCTGTCCAGTTTCATGCATAAAACACTCTCCTACTAAATTTGCCCGGTCTGATGGATGAAATACTTGATACTAAATTCTCACATCTGGATTTAGGCTTTGCGTGCCTAATAAAACCTATCCAGACATTATTTTCACTCATCTATCATTTCTTCAAGACTAAATCATAATGTCCTAAAAAGACATTTCCTTTGGAAACACATCTATCTATATCACTAAACATTAAAACAGACTCGTGCTGAATATAATTTCAATTCTAGAATTATAAAAATTTAAATTAACTAATTTCAATTATTTGTTCACGTGCTCAATGCATTTACCTAAGTTTGGCTCTGTCGTCTGTTTGTTATCTCTTGCGGACTGATACTAGGAAAAGGTCCGCTGGTAGCTCGCTATTTCTTTTTATAGGCACTAGGCTAATCACTCACTTATCTGCGCTAGGCGTATTAATCTTGACTACTTAAATATCACACGCGATTATCGCTTAGGAATAGCGAAAACACAAATAAAACCTACAGCTATTTAATATAACACAATTCTACACCACAACTTAAATTTAAATGCATTATTATGGCATTTTCATCAATCTTGAATAATTTACATCCAAGCATGCTTCGCGCACATCGAAAATATGGGCGATAAATCTGCCTAGAAACAGGTAGGGGGCGGGCGTCTCCTTTTCGGTCCCATCACACATCTCCCTCCTGATTTTGTTGTCGTCCCGACAACATCACTCCCTCTGGCGCTTCAGTTGTAACCTCTCAGATCGTCTCGGGGCAGGACCCTCTATTGGCTGCAGGGCATACCAGCCTGGTTCGGGCATTAGACCATGCACGTCCTCCCCAGGATCTGTCTCATCTGGCGAAGCTGGTGCCTCAGGTAGGCCTAGTGTAGCATCTACCAGATTCGGAGAATCATCTTTGTCCTCACTTCGTCTTAGTTCGTGCGCCGCAACCCTCATCTTCAGATTTTCGTTGCTCGCTGGCCTTATCACATAAGGACCACCGCTTGCTTCTGGAATTGACGATACAATGAATTCGTCGTTGGACCACACGTCTTGTATTTTGGCCCTGTCAGTGTAGTGCACTCTTTTCCGCACTCTTTCACCCACTCTCAATGGTGTGGGGCCTGGAAGCTGATTACTTCTCTCTCCCTCCTGTCAGCGGCCATTTTCTGCATTCTCTCTGCAGCTTTTTGGTGGGCTATGTGCAACCTCTCTAGGTGACCTTGCAGCCACTCGTCAGTTGTCTCCGGCTCTTCATCTGGGCGCGTGCCTATCATGAAGTCTAGAGGAAGCCTCGGTTCTCTGCCGAAGAGGAGGTAGTATGGTGAGTACCCTGTCGAAGAGTGGGGGGTAGAGTTGTAGACCATAACCACCTCCGCTAGATGCTCAGACCACCTTCGCTTCTGGTCGGCTGTCATGGGTCTCAGCAGATCATGCAACGTCTTGTTGAAGCGCTCGCACTGCCCGTTGCCTTTAGGATTGTAAGCTGTAGTGCGGCTCTTGTGGACTCCATATACCTTGCACAGCTCTGCGACTATCGCTGACTCGAAGTTCCGGCCTTGATCAGAGTGTATCCTCTGAGGAGCTCCGAGATACTGGAACCACTTTTCCACCAGGGCCTTGGTGACTGTTGTTGCTTTTTGGTCTCTTGTTGGTATAGCAATGGTGTACTTGCTGAACACATCTGTCAGCACTAATACATTCTCGAACCCTTTGGAATCCCGCTCTAGCAGGGTGAAATCCATTGCTACCACCTCAAGTGGTCTGGAGGCAATCAAGTTTCCCGATGGCCCATGAAACTTCAGTTGAGGTGCCTTGGCAACGTTACATCGGTTGCATCTGCGACAAAAGACGTCAACATCAGCTGTGATGCCTACCCAGAAGCACCTACTTCTCAGCAACTGCAGCATGCGCTCTCTTCCCTGATGGCCCACCCTGTGAGCAGAGTCTAGTATCCGTGGTTTCATGGACTCAGGTATTACCAGTTGTTTTATGCTGGATCCATCTGATCCCTTCACTGTCCGGTATAACAACCCATCTGTCACTTCGAGCCGGTTACTCTGATTAAGTAGTTTCCTTGCAGCCAAGGGGATCTTTCGAGCATCTTTTCCTGCAGGTCTGGTGCCATCCTTTACCATCTTCCTAACCATCGCTACCACATCATCCGCTCCCTGGAGATTTATCAATTCCTCACGCGAATAGGTGGGAAATGCTTGAGTGGTTGCTGGTGCTGTGGTTGATTCGGCCGGTACCCTTTCACTGATATCTTTCTGGCTTGTTGCTGTCATCAACCCTATCTCATATGGTATCTGGGTAAACTCTCCGATAACCTCAGCTGTTATGCCACTTATTGCAACATCTGCGTCATCCTCCAGTTCCTCGCCTGCGGTTTCAATAGGAAAACGGGACAAATAATCTGCATTTCCATTGGCTCTTGCTGCCCGATGTCGGATTGTGTAGTTAAACATCGCCATCTGGGCCATCCATCTCTGCTCTATAGCTCCTAGTTTAGCTTTCTCCCAGAAGGCCAGACCCCTATTGTCTGTAAATACCTCTACTTGTGATCCTAGCAGGTAACCTCTGAACTTCTCAGTCATGGCCCACTTAAGACCTAGCAGTTCCAGTCTCATACTGCTTTTTGAGTTTCTTTCAGAGGGTCGAAGTGTGCGACTTGCATATGCCAAGACTTTCTTTGTTCCATCTTGTACTTGCGAGAGAATTGCTCCCAATCCTTCAAATGATGCATCTACCTCCAGGATAAATGGTAGCGAGAAGTTAGGGAACCCTAGTAGCGGTGTGGAGGTTAGTGCCTTTTTCAGTGTCTCAAAGGCTACAGCACACTCTTCTGTCCACAACTCTCCTATGGGTGACTTACTTCGTCTTTTAGTCTGCATGCCTTGATTGAGCGCAGCTACTAAATCATGTAGCGGTTTGGCTATCTTTGCAAAGCCCGGCACAAATCTGCGGTAGTAACTGGCCAATCCCAGGAATGACCGTAACTCAGTCTGGGAACGTGGTACAGGGGCCTCTTGAACAGCCTTCACCTTGTCTTCCATAGCTCCTATTCCGTCTGCCGATATAGTATGCCCCAAGAATTCAATCGTCGTCCTAAACAGCTTACACTTTCCTCCATTCAACTTCAGCCCTAGCTGGCGTAGCTTAGAGAATACTTTCTCCAGTCGGCTCAAATGATTAGTGAAGTCAGCAGAGTACACCAAAATGTCATCAAGGTATACTAGTATCAGCTGGAACACTAAATCATGCATACTGCTCTGCATTAATCGTTGAAAGGTGCTGGCCGAGTTGGCTAAACCCATAGGCATCCTGGTGTATTCATAAAGTCCAAAAGGGGTAGTGAAGGCGGTTTTCTCTTGGTCTTTCTCATCCATTGCTACTTGATAGTAACCACTTGCCAGATCAAGCGATGAGAATATCTTTGCTCCTCCTAACGCATCCAGGTACTCATCTACTCGGGGTAGAGGGTATGCATCCCTCTTCGTCTTGCTGTTGAGTGCCCTGAAGTCTACGCAGAGTCTAAGCCGACCATCTTTCTTCCGGACCAAAACTATTGGGGAGGCCCAAGGACTGCAACTCTCCTTGATTATTTGTTTGTCAAGCAATCCTTGTAGGTGATCCTGTACCTCTTTATAGAAAGCAGGAGGTATTCTCCTGTAAGGCTGCTTAACTGGGGTGTCATCTGTTAATGGGATGGTGTGCTTTACCCTGTCCGTGTACCCTACATCTGTCTCATCTGTGGCAAAAAGATCGGCATAGCGTCTCAACAATGCTCTTACTTCCTGCTCTTCAGTCTCACTGCCCTCAAACCCGGTTAGGTCAATTGGGCACATCTCTTGCTCTGGGTTCGTGTATGGTGGACTTGCTGACATTTCTACCTCTTGAGCTCCTACAACTCTGAAATATGTGCTATAGTCCACCCCAGCTTCTGTCAGTATTCCTACTTGTGTCCCGGGAGCTAAAAACAAGTCCTCATCTCCCAAATTTATGGCCTGAATATCACAAGACCCACTTCTAAGAACAGTCAATGTATGACTCATAATCAGCCCTCTGTGTTCTAAGTCTCTGTTTGGCTCAAAGAGAAAAGTACTTTCTGACTGGCCTCTTCCCCTGCATTTGACTGTTATGGCCCTGATCGATCGAGCAGGTATGTGGGTTTGCTTTCTCCCAGCTACCCATACTTTTATAGAGTCTGATTTCTGCGTCATCTCCTGATCCCTTGGAGGGTTCCATTTTAGTATGTTCTGTATGTTTGGGATTTCCACAAGGACATTAGTACCTATAATCCCTGGTGTTTTCTTCTGGTTTCTAGGTCCTTGTACTTCCTTGACAACATAAACCCCACAGTTTTTCACTACTGTGCACCCAACTTGTATGTCCACCACTAAGTGACCAATATATGGAATGGTGGCACCATTTGCTGCTGTCAGGCGCACCCATCTACCCTCATCCAAGGGGAGCCCTCCAAACATCTCCCTGAAACATTGCTCTGTGATGGTAGACACCTGTGAACCTGTGTCAAACACACAATTTACCTCTTTTCCTTCCATCAGCACTACTCCTTCAGGCCGACCTCCTACCATCTTGATCCGGTTTTCATGGTGCTCTCCCTTCACGTTTCTTTCTTCAAGCTCCTGGGGATTTGGTCCGCTGCTGGTCGACATTTCCTGCGATGGTTGAATCTCTAACCTTCCTTCTGAGTGGCGGTCCTTCTGCCTGCGCTCCACTTTGTGTGATGCCCTAGCTGCAGAGTTACCAAACGGACAGCTCGCCACTAAATGTTGTGCTGACTTGCATTGGAAACATCTTCTAGGTAGAGGACCACATGGACACCTGGCAGCTATATGATTCCCAAAATCAGCGCAGTTATAGCACCTGATTCTCTGGCTGCCATTCCACAAATGACGTTTCTTTCTACTTCTGTACCTGCGGCTGTTCCCGTGGCGTCTAGAGATGGTCCTCCTGTTAATGACCCCCACTTGTCGCACCAACATCTCAGTCTCCCTATTATTTGGAGAAACAGGCCCTTCCCTTTCATTTACATTCTTCCTCATGCCAACCTGTGATTGTCTGCCCCCTCTACCTGTACTCTTTCTATTCGAGTCACAAAGCTCCCCTTCCACAGCCTGACTCCCAGCCACAGAGGGGTCTAGTTTAGTGCCTGTTGTGGGCATTCCCTCTGGACGTGCCCTAAATTTTTGCACCGAAAGCATCGGATGGCCCTCGCCGGCCTTCTCTGCCTGTCTTGCATTTCAGCCATCTGGCGCTTCAGCTGTGCGACCTCTGCTCTGAGTTGCTCCACTAGGGCGTTTCCTTCATGTGACCAGGGTGCCATTTCTTCGTCGGATGCTGTGACTGTGGCTATCCCAGCTCTTGCTGTTTGACCACTCCCAGTCCATCTCAGAGCATCATCTCTTATGGACACAAATGATACTGCAGGGTCGTGCCGGACCCTGTCCTCCATCATTCTCCGCGTCAAGTCGTCCCTTAGACTGGCAACAAACTGGTCCCTTAGCACTGTTTCGTCAAGCTTGACACCACTGGCTTTCTCCTGCGCCCCTGCTGCCTGCTCAAATATCTCATGCAGCCTATAGGCAAACTCACTCACCGATTCCCGTGGCCCTTGGTACGCTGAATAGAATAGCGCCATTAGTTCTTGGGTGCTCCTCGATTCTCCATACACCCTGAGTATGGCCTGAAGCATTGCCTCCGGGTCATTGTCTCTTACTTGTATCCGCAGCTCCCTGCGGACAACTGGGGTCACACTGTCGAGTATCACATCGGTTTGATCCTCCTTACTCATGTAGCCGGACCTCCACGCAGCTCTAACCTCCCTTGCATAGTCCTCCGCGTTTGGCCCTGTGCGTTCTCCAAAAGTCCTCACTTTCTTGTGGGTTGACACCAACATGTACTGCCCGTGTCCTGCCTGGGGCAGTGGACCTGCTACTGTTCCTTCAGTTGGCACCACTGATGCCCCGACCACTTGTGTTGGATCTGCATCCTCATGCTCCCCTTTGCTCGTAGCACGTGTGCTTCTCGCGGCCATCTTGCTGCCGGACCGCACTGCTGGGTGTTTACTATATTTGTTCGCTTGCGGTTTGCTCAGTGTCACTGTCTGCCTTATCCTGTCGACGACGCCAATTGTGATAGGGTGGGCGAGAAGATGATGATGATGATGTATTGTGATGTGTGATCACTCTCTTGCTACACTCGCACCGACCCGAACAACAATAAAACTCTTGATTCTAGAGGCAGGGACTATATTTATTTTTACAGCCCATTCAGTGACAAAGCAAACATTAAACAAATAAACTAGCGAACATAACACCAAACCAAACAAACAAAACACCCAACAGTGCCCGATGCTAATCTGAAGAAGCAAACAAAGCACAGAATAGTTAAAATCATAATATAATACTGAATGAGAAACACCACGCTCTCACCTGTCAAACAGTCCTTCCACGTGTACTACCTGACACCCTCAACTATCACACACGCATGCACTCATGCGTGTCATCCAATGCGACTAGTGAGGTGTTGTGCGTGGGGCTGGCAATCTCACCATGTAACACAGGTTGCTACCGAAACCACTACTACAAGAGCACACACTCAGCTATCACACACACACACACACTCATGCATGTCGTCCAATGAGACTAGTAAGGTGTTGTGCGTGGGGCTGGCAATCTCACCATGTAACACAGATTGCTACCGAAACACTACTGCTCTAGCATATGAATACTTAATATGAAGGCAAACCACACTGTTGGCCCCATGCTCCCTCAGAGCGGAGAAGAGAAATATATATCTTGAAGTGAGCCCACGTGCTCTCACAACCATTCCTCACATAACCATAATTAAATAATCATAAAATGGACATAAAATAATATTCTTCAACTACATGTACAACAAATACTCTCAATAACGAGAATAAACCACCACCTCACAACTGGTCTATCTCAATATTCGTTACTGCATTCTGAAGCATGTCGTATGTGACGACTGGTTCGGCTGGGAATCTCATCACATGAAACACATCGTTACCGAAACAACCACTGCAATAGCATAAAAATGCTTCTTGTCGGCTTGTGATAGACACCAGCCACATTGGTGTTTCCATACTCCGCCGGGAGCAACCAGAGAAACACATGTCTCAACAAAGGAGTGGCCTCGCGCTCTCCAGAAATCTAAATACATATTCTCACCTCACAGTAACCCATTAAATATACAGTAGAATTATCAATAAACGTGAAATACACTCAATTACTTTTACATTAGAAAAATAAAATATAATTATTCTCGACTTAAACCAAACTGGAACTAAATACACAACGTGTCACATGGCGTAACATTATAGGTTTACCACGCGGGGCGTGTTATTCGCCGCTTTTTATACAGTCCTCGCCACGTGGCTACAATCTTGCTATTGTTAATCTTATCTACATTCCCGTGAAATAGCTTCATACTATATCTGCCTTTCTGATAACATTTCTGTCCAGTTTCATGCATAAAACACTCTCCTACTAAATTTGCCCGGTCTGATGGATGAAATACTTGATACTAAATTCTCACATCTGGATTTAGGCTTTGCGTGCCTAATAAAACCTATCCAGACATTATTTTCACTCATCTATCATTTCTTCAAGACTAAATCATAATGTCCTAAAAAGACATTTCCTTTGGAAACACATCTATCTATATCACTAAACATTAAAACAGACTCGTGCTGAATATAATTCTAGAATTATATAAAATTAATTCTAATTTAAATTAACTCACGTGCTCAATGCATTTACAGTTTGGCTCTGTCGTCTGTTCTCTCTGGCGGCTGATACTAGGAAAAGGTCCGCTGGTAGCTCGCTATCTCTTTTTATAGGCACTAGGCTAATCACTCACTTTACTGCGCTAGGCGTATTAATCTTGACTACTTAAATATCACACGCGATTATCGCTTAGGAATAGCGAAAACACAAATAAAACCTACAGCTATTTAATATAACACAATTCTACACCACAACTTAATTTAAATGCATTATTATGGCATTTTCATCAATCTTGAATAATTTACATCCAAGCATGCTTCGCGCACATCGAAAATATGGGCGATAAATCTGCCTAGAAACAGGTAGGGGCGGGCGTCTCCTTTTCGGTCCCCTCACACTACCTTCCCTGGTGGACAGCAAAAAATATGACTAGCAGAGGCAAAACATTAAGACATACTGCAAAAACCGCAAGGTAGAAATGAGTGTAGAAAATGTCATGGGCATGAAGACCCCACCAGAAATACAAAAGTTAATAAAACACAATATTACAAAAACAAAAGCTAACATAAAAAATGTAAATAGATCAGGATGCTAGCAAGTAGTCTACATTGGTAGATTTATAGATTTATAGAGCAAGCATATATATATATATATATATATATATATATATATATATATATATATATATATATATATATATATACATATATATATATATATATATATATATATACATATATACACACATATGTATGTATGTGTAGAAACGTGAGAACTACCTCTAACACGCACACTTAGTAAATTTCATTAGCCAGTGAAGTTTGATTCCGCCAGGCAGAACTCCAAGACGCTATCACAAGTTAAGTCTTCCAATAATCTCATTAGTAAGTCTCCTAAGAGAAACCCTGCTCTCTTAGTCTGTCGTGTTACTATTAATGAAAATATAGCCATTATTTCCATTTGTCCAGGTCACAGTTTTATTTTCTTCCAAGGATGATTGAATTGTCAAGAACGATTTTAAAATTGTTATACCCTCACTTGAATCTACTGAATATACAACAACCAAATGCCAAAACTAGGAGCCATGACTGCAAACGACAAATAAACTGTATTATTTATATCCAGAAACAAAATAATATAAAACAAAATAAATGGTCAATAAACTAATATAACAACATAAAGCAAAGATTGGAGGCCGACTGTAACTGTCTTTTTTTTCCTTGTTGAGGTGATCACTGGCCCAAGACAGTATACATGTTGTTAGATGTGTAGTGCGAGCGTATGATGAATTGAGTGTGGGTGCGAATGAAGACGCGAATGTGTTTAGGCTCGTATAGATGTAGATCCTGCAACCCATACTCTCACATGCAGTAATCAAGGATGCTTTGACACTGCAGGCATGTTTCAAGACATTTATTGACGGGAACACACATAATATCAACAGGAACAGTCAGTGTAACAAGGTCATGCTGACCTGACATCGATAGGTATACATTTGGCATTCAAAAAGGTAAACATCAGAATAGACGTGCATGGTCAATAGCAAAGTTCTTCAATAATGACAGTTCGTAGCGTCGCCCTTGGCGTCCCTGACTAAACGCGTCAGATGCCTTAGTTACCTTGACACATAGGTGCAACTTGGCACTCCCCGCCAATTGCACATATCAGGCTGTAGTATAATAGCCGAAAGCACAGGCCTCGTTCTGACGTCGGCCGTGTACTTCTGTTAAATAGGTTATCATCAACCCTGCAGTAATACTTATTGTAGATAGAAGTTCCGCCAATCTGCGGCTCCCACAATATATCTTCGTCACTGGATTTCTGGACAATATAAGACTAACAGTCTTGGATGGCTACCTCGAGCACAAATATATAAGTTCTGAAATGGCGGATCCGTGAACTGCTGTTCACCCTAGGTAATCCTTTACATGTTCTGCCACCGAAAAGCGTAATAATGCATAAAGGTCGGTATTACCTGGTAAATGAATCCTCAGAACTACACAAGGAATTCTGTCGTCATCCCGACGCACAGAGATTCACTGGGGAAAACTGCCATAGCAGTTACTTCGAAGATTCTCCCCGAAAAACAATGGACTCTTGGTCCCTTCAGAAAAAAACAGGACCTCCCGGCTTCCCGGAAGTATATCTCACTCCCGCTTAAAAAACCTTCCCATAGGCCTACGCCCGAACTGACAACCTCTGACCCTAAAGGTCAAACACAATGAATGAATAAACAAGGGAAGACAACCCCTAATCAACCTGACATCGCAGGTAAAGACACAATTATACTTATGATACAAACATAAGCAAATAACTTGACAGATGACTCCGTCGAAAATGACAGCAACATTACTACCACCCCCCTGTAAAAAAAAAATGCAATTTTTTTTTTTTTTAAATATGTTCATGAGCAAGATAGCACCAGTATCACTTCTGTGCTCATGCAAACAATGAACCTAATATCAGGTACAATAGAAGAGGGTACAAATCATCTCCCAACATAGGAGAAAATATTTCCTTTAAGCCAAACAAACTAAGGGATACCATTCAAGAAACCTAAGTTGCTGGCAATACCAATCATATATATCAAACATTACTAAATAATATAATCATAGCAATATACAAATGTCAATGCTATTTTAGCAACATATCACTGATGGATGGACAAAATGAAATTTGTTAAATTATCTAAACATCATCCAAATACATTTGTATTACAACATATTATGATATTAAGGACAGACCTAAGTCTGAAAATATATCAGGAAAAACTAGGACACAAGATTTAACTGGAATCATGTGGGCATCTAGACAATATGTCCGCCATCACATTATCCGAACCACGGATAGCTCGCACCGTGAAATGGAAAGGCTGAAGAGCAATAGCATAACGAGTAGATCTCGAGCTCTTCAAATCCTTACTTTGCATAGCCGTAAGAGCTTTTTGGTCGGTTTCCATAAAGAAATGCGCGCCCAGAAGGAACCTTTGTAGCTTAAGAATGGACCAAACCATAGCCAACAATTCACGGTCCAAAACCGAGTAATTCCTTTCTGCCGCATTCAGCTTCCTAGAAATATACATTACAGGATGCAGAGTTCCTGAATATTCCTGCATTAGTGCCGCTCCAATGCCAGTGGAAGAGGCATCACTACGAAGGACAAAAGTCTTATCAATCGTCGGTAGTCTTAAGATAGGATGAGATGAGAACAAATTCTTAACCTGATCCAATGAAGATTGGCATTCTTGGGACCAACGCACCATATTAGGAGAACCTTTTTTCAATAACGTTGAAAGTGGTGCCATAATGGAGGACAGATTCTCAATGAATCTTCCATAGAATTGTATCAATCCCAAGAGACTACGCACTTGCTTTTTTGTCTTCGGAACCGAGATATTTAATATCTTTGAAATGTTTTGGTCCTCTGTCTTCAACAGACCATGACCAACTCGATGACCTAGGAAGGAAATTTCACTAAACCCAACAAAAGCTTTAGAGGGTTTAGCAGTCAAACTATGCTCACGTAGAGTAGATAGCAATTCCTTCAGACCCACATAGTGTTCTTCCCAAGTATCGCTGAAAAGACAGATGTCGTCTAAATATGCAATGACATCTGCACGATCTGATAGAATTCGTCGCATCATGCGCACGAAAGTCGCTGGGGCGTTCATAAGCCCGAAAGGCATAAAATTCCATTGAAACAGACCCCTAGGTGTCGAAAAAGCAGTGAGAGGTTTGGCGTGTTCCGTCAATGGGACTTGCCAATAACCTTTCGACAAGTCTAGTTTAGTAAAGAATTTAGCTTTAGAAAGTCTAATAAGTAGATCATCTAATAACGGCATAGGTTCAGCATCGAACTTCGTAACTTGATTTAATTTGCGATAATCAACGCAAAGACGTATGTTATTGTCTTTCTTTCGAACAATAACTATCGACGAAGAATAAGCTGAAGTGGATGGTTCAATTATTTGTAGTTGAATCATTTCATCCAATTCTTTCTCGACTTGTGCTTGAAAATGAATAGGTATTGGGTATGGTCTTACTCTGATCGGATTACGATCAGTAAGTATGATGTCATGTTCTATGACATCTGTGTGTCCAGGAATGTCGGTAAGGACATCCTGATATGATTGTAACGTAGAGGATACTTGACGTTGTTCCTCAAAAGACAAGTTGGAAGAGACTGTAACGTCTCTCCACGATTCCGTTGAAGTAAGTGGAATCGCAGGAAGAGGTAAGTTCACGTCAGAAAAAATAGTTTCCTCATCCTGTATAACGGACAGGGATGAGATGTGACCATGTTGAACTGGAGAGTCGTCCGTCGCCTGGAAAATAGGCTGTAAATAGTCTGGACGTTCAATAAACTCTGTTAGCATATTTATATGGAAGGTTTTATGCCTTCCATCCACATCGACAATATAGTCGACATCAGAAATTTTCGAGACTATAGTGTATGGACCCTTCCAAGAAATGAGAAGTCTATTCTCTCTTGAGGGCAGTAAGACATATGCTTTGTCTCCAGGACAAAGTTGACGTAGGCGTCTTTTCTTATTAGCAAATCGCCTAGCTTTTTCTTTCGCAAATTCGGAAGATGAAGTTGCTAACCTGCACGATTCGATAATCTTTTCCCTAAGAGCTATAACATATTCATATGACGATTGTGTATCATCGTCGATATTATCGGAAGTTATCAAATCGTGTAACAAGGACATTGGCCCGCGCGGTTGCGCGCCAAAGACAAGTTCGAAAGGAGAAAACCCTGTATGCTCGTTGGGAACCTCTCTATAGGCAAAGAGGACTGCAGGTAAAACCCTGTCCCAATCTTCAGGATGATCCTCCGTTATCTTGCCAAGTAAGTTCTTTAGTGTCCTGTTAAGACGTTCTACCAATCCATTGGACATTGGATGATAAATACTACTGAGAGACCTTTTAATGTCTAGCGTAGCCATTACCTGAACATAACGTCCGAAATTAACTGAGTGCCGTGATCCGACAGTATTTCTCCGGGGAATCCCAGACGAGAAAATACGAGCCAAAGAGCATCAGCGATATCGACAGTTGATATGCTCTTCAGAGGAATAGCCTCTGGCCAACGCGTGCACATGTCCACGCAAGTGAGGATAAATTGGTGTCCTCTGGCTGACTTAATTTTGAACGGACCAATGATGTCTATAGCCATTTTCTGAAACGGCCGAATCGGAATATCTGCAGCCTGAATAGGAGCAGCATGTCTCGGACCCCTAG
The DNA here is from genome assembly GCA_024509875.1 of Oreohelix idahoensis. Taxonomy (NCBI): domain Eukaryota; kingdom Metazoa; phylum Mollusca; class Gastropoda; order Stylommatophora; family Oreohelicidae; genus Oreohelix; species Oreohelix idahoensis. The sequence continues at coordinate 27,846 of JAMPIV010020780.1, read as the reverse complement.
ACTTGACCTCTTGACAAATTTTGCAAGATCGGCAATAAATTCGGATGTCTTTATTCACGAATGGCCAAAAGAATGACGCAAGGACTCTAGTTTTAGTTCTGGAAAAACCCATGTGTCCCGCACACTGAGAATCGTGTGCATGCCGAAGAATTAAGGCTCTCATACACTTAGGCACAAGAATTTGCGAGTGCATAGACTTGTCCGAGTGTTGTACCATTCGTACCAATATACCATTCTTCATAGTGATATACGATTTGTGATTCGTATTTTGATTGGGATCCCCTTTCTTTGCAAGAAGGAAGTATTTCTTCAAAGAAGGATCCTCTTCTTGACGTTTAACAAACGAGTCATGGGAAATCACCAAGTGCTCGTCTTGGCTATCAACTTCATTACTATTATCAGATGAAGTTGGGGGATTAAGAGCTTGAGCTCTTGTCACCACTGCATTGACCGTTTGAATGTTTCTTTCTTCCCAACTAGAAATTTGTTGCGGGGTGCATTCCTTAACCCCATGAATACGACCGATTATAAGATCCGCAATAGGATTAGGAAGAAGACATGCATGGACATCTCCTGTGAAGAAAGGAGTGTCAATCCTAATAATAGCAGTAGGATAGCTTTCCATAGTACCACCAAATGTAACACATTTGATTGTTTTTTCCAGTGGCACAGCAAGGATCTATCAGAGACTCCTTAACCCCGACGGTAGTACATCCCGAATCGAAAAGTACTGAGACTAGCCTATCATTTATTAGACCTTTATGTAAGATGAGAGATCCTCCCCATCATGCGCAACTGTAGCAGGTAGAGCAGGAAGAGGGTGACCACAACTTAGCGTAGATACAGTTGATGAGTCAAACAATGTTAAGCATTGGGGGCATTCAGTTGCTCTCCCAAAATCGAAAGCACAACCAGTGATAGCCCTAGAGTTACCACTATCATTTACTGTATTACAGGCTCCATCAAACTCTTGTTGCGCAGAGTTTGCCTGTTGGTAAGGTCTTTTTTTGTTAAACCTAGGTCTACCTCGATTATCATTTCCCCTGTAATTATTTCGACTATCATTTCCCCTGTAATTGTTATCATATTGCCTATTGTAATCATCATTCCGGTTTGAATCCCGGTTTCTAAATTCACCATCGTCATAATCTTGACGTCGAGAATGATTACCTCGAAAATTTGAATAGTTATTATTTGGATAGCCTTTACGAAAGTGTCTCAAATTATTACCACTAAAATTACGAGAACTACCATCTTGTCTCCACTGCATAGACGAAGAACCATCATGTGTTGGATTACTCCGCTTCTGAGTGTAATTTTGATTACTTCCCCTATTCCAATTTTGTTGAGCACCCTGAAATTTTTTTCTGAAATTAGGGCCATATGGTGTTGCCGAAGCAGCTGGCAACCCTTCTTTCACTTTAGAATTGCTAACTGTAGCATGGGGATGTGCTGTGGCATACTGACAACAGTATTCCTCCATTTCTTTTAAGTTTTTAGGCTTACGCTCATGAAGGAATGCAAGAAAAGAATCATTAACAGATGACAAAACCTTATCTCGCAATAATAAGTCCATTAGACCTTCATATGTTTTCTCAATCTGAGACAACTCAATCCATCGTGTAAATGTACGACGTATCTTTGTAACAAAATCAGAGAAATCTACTCCATTTTCTGGCAACATTGTCCTAAAACGAAGACGATAGTCTTCTTGTTTTAATTGGTATTTCTTTAGTAATGCTGCCCTGACAACATCATAATTAGTCCTCTCATGTTCGTCTATTGTCATAAGAGTAGTCACTGTGTCACCTGTAAAAAATGGCATCAGTTGTTCAACATATTTTTCCTTTTTTATGTTATGCGTATCGCACAAAAATTGGAATCTATCTAGATAATCTGCTACGTCATCCTTTAAAGGATTGAAATGAGGCAATTTAATCCTACTAACAAACTCCTTTGTCGTACTCGAAGTTGTTTGCTGAGCACCCGTACTCGCCAATTTCAATTTCTCTAACTCCAAAATTGCGAGTTTTTCATCAAGTTCCATCTTCTGTTTTCTTTCCTCATGTTCCATTTTTCTAATTTCAGCCTCAGCAGCAGCTTGAAGTTTTTTTTCCTCTGCAGCAGCTTGAGCTTGAATTTTTTTGTCTTCCATTTCCATCTGGAATTTTCTTTCATCAGCTGCAGCTTCTGCTTTCCTCTCCTCAGCAGCAGCTTGAGCTTTTCTCTCCTCAGCCTCTCTTTGATACCTTCTTTCTTCAAGTTCTAATCTTCTATTCTCAGCTTCTAGCTTCTTTAGTTCAGCTTCTGCCTTCAATTTAATTTCCTCTTTTTGTTTCTTTTCTTCTGACTTTAATGCAATGGCGAATTGAGCAGATGAATATTCTTCCAATTCTTTACCAGACTTACCAAGGGTCAACCCTTGCTGGATGAAGAAATCCAATGTAGACATTCTGTCTAATGAGATCAGAAACCTGAAAAAAAAATTAAATAAATTACCTTATCCCACTTCAATGGGAGACAAGTCTGAAATGCTAGACTTGTATACTCACTTCACTTTATTTTACTGTCTCAATCTTTGTAGATAACAAGTCTTTTATCAAAGAACTTGTATAAATATCTTATATAATATTATTTAACAAACTCTATATGAAGAGTCTACCTTATCAATAATATCAAAACATGACCAAGTATGTGTATGTAGACTGTGCATGACAGTAATGTAGTACAACCAAAAAAAAAAATACAAAGACAAAAATACAAAACAATACAAATGGCAACACTGTTTTAACCAAAAATGTGTAGAGAAATACACAAGAAAGGAGAGACCTACAGAATACAAACAAAACAAATCGACAATCAAAAACTGAAAAACAGACAAAATATTACAAAAACAACGTTAAGTACAATTACATCACAGCTAACATCAATAGCGACCAATTGTCACTAGCAAATTTCCAAATTAAGAAAATTTGCACCTACAGACCGCTTACAGTAAGCCTCGATCAAGTGGCATATTTACCGTAAGACCCACCAACCGAAAAACCCGCAGAAAAATACACCAAAAACAGTAGAAGTGACATAAACATATAGCAATCAATTTCAATGTGTTGCAGAACAAGTTCAGTCACAGCTGAAACTAAAATAAATTTCTTGCTCCTTGCGAACACAGAAACGAAATGTCAAACGCGCACTGAACGTCAAATCCACTGTAACATAAAGTATTCACGAACCAAAGTTACTATGACCTTCTCAAATTAGGGCTTGCACATTGAATGTTTACAATTTCACGTACTGTTTACAGACACTTGACCTCCAACAATGTAGCTTGAATGCTCTGACCTAGAAAAGTCTGTTGTTAAATGAAACGTGTCACAACCCGCAGTACTGTTTACAATAGGAACCCGCCTTCTATGCAGTTATGGTCCACGTAGCAAATGCCTAGTAGTTCACTTCAGTACTTGTCTTGTTATGCTTTATGTAGCATTATAATATAAATGCTCGTACTGTTTATTTGTGTCAACCGTTGATGACCTATATCTGTCCTGTTGTAGCCAAAACTTGCAAGTGTAGAATTAGCGTTGTGTGTTACGGCTGTCCCGTGTGTAGCTTAGACCCACAGATCAGAAGTGTAATGTGTACTTGTCCTTCTTGTAACTTTCTCGACAAAACTGGAGACATCATACATGTAAGAGCCAACCAGGAATGTAAATTTCTGGATCCATAAATGTCAACAATAATGTCAAATGCTCGCTCTGTTCTTTTTAAACCCACAGATCTGGTCCATCAGAAATGTAAGTTTCTAGGCCACATTGGCGACAAGAAATGTATCATAAGAGCCCACGTAACTGGTCCACCAGAAATGTAACTGTCTTTTTTTTCCTTGTTGAGGTGATCACTGGCCCAAGACAGTATACATGTTGTTAGATGTGTAGTGCGAGCGTATGATGAATTGAGTGTGGGTGCGAATGAAGACGCGAATGTGTTTAGGCTCGTATAGATGTAGATCCTGCAACCCATACTCTCACATGCAGTAATCAAGGATGCTTTGACACTGCAGGCATGTTTCAAGACATTTATTGACGGGAACACACATAATATCAACAGGAACAGTCAGTGTAACAAGGTCATGCTGACCTGACATCGATAGGTATACATTTGGCATTCAAAAAGGTAAACATCAGAATAGACGTGCATGGTCAATAGCAAAGTTCTTCAATAATGACAGTTCGTAGCGTCGCCCTTGGCGTCCCTGACTAAACGCGTCAGATGCCTTAGTTACCTTGACACATAGGTGCAACTTGGCACTCCCGCCAATTGCACATATCAGGCTGTAGTATAATAGCCGAAAGCACAGGCCTCGTTCTGACGTCGGCCGTGTACTTCTGTTAAATAGGTTATCATCAACCCTGCAGTAATACTTATTGTAGATAGAAGTTCCGCCAATCTGCGGCTCCCACAATATATCTTCGTCACTGGATTTCTGGACAATATAAGACTAACAGTCTTGGATGGCTACCTCGAGCACAAATATATAAGTTCTGAAATGGCGGATCCGTGAACTGCTGTTCACCCTAGGTAATCCTTTACATGTTCTGCCACCGAAAAGCGTAATAATGCATAAAGGTCGGTATTACCTGGTAAATGAATCCTCAGAACTACACAAGGAATTCTGTCGTCATCCCGACGCACAGAGATTCACTGGGGAAAACTGCCATAGCAGTTACTTCGAAGATTCTCCCCGAAAAACAATGGACTCTTGGTCCCTTCAGAAAAAACAGGACCTCCCGGCTTCCCGGAAGTATATCTCACTCCCGCTTAAAAAACCTTCCCATAGGCCTACGCCCGAACTGACAACCTCTGACCCTAAAGGTCAAACACAATGAATGAATAAACAAGGGAAGACAACCCCTAATCAACCTGACATCGCAGGTAAAGACACAATTATACTTATGATACAAACATAAGCAAATAACTTGACAGATGACTCCGTCGAAAATGACAGCAACACCGACCTCTTTGCAATCTACGTTTTGCTGATGATATCGATCTGATAGCTGGAACAGAATCAGAACTTCAAGACCTTACCTCTAGACTGGAGAAAGTAACAAGAACGTATGGGATGGAAATTAATATAGAAAAAAGCAAGATATTGGTGAATAGCCATAAGAAACATGTTCCGACCAACATTATGTTAAATGGGCAAACGTTGGAAGAAGTTAACACCTTTAAATATCTCGGGTCCACTATATGTAGTGATGGAAGATCAAGTAAAGAAATCAAGACAAGACTTGAGATGGCCTCAGCTGCCATGACAAGGCTGAATGTGATCTGGAAAAGTAACATCAGTTTTCCTGTGAAGATCAAATTATACAAATCACTCGTATTATCTATTCTCTTGTATGGGTGTGAGGGCTGGACACTCACTGCAGATACGGAGCGAAGGATTCAGGCTTTCGAGCATAAATGTTATAGAAGAATTTTGCGCATTTGCTATAAAGAGCACAAAACAAATGTCTATGTTAGAGAGAAGATAAACACCTATACAGGCCACCAAGAACCACTTTTGTCAGTAGTGAAACGTCGAAAGCTTGCCTGGTTTGGGCATGTAACTCGTCATGACTCCCTTTCGAAAACGATCCTCCAGGGAACAGTCGAAGGTAAACGGAGAAGAGGAAGGCAAAGAAAATCCTGGGCTGATAACATCAAAGAATGGGCAGGACACGGTTTTTCCACACTTGTACGCATTGCTGAGAATAGAGAGCAGTGGAGGATCCTGTCTGCTGATGCTTCCACCATGGCACCCCTACGACCCATGATGGGTTACGGGTTGAGATGATGATGAAAGCAAAAATCCCTGTCCGCTTTGAGGTCACATATTGAACAGGGCGTAACTTGCGTTGAGATCTAATGTTAATGTGACAGATTTATTTTGTCACAAAATAACGGTAAATTCTCTCTCTGTCTCTCTCTGTGTCTCTCTCTCTCTCTCTCGCTCTCTGTCTGTCTGTCTGTCTGTCTGTCTCTCTCTCTCTTTCTCACACACACGCAAACTCTCTCTCTCACACACAAACTATCTCTTTCTCTCTCTCTCTCTCTCTCTCTCTCTCTCTCTCTCTCTCTCTCTCTCTCTCTCTCTCTTATTTATTTAATAACATTACTATTATTGTTTTGCCGTTAGTTTCACATTAATATAGTTGGATAGGTGTTAAGAAATAAACATTTAAAAAAAAGGGAGAGAATTTCCAGTAGTTGTATATGAAGTTATAACATGTTGTCATTTTATTTTACTTATTCAAGCATCTCTCGTCTCTGTCTTCTACTGGTAACACCATGAGTCGTTTCAGAGAGGTTCATTGTCGGATTCAGATAATGTATTCAGAGTCAAGTGCGGCATGTGGTCATCTCGTGTGCCTCTGCAGTGAATACTAATCCCTCAGTCCGTCTTTTCAACAGGGACATACGTTTCCTGGCCGCTTCTACTCTAATGTTATGGGCCCGTGTTATTGACTACAACCCATAAAAGCCAGATCCAAACCTCAGAAATGAGGTATCTGAGGAAGGTGGTTGAAGTAACAAGAAGAGACATGGTACGCAACCAGACGATACGTCAAGGCCTAAAATGCCACCCCCCTACAGACCCAAGTAGAACAGTCCCAACTAAGATGGTTTGGCCATGTCTGCAGAATGGGAGAAGATCGGCTACCACGACAAGCATGGGAAACAAAGAGCCAAGGATCCAGACCCCGAGGACGACCCAGAGTCCGCTGGGAGGACAACATTAGACAATCTTTGAAGGACCGAGGACTGGAGTGGAGCCAGGACAGGAGGAAGACAGCCGATAGAATAGTCTGGCGCTCTCTCTTCCAGACCTCTACACCTCACGGTAGAAGGGGAACGACTAAGTAAGTAAGTAAGTAAGTAAGTTATTGGGACTTTATGTCTACAGCATACACGTTTAGCTTTCCCCTTTCATTCCTGCATGGGTGCTGCGTCATCAGTTTCTGATCATCTTGAAGCTCGTCAGATGCATGGGCTGTGTTTCTCATTTAATTTCCATTCGTATTAATTTCTTGTTGTCATCTGTGCGATCTATACATTTTCAATCGTATTTTCTGCTTATTTTCTTAAAGCTCTCATCATATGTATGGGCTGGTTTTCTCATGCTATTCATTTTTTATGTAGTCTTTGCCACTCCTAATAATTTGTTAAAGGAATAAAGCGAAATGCTATTTTCATTATTAATCATTGGATTTCAATGAAAATGCACAGATTTTACTTACATCAATCATAGTTACGCATAATAAAGAGTTTGATGGTATTGTATCATTGGTAGCCATGGAAACGTCGGCCATGTTAGATTATATTGTTGTATTTCAATTTACTAAGACTGATTAATATATTCTATCAATACCAAATTTAAACAGAATGTTTATCATTATATTTTAGAACTTTTTTTCAGATTGGATTTTTGATAACTTAAATAGATCCTGAGATATCAAACTTTAAAGTTTGTATCTAACAATATTAACCATTTTTTGTGTGCAATAAATCAAAATCTTGATAAGATATCACAAATCGGATCTGACTAAAGTTTTATTATTCTATGGAAAGTACTTTTGCCGAATCTCATATTGATTGACTAAAAAAATGTGCAAGTTATAAGTACATTAGTTACAAAAAACAAGTTTCTGAGAAAATAGGAAAAGCACAATTCATGAATACATACTATTTGTAAAATCAAAATATACCAACTTAGAATGTGTTTGGTATATCAAGTCCATCACGAAAATAAGAATCTTCAACTCAAATGTCAAGTCAGTCCTATTGTATGGCTCTGAGACACGGAGAGCAACAAAAACAACAACCAAAAAGCTACATACTTTTATAAACGGGTGCTTGCGTAGAATAGAAGGACTGAAATGGTATGACAAAGTCACAAATGTGGAATTGATGACAATAACCAGACAAGTGCCAGTGGAACAAGAGTTGAGAAGAAGACGATGGCGATGGATAGGACACACATTGAGAAAACCTGTTGATAGCATTACAAGGCAGTCCTTATTCTGGAATCCATATGGAAAGAGAGGCAGAGGTAGACCAAAAAACACATGGAGAAGAGAACTGGAAACAGAGGTGAAAATGATGAGGAAAACATGGAAAGAACTTGAGCGGATGGCACAGGACAGGAAGACTTGGCATGTGTTTGTTGAAGGCTTATGCTTGTCTATGGACTCGTTTAATCTCTCCAGGATGATTCTGTTTAATACTTTTGCTGGCACTGATAGTAACATTATTCCTCTATAATTTGTGCACTCTTGTAAATTTCCCTTCTTAGGCAACTTGACCAGATAACCTTCCTTCCATTCTGCTGGTATTTCCTCTCTCTCCCAGACTTTGCCAAGTAGTTTGTATAATATCTCTGTAGAGGTATCAATATCTGTTTTGATGGCCTCTGCTGGAATGCAATCTGGACCAGCTGCTTTTCCATCTTTCAGAAGCTTTATGGCCCCCCCCCCCCCCCCCCCACCCTTCCTGGCTGTTATCCGGGGAAGACCGCCCGTCGCAAACCCCTTAGTACGCCACTGCATGTACCAGATAAGATTGTGACTCTTATTATAAGAGAAATATGTACAACTGCTGAGCAAACTGACAGTACAGGCATAGTGGGGAAAATCTAGAGTAAATCGGAGAAATGTACAATTATCGAATTTTGATACAGTAATTGAGGTCTGACTATATTCAGTGTCGTATGTTAGTATTTCATGTTAACCCTCCGATGTTTTTATATATTCATTACATTGTGCAAGTAGTAATGAAGGTGGATTTTAAACTTGGCGTAGTGTAACCGTGTCACCCAGTGTGGTATCATTGACATCCTTGTAGGACTGGGTGCGGCATCCAATTATAGTTATATGTAACCGTGGTGTGATGCTTTAAGACTGGAACAGGCACCAATTATGGTTATATGTAGCCGTCTATGCTATGTTTGTTAAGACTTCGTTTTCCTTTTCTTATCGAGTACATGCCTAAGTTTTGTCTTGGTAGTACTGGCTTAAAGCTCGCCAGAGATGTTAATTTTTTAGACCCTATCCGTATATCAGGCTCGTTCGTACCTTCTACAGGTGTTATACGTGGAGAGCTTTGGTGGTTAAGATTTGTGAGCCATGACAATGCATCTAAGTTATCCAACAGTCAAATGAAGTTATCCAACAGGCAAATACTCCACAACAGCCTTGTTCGTTTTACAAATGTTTTATTGAACATCCAATTGGTTAAAATGGTTTTCAAACAAAGCTTCAATAATTTATACATTTTGTACATTAGACGAAAACTGGTCGTATTTTCTTCTCATGAAGATCATATTTCTCATCTTACTCTCCCATCCAAAAATGTCTCATAATATATGTTATCAATTTCATATTCTTCAATTTTCCTGGATTTACCAAGCCTCATATTTTATTGCTTTCCTTTGTAGTTTCTTCATTTGCTTTATTTTCTAGTTCAACAACTTAATCGTCCATTTTTCATATATGTCCTTCATGTTCTTCTTTTCAGTTAGGCCTATTGGTATCTTTCATAATGCACAACTGAGCTGAAACAAATATTGACAGGTCGAGAATTTCTACTTACTTGCAATAAGTATAACCATACTTATGCTATGTGTACAAATACACATGATGAATCTTAGACACACACAAAATGTTGAGAACCTCAACTAAAAAAAGGCAGGATTGTCATTAACATGTCTTGCTTCCCTGCTCTTCTCTTCAGGACTACTGCCTGGTTCTTAATTTCTTGCCGACAAATTTCTGAGCTGGATACGTTTTGATTGGTTGGGCTTATCCTATTTGATAAATTATTGGTCAAACATCACGTTCTTACAGCGTGATTGTAGCTGTCTCTAACTACATGTCTATGACTGACAACTGCCGCGTAAATTAGCGTGCATTGTGTTAAACGCTGACCTAGCCGATTTCTACCACTCTCTGCCCTACCCTTAGTGTCTTGCTTTATTTTTTTATTTTAGTTAAGAATCTTGCTTGTTTATTATAGCGAATGGTAGTTTTATATTTAATTATTATGACTAGACTCTAGCACGAATAAATGCTCAAGTGGTCGGTCAAACGGCCACAGTAGTAAATGTAATATATTCTCCTACCATGTATACTGTAGCTTGATCAATGTTTAACTTTGTGGATTTGTGAAGATTTCTCGAAGAGTGAAATTTAAATTAGTTTTTGATTAATGTCTCTGATCCATATAAACAAAATGTGCAACCTCGTCCGTTTTAAATTTAAAATAAAATTTCTACCTTCCCCACAGAACAGGAAATTCAGTTGTGACACAGATTTCCAAGATATGTACAAGCTGTTTTGTCTGAAAGCGCCGTTTGCACGACATGAAAACCAGCAATCCCGGAGGTTTACAATCGAAAGAAATGCCAAACTGTTGCGATGTACTCAAGAGGAAGGAGATAAACCTGCGTCCACATGTGTCTTATTGCTGGATCTCAGTTTTGTGCTTGTTTAATTATGTAGCATTTGTCATCGCAGCAAGTGTTTTCCTAACGTGTTTCTGGCACTCGTTATCTCCCTCACACATAGAAAAGTACACATGCGTTTGGACACCCATTAGACAGGACTGAAGTTATTATATGTTTGTGTCTATTGAATTTCATTGCATTAATAGAATATTATGGTGACTTAGTCGGTAAGTGTAGTAGCTATGACTATATATATATATATATATATATATATATATATATATATATATATATATATATATATATATATATATATATATATATATATATATATATATATTCTACTTTAGATTATAGTTTTAACTATTCATTCATTCATACAATAATACAAAATAAAGACTCAAATAAAAGTTAGTTGCTTATCCTTTACAGGACGTGGCAATCAACCCCAGCTTTTATTGGCTGTTTGTGATTTTTCTAGGCAATATTTTCATTCAGTAGTTTGCCATTGCTTTCTGAACGGTACGGCGCTTATACCATTGTTAAAAATCCACACAAAGTGATCTGCTACCAAACCGCCTGCAGCAGGGTTCGAACCTGGTATATCTGGATTATGAAACTGCGTTCATATCCATTAGGCCACAGACGCCGACATAATAAATGTAAATATATATATATATATAATCATTTATACAGAGCATGAAGCCATCACTGCATTACCTCCTCCTTCCCCCCCCCCCCCCCCCCCCCCCCCCCCCCCCCCAGGAAGACTGCACCAAGTGTTCAAACATTCCTGCACCAGTGGTATTTGTTGCAATATGTTTTACATGAAGATATTATTCCGCCTCCTGTGACACGCCTGATGGTGCACAAGTCCTATTCTTTGTTTTTACCGCAGGAACAGACACAGACACACACACACACACACACACACACACACACATATTGATATAATAGACATGTTTGATGTGTGACTGACAGCGGGATGAAAAGGAAGGGCGTGGTCATTGTTGTGAACACCAAACGCAGAGAGTGCTGATTTTATCAGGATAATTATACTTCACCCCTAATGGTGCACAAGCCTTCACTGAGTCAACGCCAGGCCTATATATATTGTCCCAGCCGTTCAGATCCGAGACATGCCCTGTCTCTTCACGTGTACGTCTGTTTATATTTCTCTTCTTTATGTACTTTATTATTCCCCTTTATTTCTCTTCTTTATGTACTTTATTATTCCCTTTATTTCTCTTCTTTATGTACTTTATTATTCCCCTCTATTTCTCTTCTTTTTGTACTTTATTATTCCCTTTATATCTCTTCTTTATGTACTTTATTATTCCCTTTATATCTCTTCTTTATGTACTTTATTATTCCCCTCTATTTGTCTTCTTTATGTACTTTATTATTCCCCTCTATTTCCTTTACTTTGGGGATTCTAGAACAGAGACCGCCTTGTAATTCTATCTGCTGTTTTAATCAGTCTGTCCTGCCCAACATCACCATCTTTTCCTCATTATATGTAGAGGTCGGAGTGGCTAAAAGGTAAGGCGCACGCCCCAAATCATAAAGGTACCAGGTTCGACTCCCAGTAGAGAGAATATAATTTATGGTTTTTTTTTTCAGAGCCAGTGGTCCTAATGACGTCATACTCCTCCCACTCCCAGTCTCCTAGGTAATGAGATCGGATGCCAAGCCTTCTCGGATAATGGCGAAAAAATAGGAAGCCCTGTGTACAAGTTGCGTACGTTAAAAATCCCACGGCAGTTAGAAATCGTACAGAGTAGGCCATAAGGCCGCTACCCTGGCAAAAATTTAAAAATTAGAAACCTACCCACCACTAAAAAATATTTATAGAATGTGTGATTCCTATATACATACATTGGGATTCTCGCCGGTGCTACGGAGTTCGTGCACTGTGCTGAGATCCTCCCTGTGTGATCGGAGGAGATCGGAGCACTGATGGAGTTGTCCGTGTGCAATGAAGATAGTCCTTAAAACCAAACCAAACCTCACATTATATGTTCCTGCAGAATTGAGTTCTTTATTTATTTTTATTTTTTACCTATCAGCTCCACTTTCCTACCTATTCACTAAGTTGCCAGAATATTTTAAGTCAAAGGAGTACGCCTCGTTTCACGGGGTAGAAGAGGTTCCGATTATGAGATGAGATGGGAGTACGGTAAATGTTCACCAACGCAAATTGAGTAGAAATACTGTATAATATTAAATGTCTGCTCTCAGCTTTATTCGAACATTAAATAGTTGAAAGAAGTATAAAAGTTAGATTTCATTGTTTGTTGCTGTAAAATCTGATTCAAAATTAACTGAGAATGTTTCAAAAGATGTATTTTCTGAAGTCATCAAACCTGTGCACTATACCTGTTTCATCAAAACAACAAGGACTGTAATGACGGACAGACAGACGGATTAACAGACAGACAGACAGATATATAGATAGATAGACTAGCAACAACCCGCCAAAATTGCCGGGTTTTTAATCATAGTGTGTTGTTTCTGTTGCACGAATTACATTTCTGCTTCTTCTATAGTCTCGCTTGCTCGGTGTGAATGACGCGATCGTCTCTTCCTTTTAGCCATCTTATCATTTTGATGGATAATAATAAGTCTGCAATACTTTAAATTAAAAATTTGTCTTGAAGAAACAATCAGAAACTTACATTTTAAGGTTATTTTTAAGAAAAATGATGAGTTAAATCCGTTTGAAACTGGACAGAGGAGTATCTTGATTGTCTGTTGATTTAAAGCACACCGTCACACTTTTTCTATTTTCGGGAGAGTACATATAAGAGGAAACAATACAATGTTATTGTCTAACTTTCAACCACAGTTTTCAACCTTAGCTGTGCTCGAAAGTTAATGCACTCTCTCGAAATTAGAAAAAGTGCGCAAATGACGGTGTGCAAAGTGTGACAGACCGACCGACCGACCGAAGTACCTTGTGACGGGAATTATGGTATTGGGGGGGGGGGGGGGGAAGAGAAGGGGGGGGGGCAAGATGAGATATGATTATTTGATAATACTATAAAAATGTACATTTAATAAGCGGTAGCGACAGCTTGCTGTATATAAATGCTCATACTGATGGTGAGTTATAAACATTGGAGTTTTTATGATATGTCAGATCAGAGAACGTGTCGAGCTTTATTTCATTGAAGTTGGCATGCCTCTACATTAGCAGTGGTGTACCATGTGTCAGTGTTTTGCAATTTGATGAGTTATGAACAAACCCTGAAGCTCTGAATGTTCACTGTGTCACATTAATTTATATCTGGTTATTGTCACGGATTGCCTCCCCTGCTTTGCAGTAGTGGTCCAACAGTGGCCAAAACACAGAGTATCTAAATGGGTCGTCAAAGGTGTTTACCTTCGCACAAAATTACTCTTGGCAGAGATGTAGATAGAAGTGTAATGGCGCTTCTATCCGAATGGAGTCTTCACTAGATAATTCAGAAGTCAAGAACCTTGCGGCGTAGGGCTGAAAAATGGTTAACTTACATCTGTCCGTCGCCTTTTGTGACGGATTTAAGCAATGGTTTTAGCCCGTTCAAGCCCCCAGTTGGTGTAATCCAACGAAATTCCTCTTATAAGTAATGGCTCTATAGATGAAAATATATCTATGTATATATAAATGTATGTTTTAAAGAATCTTGCTCAAACGTTCGCTTTCATACATATAAAAACTGAATGGACTATGATTGTTTAGTTTTAAAACAACATGTAACAAATTTAATAATGAATTAGTCTTTAACAGTTAAAATAAGGAGGGAATGAAGAATTTTGCTGTAAATACAAGTTTTCGTCACGGAGACGAAGGTGAGGGTTTATCAAAGTCCGTTGCTTTCGCCTTTTTTTAAATAAGAAAACTTAACTCTAGGTGAATCCTGTCACTGTGGTTTTCGTCACTTCTTGGTGATGAGTGTACTTCTCTCACACGAGTGGCGTAGTAACTTCAGTACTTCGAACCGTCTGATAGCTTGTACCACCAACATTTGGAAAAATAGACAAACAAATGCTTCTGCTAAGTACATTTGTGGGCTGACAATTAACAGGCGCATTCTCTTTGTCCACCCACCAATGTTAATCTCTGAGAAGAATTAAATTCCCGAGTACACAGTTTAACTCAAGGAAGATGATTAAAAATCACCATATCACCTCTGTGGGAAAATGTGTCTGGACGGTGCGAATAATTAGTTGCCTGAGTTACAGTTAACAAAGTGCATATCTCACAAAATATTATACACTTTAGGCACGTGTGATGCAATCAGCTGTCATCCCTGCTCCATTCGGAGTTTGGGGTCACCTCTGCTGTCGGTTTTCCGCACGACTAGCTAGAACAAATCACCAGCGCTTGCTGTAGTGGTTTATGAATATGCTAGCTTCATATGTTGAGGTTGCCAGCCTCATATAACCACTTAGCAAGAAAACATGTCAAATTTAGATTTGTAAAATAATTGTTACACTTATCCCAAAGTTTTGGGAATACATATTCTCCTCGTGCAGGTTAAGATGGACACGAGCAATTTAGGTTATATGCTCTCGAACCACTTGGTCTGGAAATTTCGAATCAATTGTATGACGGGTGAATCTAGGAATTCCTCTTCGACGGGTATACACTTGGCCTGGGAAAGTTTCTTATATGACGGGTGATCCAATTGTCGTAGATTTTCGATAGAGGAATTAAGACTTGGGTTGGTCCCTTCTGAATAGATTTGAATAATTGATAGTCACAGTGAGAGATAGTAATAGCAATAGAGTCCACGAGTGAGATGGTAGACTGTGATAGAGGCTGTCTCTGAAATCGAGAAATCTTCTCTCTTTCACCTATCTTCTACGACAGATTGAGAGGAGTCAGACAGTCTAAACACATATATATATATTGCATATATATATTTCTATCCACTCACGTGCACGCACATACAAGACGACAGTTAGACGTACAGACGTGGGAAACTATAACAATGATTATACAGATAATTTGGAACGAGCTGACCAACGCGCTGATTAAGTTCTCGAGAAATTTTTTAATTATCGTAATAAACTTCTATCACAACATAAAATATTACATCAAGCATATACAAATAGTCATAAAAATCAAGGAATTGCTACAAGAAATGATAGACCCACAGTTATGATCTTCCCTCGATGTTCAGCCCACAGTCCCGTTAGGAGAACGATGATAGCCCAAAGAGTCACAGATACATATGATTTGGGTCTACTAATATTTTCCCCTTTTGAAGGTATGAACTGACTTTGATAGCAGTATCTATTCTAAGGAAAAATATAGTTTAGCAACAACATCTTGCATAAGGAAAGTTACGTTTCATTCACCGATGTCCGGGGAGCGTCCAACGATCGTTCTTTCTTTACAGATTTAACTCAACAGGTATAATCTTGGTTTCACCACACACTTGGAAGATGACCGGTCCAAATAATGTCGGTTCAAAAGTTAAAAGTTAATATTTTTTCTGTAATTATTCTCGCCACAAGGCAGCATGTACATTAGAGTTTGTGAAGAAATATGATCTGGCTCAAAGGATGTTCTTTGTTTGATTCACCCACTTTGTAACTTTCCTTATGCAAGATGTTGTTGCTAAACTATATTTTTCCTTAGAATAGATACTGCTATCAAAGTCAGTTCATACCTTCAAAAGGGGAAAATATTAGTAGACCCAAATCATATGTATCTGTGACTCTTTGGGCTATCATCGTTCTCCTAACGGGACTGTGGGCTGAACATCGAGGGAAGATCATAACTGTGGGTCTATCATTTCTTGTAGCAATTCCTTGATTTTTATGACTATTTGTATATGCTTGATGTAATATTTTATGTTGTGATAGAAGTTTATTACGATAATTAAAAAATTTCTCGAGAACTTAATCAGCGCGTTGGTCAGCTCGTTCCAAATTATCTGTATAATCATTGTTATAGTTTCCCATGTCTGTACGTCTAACTGTCGTCTTGTATGTGCGTGCACGTGAGTGGATAGAAATATATATATGCAATATATATATATATATATGTGTGTTTAGACTGTCTGACTCCTCTCAATCTGTCGTAGAAGATAGGTGAAAGAGAGAAGATTTCTCGATTTCAGAGACAGCCTCTATCACAGTCTACCATCTCACTCGTGGACACTATTGCTATTACTATCTCTCACTGTGACTATCACTTATTCAAATCTATTCAGAAGGGACCAACCCAAGTCTTAATTCCTCTATCGAAAATCTACGACAATTGGATCACCCGTCATAAGAGAAACTTTCCCAGACCAAGTGTATACCCGTCGAAGAGGAATTCCTAGATTCACCCGTCATACAATGGATTCGAAATTTCCAGACCAAGTGGTTCGAGAGCATATAACCTAAATTGCTCGTGTCCATCTTAACCTGCACGTGGAGACTGTGTATTCCCAAAACTTTGGGATAAGCATTTATTCTTTAAAAAAAACCCGTTAGTGGGATTGGTATTCTGTCTATCTCTGAAGGCACACGCCCTGTCAGACAGGTGTTACTTGAAAAAACCCACGTGGTTGAAGATATAAAATGTTTATGTTTCTCACAGGTTTGTCTCTGTACTAAACGCCGGCAAAGTTGGGTACCTCAGTTCTTCTTCTTCGATCCTTAACCACCGACCGTCAAAGCAGTCAGTGGCCATCACGCCTAGTGGCGTCTTGTAGGGCAACAACAAATTGATTCCTTTTTGCACGGTCGGTGGCCATCCTTCGTACAGTGCCCCAGCTCTGGTTCATTCTTTGCATCTCAGCCTCCACAGTCCTCCGCCAAGTTGTTTTTGGTCGGCCTCTCTTTCGCTTTCCTTCAGGGGTCCAAAACATAGCTGTTCTTGTGATGGCATCGGGGTCTCTTCTGAGGACATGACCAACCCAGCTCCAGCGTCTGCCAGCTATGATGGTGTGCATGTCCTCTTGCTTGCTACGAGTAAGCAGATCTTGGTTGGTGATTGTTTTCGGCCAAAAGATGCGGTGAATTTTTCTTAGGCATGTTGTGTGAAAAGAGGACAATTTTGACATTTCCTTCTCTGTGACTCTCCAGCATTCCGCACCATAGAGAAGCACAGAAAGCACGCAACTCTGGTATAATCTTAATTTTGTGCTTGTGCTGTATTGGGAGGACTTCCAGATGTTATTTAGGCTAAAGAAGGCTGTTCTTGTCTTATTCATTCTGATGTTGATGTCTTTGCCTGCCCCACCATCTGGTGTTACTATGCTTCCTAGGTATGTGAAGGTATCTGTCTGTATTGCTGATTCCTTACTGATATGGGCTCAGGGTTGCTCACATTGAGCGTCATGACCTCAGACTTCTTTAAATTGATGTTCAAGCCCACCTGCTGGCTAATTTTATTAAGTCTATCCGTTTTTTCCTGGATGTGTTGATGGGGTACCTCAGTATTCACTGAATAAAGAAAAAAACACATATGAAATAGTTTACATATTATGTACTCAATATAACTTACATTTTGAACTGCAAGCGTAGAGCTTGACTTGACATTTAAACTTTCCCGTGAAATAAGTTATATATAAAAATCAATCATCATGAATTAGGATACATACGTATTCCGTCAACACTCATGAGACATCTAGCATTTATAAGTTAGTTTAGAAAAATATTCTCGTCTGAGTATTTAGCAATTAAATTAAATTCATTACTAGCCGACTGAGTTTAAGCTAGAAATTATAATGTATTCTTTTTTCCACTGTAACTTGTCGACTAGAGAATATAACAGACTTATTAATTAATCACTCTGCACAAAAGAAACTAGTGGGATAAAATAGGCGGTTTAACACTTAATCACTCGCAAAATATTAGATACTTAATGTACTATTTACCTCAACACAGAACTACATTTTATCAGTGCCACAGTTACACTGATCGGTAGTTCCTATCTTTAGCTTGTTGAATAGATGGTATCTCAATCTGTTGTGGCCAGTGCGGAGTCTGAAGATTACCACTTGTTCTCTTCTGTGGAGCTGGTAGTAAGCATCATTCTGTGTGTGCCCTGGATGTTCTACATTCCATCTGTTTCTGTAACTGATTCTGATAAAACTCTTTGCCTCCTCAAAAGTTATGCTTGCATCAGGCTGAGGTAGATGTGAACCTTCTTTTGCCATTCTGTCAGCCTCTTCATTGCCGGCGATGTTACAATGAGATGGTGTCGTAAATTTACGATAGGAGAATTAAGACTAGGTTTGGTCCCTTCTGAATAGGTTTGAATAGGTGATAGACTCAGTGAGAATTAGTGAAAGGTAATAGAATTTCCACACACGTGAGATGATAGATTTTGATATAGTGGCTGTCTCTGAAAGCGAAAAGAATTCTTCTCTCTCTCACCTATCTTCTACAACAGTTGTTACAGCGTCAGACAGACTACACCAATATACATATTACGTATATTTCTATCACTCACAGGCACGCACATACACGTGACGACAGGTAAACACACAGACGTGGGAAAACTATAACAATGATACATATATATATCTAGAACGAGCTGACCAAACACTATTATTAAGTTCAAGAGCGATTTTAATATCAGGAAAAAATCGGCTCACAACATCAAAGAAAGTACATCAAGGAAAATACATATACACATAGTCATAAAAATTCAAGGAAATGTTGCAAGGATGATAGCCCCGTTATAGTGTTAACTCTAGGTTTAGCCCGGCCCCGTTAAGAGAACAGATGATGGCGCCAGAGTCACAGATACATAGGGTTTGATTCTAAGAGTTTTTCTTTGTTTTATCTCGTAATTATATGCACAGAGTTTGAAAAAAAAAATCTGATTTAACCTAAGACAAAAAACACAAGAACTCTAGCCTTAGCAACAAATTATGCCGATTGAAAAAAAAATAGGACAACAACAGGGTGTCAAAGATATAATAGTGAAAATATCACTCAAACCAGCGTACACTCATTCATTCCGCCATGGCCTCTCATACATGTACTCACGACTTTGCTCGCTGCCTCTTGGAACACACTGATTTTAGATTTTCACACAGACTCAAAAAAAATGCAGTCTTCTGCCAAGAAGTCCCCAGTTCCAAAAGACGTATTTAACTCGGAGTCTCCGGGAACGACTACTTGGGTGTGCAAATTTGTTCAAATGTCTGATTAAGTCACCTAACAATTATTCCAGGCGCGGGAGTTAGCAGAGCACAGTGTCAATAGCGTAGGTTTCTAGAAATGATGAAGGTCAGGTCGGTGCCTTCCCTCAGTATAGGATTCACTTTAGTCACACCACAGATTTGTCCACAAAAAATATATATATATATATATATAGTCGGGAAATGTTAGTTGATACTAGAAGTATTTCGCGCCACCAGGCCGAAAGATTACGTAGAGTTTTTCTAGAAGAAATTAAGATCTGGCTCCAAGGTCCAGTATTTATCATTACAGTCTTTGAAAACCCGTTATTGGGATATGGTATTTCTGGCTAACTCGGGTTGCATATGCACTGTTAGACCAGTGGTACTTAAGAAACCAACGTGGTTCAAAATAAGGACTGTCTATTTCTTCACAAGTATGGAAACTACTACTAGGTGCTGGTAAAGTTAGGGTCACCCCAAAACTTTCACTGTGTGGAGGAAAAATAACACATATAATATAATAAACAGAATATGTACTGGTTATAACTTACATTTAAACTTGCAAGCAGAGAGCTTTGCTTATCATTTAAACTTCCCGTGACGTAAGTTATATTTTAAAATCAGCAATTCTCATGAATTAGGAACACGTGCGTATTCCGTCACCATTCATGAGGCTCGATTCTAGAGTTTATACGTTAGTTTAGAAAAATACACTCGACTGAGTATTAGCGGTTAAATTAAATTCATAAATAGCTACACTTGCCGTTATAAGCTAGAAATTTTAATTTTATTCTGCTTTCCACTGAATGCTTCCCTAGAAAATATAATAGCCTACCACTTTATTTCTCTTCTGCGCTAAAGAAATAGATTAAAATGAATTAAGCGATTAAACACTTTAACACTCACAAAATCTATATATCTATCATATTAATTACCTCAACCACAGAATTACAGGTAGTCGCACAACTTAAGAATAAAAATGCTGAAAATATTTCTGGAAGTCTAGAAGTTCGACAAATTGCCGAAACAAACTGAGATCTTCGCTAACAGCTATTCTGTTTACGAGCAACCTATCTACTGTGAGTCTATGAGCGAGAATGAAATTAAAGTTTCAAACTTGGCCAATATCTTTAAAATCGGACACAGGATCCTAATCTTATTTCGCCAAGCGAAATAGTCTCCCCTGTCCGTATAACACCTTCGTCCGCTTATCGCGTGACGTAACAGCCATCAGTGGCCGAGGGCTTGCATGAGTTGCAAATCTCAGACCACCGTCTGCAGTGCGGAGTGGATTTTCACGCTAAGCCGGGTTTTTCCTGACGAAAAACCTCATGCGTTTACTGAAATGCAGACTCTCTGTCTACTTTCCATGTCCCTCGGGTGAATTTTCACGCCCCAGGCCAGAGACCCTCAGACGAATGTCTAGCGAGTGCTGTAAATTCACGCCTATCGTCCGACCAGCGCGACTGACATGTACGCAATATCACCCATGTGCGATTCTCAGTTTTAGAGAAAGGAAAACAGGTAAAGTTTGCGAATTATATGAAAATAATATTCGCAAAACGAATGGATGAAAAATATACAGGAAAAAGGAAATACAGAGATAATAAAAGAGAGAATTCGGGTGAAAGAATAGGAAGAAGATGTAGGAAATTAAATGAATATAAACCCTACGTGACAGATGGGATCCACTGGATCACAACACTTTTGAACCGTTGACAAAGTTTGTGGAGCACTACTCTGAGATCATCCAGGTCTGTATTATTTTGTCTTTTCAACGTTGCAATTACTGACTGTGCATCAGTAAAGAAAGCAACTTCCAATATAAATAGTTTTAAAGATAATTAATATTTTTCACCTCCATCACATCTGCTAAAAGTTAGCTAATAATCTTTAAAGATTTATTATAACTACATGCCTAAACGGATTATATATAAATTGGATAGAATGAAAGCCTCATATGGAGAAAATGAAAGGATACCAAGGAAGGAAGGAAGGATATAAGTGTGTAGTGAACAGAAGAAAAAAAACAAGTACAGGAAACGCACAGATCGCCTCAAATCGCCTCAAACCGAGAGATTAAACGAAAATCTTTTGGGATTTTAGGAGGTGCTTTCTCGTACGGGCGAGAGACTGAAATATAAGGACAGAGCGGTGCGTTGAAAATCACACACACCAAATCCAGAAGCCAAAGTGAGAAACTGAAAGACAGCATCTGCAAGAAAAGTTCTATTTTTACGCTGCATGCAGAGCAGATTAAATTCAGCCAAAACAGTCTCACCGTGAGCTTATAAATCCTAAGAGGGTTTTTATGATCAATGTTTATGATCATTCCTGATCGAGAAACTAAAGACTTGAAGACCGTTGATCCTGCTAACTGAAGCCTAGAGGTCAACCAATCTTCAACACCTTAGTACCCCGTAGTTATAGGGCGGGCTGAAGGACAGTCTTCCGGATTCAAGTGTGTTTCAGGAAACTCGAACTAACTTCAGATGAGTTATGTGTATACGTCGGCGTCTGTGGCCTAATGGATATGAACGCAGTTTCATAATCCAGATATACCAGGTTCTAAACCTGCTGCAGGCGGTTTGGTAGCGGATCGCTTTGTGTGGATTTTTAACAATGGTATAAGCGCCGTACCGTTCAGAAAGCAATGGCAAACTACTGAATGAAAAAATAGCCTAGAAAAATCACAAACAGCAAATAAAAGCTGGGGTTGATTGCCACGTCCTGTAAAGGATAAGCAACTAACTTTTTATGTGTATACAATCCACCAAATCCTGTGAGCAGTTTCTAAAACGACTGTTTAATGATGACAACTAGATGGCAAGAGATAATGTGACAATCCTTTTGTTGTAATTTCAGTGGAAGATAAATCCAAGACTTTTTCTATTAGTTATTTTAATTTGTAACGGTAAATAATCATACATTTTACCATCTTCCAACACCCATTTCTCATTACAAGAATATATAGATGTACATAATAAATTTGGAAATTGTACTCATTTGACTTGTTAAATTTTTAACTGTTAAATTTTGAGTTACCTTTTCAAATTTAATTATATTATCACATAGGGTTACTATAGCGAAAGTAGCAACTTATACTTCTGAAGCCCAAATCTATTGTCCAGCTCAGAGTATTTACAGCTGTAACTCATTTGTGATACCAGTGTACTTCCCGGGCACTGGAACTTCATCCTTTCTGGAGAGAGATTCTACTTCTCCTCTAACACTATTATCATACTAGAAAAACCTTTTGCTACATTGGGGGCTCTTTCGCGGGATAATATTTTGTATCCTGAGCCACTATCTATGTATTCTTCTATCTTGAGCCACAAATAGTTTGTAAAAATAATTTTTTTTGAGAAAATTCTAAAACTTATAAATTTTTTCGTAATAGTAGTACCATTGAGTACGAAGTAAATAAAAAACGCTCACAAGGTTTTAATGATTTGTCTTGTTCAAAGTAATTAATTGATTTTAATTAAGTTAGTTGGTTAGTGAAGATAAAATTATATACCCTCTGGTAAGTAAGCATCATGGCTGAATTGGTGAAGTTTAGAACTGCGATTATGCAGGAAGGAAAAGACTTGGGTATGACAGGAGATGCTCTAATTCGACATATCACAACTGAAGTGGATACATATTTAGATAGAGAGACTAAAAGAATGGAAGCTGAAGCTGAAAGAGGGACTAAAAGAATTTAAGTTGAGGCTGAAGCTAAGAAAATAGAGGCAGAAAGAGAAGCCAAAAGATTTGAAGTTGAGGCCGAAGCCGAAGAAAGAAGGTTACACAGAGCTCATGAGTTACGTTTAAAGGAACTTGAACTCCAGGGAGCAGCTAGCAATCATGGTGCTAGCTCACCTCACTCTGAAAGTAGCTCCAACCAGAGCACGGCAAATGGAGCCATGAGTTTCCACCTGGATCAATGTATTGAAAAAGAGGACGCCATTGAGTCGTACCTGGATAGATATGAGAGACTGGCCTCTACCTATGGATTGGAAAAGGAAAAATAGAGCCTTAAGCTATCTCAGGGGCTGAGGGGAGTTTCATACGGTGTTTAGTTAAAACTCTCAAAAGAAGACCAGGAAGATTATGAAATCTTAAAACAAGCTTTACTGGTCAGGTACGAAAAGAATTCTGAATCTTATAGAAAGAGCTTCCGAACTGCTAAGCTACTTCCAGGAAAAAACTATCACCAGTTTTCTGCCAGATTGGAAACTTATCTGACAAAATGGATTAGCTTAGGAAAATGTCAAGATATAAAATAAATGGTCATGATGGAACAACTGAGAGAATCCATGCCTCAAGAAATGAGAAAATTTCTTATGGAGCAAGGAGCTGAGAGATTGGAAGATATTTTAATCATGGCTGAGAGATATCAAGCAGCTCAGTCAGAAGTATCAGGAAATAAGAAGAAGCAGGGTGAGAACTTCAAACCTTCACAAAACTTTACCAACTATGAACACAGGGACAATTCCAACAAGAACAAATACAGAACTGATTATAAAGACAAAAACCCTCTAGGATCAGATAAGAAACCTTCAAGAAAGGAAGGAAAGTGGTGTAAATCTTGCCAAATGAGTAACCACAATACTGCGGAATGCAGACAGAAAAACCCTCCTCATCACGCTGCATGCCTTACAACAGGGAACAAGGGAAGGAAGGAACTGGCAGTTAGTCAGAATGACCTCCATCATCCCCCTGTCTGTGAGGAAGTGACATGTAATGGCACTAAAATTCAGTGCTTATATGATTCCGGATTGGAATTCGACTGAGTCGTGAGTGCAGCTCTAGTGCACCCCTGATCAACTTACCACAGAAACAGTGGACATACAAGGGGCAATGCAGGGAACCGTCACCATGACACTTCCCATACCAAGGATCAACGTGAGAACTCGCTATGTGGAAGGAGTGATAAGAGCAGCAATGAGTGATGATCCTATATACCCGCTGGTAATAGGATGTAAATATGTCTTTTTGGGTGACCCAATAAAACCTGTTGTCTGGCAGCAAACCATAACAGGTCGAGCACCAAAAAGGAGGAGGGAGATCCAATAAACATTGATCGGATAATAAAGATGAAACAGGCTCAAACAGCAGACAGCACACTGAAGCCTTGTTTTGGCAAATTGCCAAAGGCCCATAACCCTCCAGAGAAAGGAGACTTCTACATGGAAAATGGCCTACTCTACAGACAAGCTGGAAAAGGACCTAAAAGGCATGGACAGCTGGTAGTGCCAAAATTCTACAGGGAGGAAATTATGGAGCAAGAGCATGCTACATCAGGCAGGGGTCACATAGGAAAAGGGGCCACTTGTCAAAAGATAGCATTGCGATATTACTGGCCAGGAATAATTGAAGACATAAGTTGGTATATGAAATCCTGTTCAGAATGTAACCAGGTAACCTCATTCAGAAGTTGTAGACCAGTTACAGGACCTAGGGAAGCATTGTTGCGGACGTAGGCCCATTAAGAAAATTCACAAGAGAAAACAACAGGTAGATGCGGTGATAAGGAGAAAACAACATCACAACAAGTCTACTGTTACACCAGTAACCATGGCAACTCTCCGTATTGTACAGAGAGGGGACGAAAGACATCCCACCCCGACAAAATATTTGTCGGAACACCATGGTCTGGATCATCTGGAACCTTTTGTTAGTCAGCAATTAGTATTAAAAAAGCTGCGGAAACAAACCAGAACCATAGGAGGTAGGAACCAGGGCTGTACCAGACAATTGATGGAGACAGGCCCCACTTCGGTATACTGCCCCTTACAATAGAAATAGGTATGGGTCGGGCAACGTCGTTGTTTGGCCGTCCCCATACACGGTCCACTGGAAGCATTGTTGCGGACATGGACTGAACAATAGCAAGCACAAGCACTCAAGGATGAGATTGACTATCTCTTAAAAGAGAAAATTATTTCAAAGTTTGAATCTCCCTACAGCTCAAGTGTGGTGCTATTAAGGAAGCCTAGTGGTGAACACAGGTTATGCATTGACTATAGGAAACTGTTAGCCTTTAGTACACCGGAGGGACATTACGAGTTCAATGTACTCCCATTTGGTTTAAAGAATGCTCCAAGTATCTTCTCCAGAATGATGAGGAAATTGTTGGAACCATTACAAAATCCTCATATCACCAACTCCATGGATGATATTCTGATTGCTACCACTACATTCGAGGAACACGTAGTAGCACTCTCCATGTTGTTAGATAGACTGAGAGAAACGGGATTGACAGCACGTCCAACAAAGTGTCATATTGGATGTGAGACATTGGAATTTTTAGGTCACACTATCTCTACAGGGCAAATGTCTCCTGACCCAAAGAATGTAGAGAAAATGAGAAAAGCACCAAGACCACAAACTAAGAAGGATGTAAGATCCTTTGTGTCACTGTGCGGGTTTTATCAGAAATATATACCCCATTTTAACTCATTATGCGCGCCATTAACCGACTTAACCAAAAAAGGTCAGCCGGATAAAATACAATGGACTGCGGAGTGTGAACAGGCTTATACAGTGTTGAAAAATAAGCTGACAAATAAACCTATACTTGCCCTTCCCGATCTCGCACAAGAATTCGTACTAAGAACGGATGCTAGCAATGTAGGCATCGGAGCAACATTACTACAGCGGGCAGACACACCGCCACATATGCTTCTACCAGTAGCTTTTGCCAGTAGAAAGTTAAATACAGCTGAAAGAAATTATTCTACCGTTGAACGTGAATGCCTCGCTTTGGTCTGGTCGATCAACAAATTCGCCCCTTTTCTTTACGGGAAACACTTTATTGTGGAAAGTGATCACCAGCCTTTGATGTTTTTAGCAGTGTCTAAAAAATTAAATTCACGACTTTTAAGGTGGAGTTTACTGTTATCTCCATATTCGTTCAATGTGAGATACATTCCAGGACGGGACAATCTTGGACCCGATTTTTTAAGTCGTCATCCTATCAAAGCAGATATAGAGAAACAGAAAAGTAAGGAGGAACTGCAGCATGTGTTACCACAAAAATAACCGTGCATGCACTGTTTCAAAGAAGAGGGCTCTGTAGCGAGATTTGGTACCACTTGCTTGGTTGTAGCGCGACACGCACGCCTACAGCGCACACACACACACACACACACACAGCGCAAGGACAACGCGGCGGTCTTTCTTTGAAATTTGAAGACGGGGAAAAAAATGTGAAATATTTTTAAGCCAGACGGTACTGAAGAAATGAGGAAATAGCTAATATACGAATGTATGGGCGGACTTTCAATGTTTGCATTTACAGGAAATTAAATTAGAACTACAAGAAAACGCCTGTTGGAATACAATTAAATAAAAAATAATTCAACAAAGGAGATAGACTAGGAATTATATCCAAATAGGATATTATTCCAATATAAATAGTTTTAAAGATAATTAATATTTTTCACCTTCATCACATCTTCTAAAAGTTAGCTAATAATCTTTAAAGATTTATTATAACTATATGCCTAAACAGATTTAAATATAAATTGGATAGAATGAAAGTCTCATATGGGGAAAATGAAAGGATACCTAGGAAGGAAGGAAGGATATAAGTGTGTAGTGTGAATAGAAGAAAAAAAAAACAAGTACAGGAAACGCACAGATCGCCTCAAATCGCCTTAAACCAAGAGATTAAACGAAAATCTTTTGGGATTTTTAGGAGGGTGCTTTCTCGTACGGGCGGAGAGACTGAAATATAAGGACAGAGCGGTGCGTTGAAAATCACACACACCAAATCCAGAGCCAAAGTGAGAAACTGGAAGACAGGCATCTGCAAGGAAAAGTTCTATTTTCACGCTGCATTTGCAGAGCAGATTAAATTCAGCCAAAACAGTCTCACCGTGAGCATATAAATCCTAAGAGGGTTTTTATGATCAATGTTTATGATCATTACTGATCGAAAAACTAAAGACTTGAAGACCGTTGATCCTGCTAACTAAAGCCTAGAGGTCAACCAATCGTCAACGCCTTAGACCCCCGTGGTTATAGGGCGGGCTGAAGGACAGTCTTCTGGATTCAAGTGTGTTTCAGGAACCTCGAACTAATTTCAGATGAGTTATGTGTATACAATCCACCAAATCCTGTGAGCAGTAGTTTCTAAAACGACTTTCTAATGGTGAAAACTAGATGGCAAGAGATAATGTGACAAACTTGTTTTATAAATTCAGTGGAAGATAAATCCAAGACTTTTTCGCTTGTTTATTGTAATTT
>JAMPIV010020779.1:0-22304 GCA_024509875.1 Oreohelix idahoensis | reverse complement strand
GCTGGCTGAACGAAAAGAAACAGCAGAGCATGTTGCATTCCCTTCTCCCTTAGAGATGGTTGCTAGTGACAGAGTTAAGCTGGGGTCAGACGGGAAGCTGGTGTGGAACTGGTAGTGGTATTTTGCGACGGATAAACTGGTTTTGGTACTACCTCAGTGCAGTGTTTAACTGGTGTTAGAACTTTTTTTTACTGAAAGGTTGAACAAGTATTCGTACTTCATGAATGAGATGTTGGATGGTTATTGATATTCCATGAGTGAAATGTCAAAAACTGATAATAGATATTGGTGGTAATAGAGAATTAATAACTATAAACTAGCTATATTAACAAAAAACAATGTACGGGAACTCAAAGTTTGACACACTTGTTGGGACCGACGGTTACAAGATTTACTTGAGAAGAACAACAAACACCCCAACCAACTATATTTTGTGGAACGAGAGAGGAAATTTTAAACACAAAAGCGCACGGTTTACACAGTTTAAAGAGAGTAATCATCGTGCCCCCATTAGTAAGGAAAAATCTCGCCACAGATAGGACGGACGAGAACAGCAAACTCTCCACTAGTCAACCGTCCAGCTCATTATCTAACACTGCCTAATGGTGAATTTGAATTTGGATACGATGAACAACCTCAGTTATGACCCACACACAGTCGATTGAATGTAGCATAAACCGGACTGTGTCAGTTCAAGAGATAATTTCCGACAGTTGACAGCGAAGATACATCCCACGTTGCAGGTATTAAGAGAAAAAGACTTCAATCACAGAGATGCCAGATTTACAGAATGAAGTTTTATCTAACAATCCCCGACTTGAAGATTCCGCACATGAAGATGATGGACAACCCCACAGAGGTGATAAACAAAAAAAAACATAATTATTCTGCATCAGAAGAGCCAAAAGCTACAAGCTCATATCAGTCAAACAAGAGTGGCTGGAGCTTTTTAGTGACGAACGACATTTACTCTTCAGCGAATGACCGAAGATCATTAGAATTAGATAGTTGAAAACCAGTTCATCCATCCTTTGCTTCCATGTTTTTAAGGGAGATCATGCTCCACATGAAGGCTAGCATTAGGAGGCTGGGGTTTGAGTCTCTGACAGCTGTACGGATACAACTTTGTTGCAGGAAGTGGATGCTGGTGCCCATAAGTGCACAAGAGAGTTGTTTCCAGTTTATCAAGGTGATTACAACAGAGGACATGCTGGACAAACCCCACTGAGATTTTCGCATGATAGATTACAGCGGGTGCATGTTGCATTCTCATTCCCGAACATCCCTTAGAGATGGTTGCTAGTGACGAGTGTTAACTTTTGGGTCAGTGAAAACGGGATGTGTACTGGTGGTGTGGCAACTAGCGGTAGTGGTTATTACCATGCGACGGATTCTGGTAAACGAAGGTTTTGATGTACTAACCTCAGTGCAGTGTTTAACTGGTTTTGTAGAATATGTTTTTTTTGTTTGTTTTGAAAGGTTTTGAACAGGTGTTGGGGTTGACGAGTACTTTCATGAATGAGATGTTGCGATGCGTTAGGCGATAGGTCCTTGATGTGTAAATGTCATAACTGAATAAAAGAATTGGTGTACATTGAATAATAATATGGAAACTAGTATGATGTACAAAAAACATGTACGGAACTCAAAGTTGAACCACGGTGTGTGGAACAGACGGGTTACAAGGTTATTGGTACTTTGTGAGAAGGACCACCCCAACCCACTGATATGTTTGTGGAATCGAGGAGGGGAGAAAAAATTTAACCACAAAAGGGGCACGTTACACAGTTAAAGACCCGAGATAAATATCACCCCATAGTAGACCCAAATCTGGCCAAAGTATTGAACGACGTGAGGGAACGATGCTCTCCACTATTCAAACCGTCCTGCTCATTTATCCTAACACTGCCTTTGGTGAATTTGAAAATGGGGACACAACTCTCCAGTGGTCATGACCGTCACAGCTCAGTTGAATGATGCCATAAATCCGGGACTTGCCAGTTTCAGAGATAATTCTGGACAGGGGGGGAAGATGACTGGGAGAATTGAGATTAAGAGAGCGGAACAGACATTTGGAGGTGCCATGAGAAAATTAAGAGGAAAAAGACTTTCACACTTCGATACGGAGATGGCGGGGGGTTACAGAATAGATGCCATCTGGGGGTTGTGGGGGACTTGTCAGTATTCGCATTTGGGGATGAAACCAACAGCAGGTGGGTGATAAAAATCTAAACATATGGGGGGGGGGGGGGGGGGGGTATAGAGCGGGGGTTGCCAAACCTTCAAGCTCATTTCAGTTATTCAAACGAAGAGGGGATGGAGCAGAGTGACGAGACAATTTCTCTTCACAGGGAGATGGGGAAGATTGGGAGGAATTGGGATGTGAATATTAATCTAACATCCTTGCTTCCACATCTTTTAAGGGATTGCGCATTGATTCATGAAGCTGGCCATGGTGGGGCTGCGGCGTTCGCAAGTCTTTTTGCTGTGGGGGGGGCAATAGCATTTTGTTTGCTAGGGAAGAGTGGAGAGGTGCCAGTTTATTGTTGTTTGGGTTGTGTTTGCTGGGAAGGGGGGGGGGGGGAAAGGGCCCATGGGATACAGGGTTGTTTCAGGGTGATCCCTCAGCGCCCGACCACAAGGGCGTAGGGGGGGAACTTGCTGGGGTCCCCCCACCCGACCTGTGAGCGCAATTTTTGTGGGGGGATACAGATTACCAGCGGTTTTGCGGGCGTGACTTTGGGCGGGGGTGGGTTGTTGTTTGGTGTGGGGATTTGTCTATGGGGAGCCTGCTGCAGGGATGGTGGGGGTGGGGGGCTGAGGTGGAGGGATAGGTGGTTGACATGTCTCATGGGGTAGGAGACCGTGCTGAGCAATGATGGGGGTGGGGTGAGTGGGGGTTTGGTGGAGTGGGTGTGGGAGGGTTTAGAGGGAGGGGGATGTACGATACAGTTGTTGGGGGTGGGCAATCTGGGGGAAATGTGTAGGGAGGGTGTCACGTGGGCGAGGGTGTGGGTGGGGGGGGGTATGGTTGGGGTGGGGGGGGGGCATTGGTGCGGGTTGCAATGGGGGGCGTGGCTGGTGTCTGTGGGTGGTGGGTTATATGTTGGGGAGAGTGTTCCCAGTTGTTATCCAGGTGACACAAGAGACATGCTGGCTGAGCGAATAGCAACAGCGGAAGCGTGGAGCATGTTGCATTCCCCTCTTACCCCATGGGGTGTAGGCCTATTGTTGCTAGTGACACAGGTGTTAAGCTGGGGTGGGTCAGACTGGGATGGGGGCTTGCGTGTTCTGGGGGGGGTGTGTAACTGGGGGGTTTGTGTGTTAGGGTTTTGTGTTTTGTTTTTGCGAATGTTGTAGTTGTTTGACGGTTTGTTGTGTTGTTTGTGGATTTGTTTGTGGTACAAACCTCATCAGTGCAACCAGTGTGTTTTAACTGGTTTGTGTGTTGAGAACTTTTTTATAAACACATGAAAGTTGAACAGGTATTTTCGTACTTTCATGAATGAGTTGTTGGATGGTTGTGAGATATTTCAATGAGTGAAATGTTCAGTCAAACTGGGTAATAGATGATTGTGGTTTTGGGTTAATAGATAGAATAATATGATATGAAAAATTAAACATGTGTTTTGATTACAAAAAAACATGTATCGGAACTCAAAAGGTTGACACAACACTAAGTTGGATGTTTTCCTGGACGGTTACAAGATTACTTGAGATGTGTCACCCCACCACCCCCCAAAACTATATTTTGTGGAAAAGAGTCTAGAAAATTTTAACCACAAGCAAAATAGCGCGCCGTGTGTCAAATACACTTTAAAGTGACAAAGAGAGAGATAATCATCGCGCCCATTTCACAACGGGTCCTAATATCGCAAAATCCTCAAAATCTCGCCAACGGGTGGGTTGCGCGCCACAGATGAGACGACGAACGAGAACGGAGAAAATCCTCCACTATCAAAACCGGTTCCAGTCATTATCTAACACTGGCCACAGGGGCGGGTGGTGTTTGGTTGTTAAGTTGACGAATGAACAACCAGTTATGACCCACACTCAGTCGAATGTGATGCCATTAAAAACCGAGACTGTGTCTGTTCAGAGATTTGATATTCAGACAGCGAAGATGACCATCCCATTTGCAGAATTAAGAGACAAGACTTCTAAATACAGAGGATTTGCAAGATTACAGAGATGAAGAATCTAACAAAACCCACTTTAGATTCGCATGAACATGAACCCCCTCAGCTGGTGATAACTGATCAAACATATTATTGATCAGAGGTGCCAACTACAAGCTCATATCAGTCAAACGAGTGTTGTGGAGAGTGGAGGAGAGTGACAACGACGACATTTTTCCATTTTTACTTCAGCGAATGCGAGATCAGAGAATAGATGTTGAATATTCATCCATCCTTGCTTCCATCTTTTAAGGGAGCTCATGCTCAGAAGCTAGCATTGGAGGCTGGGGTTCGAGTCTCTGGCTGTACGATACACTTTGTTGCTAGGGAAGTGGATGCTGGGGCCATAATTGCCCAAGAGAGTGTTCCAGTTTATCCAGGTGACACAAGAGACATGCTGGCTGAGCGAATAGAAACAGCGGAGCATGTTGCATTCCCTTCTCCCTTAGAGATGGTTGCTAGTGACAGAGTTAAGCTGGGGTCAGACGGGAAGCTGGTGTGGAACTGGTAGTGGTATTTTGCGACGGATAAACTGGTTTTGGTACTACCTCAGTGCAGTGTTTAACTGGTGTTAGAACTTTTTTTTACTGAAAGGTTGAACAGGTATTCGTACTTCATGAATGAGATGTTGGATGGTTATTGATATTCCATGAGTGAAATGTCAAACTGATAATAGAATTGGTGGTAATAGAATAATAATATGAACTAGTATATTACAAAAAACATGTACGGAACTCAAAGTTTGACACACGTTGGACAGACGGTTACAAGATACTTGAGAAGACCACCCCAGCTCATTATCTAACACTGCCTATGGTGAATTTGAAATTGACGATGAACAACCAGTTATGACCCACACTCAGTCGAATGATGCCATAAACCGACTGTGTCAGTTCAGAGATAATTCAGACAGCGAAGATGACATCCCATTTGCAGAATTAAGAGAAAGACTTCAATACAGAGATGCAAGATTACAGAATGAAGAATCTAACAAACCCACTTTAGATTCGCATGAAGATGAAACCCCACAGCAGGTGATAACAAATCAAACATATTATAGATCAGAGGTGCCAACTACAAGCTCATATCAGTCAAACGAAGAGTGGAGCAGTGACGACGACATTTCTCTTCAGCGAATGCGAGATCAGAGAATAGATGTTGAATATTCATCCATCCTTGCTTCCATCTTTTAAGGGAGCTCATGCTCAGAAGCTAGCATTGGAGGCTGGGGTTCGAGTCTCTGGCTGTACGATACACTTTGTTGCTAGGGAAGTGGATGCTGGGGCCATAATTGCCCAAGAGAGTGTTCCAGTTTATCCAGGTGACACAAGAGACATGCTGGCTGAGCGAATAGAAACAGCGGAGCATGTTGCATTCCCTTCTCCCTTAGAGATGGTTGCTAGTGACAGAGTTAAGCTGGGGTCAGACGGGAAGCTGGTGTGGAACTGGTAGTGGTATTTTGCGACGGATAAACTGGTTTTGGTACTACCTCAGTGCAGTGTTTAACTGGTGTTAGAACTTTTTTTTACTGAAAGGTTGAACAGGTATTCGTACTTCATGAATGAGATGTTGGATGGTTATTGATATTCCATGAGTGAAATGTCAAACTGATAATAGAATTGGTGGTAAAAGAATAATAATATGAACTAGTATATTACAAAAAACATGTACGGAACTCAAAGTTTGACATACGTTGGACAGACGGTTACAAGATACTTGAGAAGACCACCCCAACCAACTATATTTTGTGGAACGAGGAGAAAAATTTAACCACAAAAGCGCACGTTACACAGTTAAAGAGAGATAATCATCGCCCCATAGTAAGGACAAATCTCGCCACAGATAGACCGACGAGAACAGCAACTCTCCACTATCAACCGTCCAGCTCATTATCTAACACTGCCTATGGTGAATTTGAAATTGACGATGAACAACCAGTTATGACCCACACTCAGTCGAATGATGCCATAAACCGACTGTGTCAGTTCAGAGATAATTCAGACAGCGAAGATGACATCCCACTTGCAGAATTAAGAGAAAGACTTCAATACAGAGATGCAAGATTACAGAATGAAGAATCTAACAAACCCACTTTAGATTCGCATGAAGATGAAACCCCACAGCAGGTGATAACAAATCAAACATATTATAGATCAGAGGTGCCAACTACAAGCTCATATCAGTCAAACGAAGAGTGGAGCAGTGACGACGACATTTCTCTTCAGCGAATGCGAGATCAGAGAATAGATGTTGAATATTCATCCATCCTTGCTTCCATCTTTTAAGGGAGCTCATGCTCAGAAGCTAGCATTGGAGGCTGGGGTTCGAGTCTCTGGCTGTACGATACACTTTGTTGCTAGGGAAGTGGATGCTGGGGCCATAATTGCCCAAGAGAGTGTTCCAGTTTATCCAGGTGACACAAGAGACATGCTGGCTGAGCGAATAGAAACAGCGGAGCATGTTGCATTCCCTTCTCCCTTAGAGATGGTTGCTAGTGACAGAGTTAAGCTGGGGTCAGACGGGAAGCTGGTGTGGAACTGGTAGTGGTATTTTGCGACGGATAAACTGGTTTTGGTACTACCTCAGTGCAGTGTTTAACTGGTGTTAGAACTTTTTTTTACTGAAAGGTTGAACAGGTATTCGTACTTCATGAATGAGATGTTGGATGGTTATTGATATTCCATGAGTGAAATGTCAAACTGATAATAGAATTGGTGGTAATAGAATAATAATATGAACTAGTATATTACAAAAAACATGTACGGAACTCAAAGTTTGACACACGTTGGACAGACGGTTACAAGATACTTGAGAAGACCACCCCAACCAACTATATTTTGTGGAACGAGGAGAAAAATTTAACCACAAAAGCGCACGTTACACAGTTAAAGAGAGATAATCATCGCCCCATAGTAAGGACAAATCTCGCCACAGATAGACCGACGAGAACAGCAACTCTCCACTATCAACCGTCCAGCTCATTATCTAACACTGCCTATGGTGAATTTGAAATTGACGATGAACAACCAGTTATGACCCACACTCAGTCGAATGATGCCATAAACCGACTGTGTCAGTTCAGAGATAATTCAGACAGCGAAGATGACATCCCACTTGCAGAATTAAGAGAAAGACTTCAATACAGAGATGCAAGATTACAGAATGAAGAATCTAACAAACCCACTTTAGATTCGCATGAAGATGAAACCCCACAGCAGGTGATAACAAATCAAACATATTATAGATCAGAGGTGCCAACTACAAGCTCATATCAGTCAAACGAAGAGTGGAGCAGTGACGACGACATTTCTCTTCAGCGAATGCGAGATCAGAGAATAGATGTTGAATATTCATCCATCCTTGCTTCCATCTTTTAAGGGAGCTCATGCTCAGAAGCTAGCATTGGAGGCTGGGGTTCGAGTCTCTGGCTGTACGATACACTTTGTTGCTAGGGAAGTGGATGCTGGGGCCATAATTGCCCAAGAGAGTGTTCCAGTTTATCCAGGTGACACAAGAGACATGCTGGCTGAGCGAATAGAAACAGCGGAGCATGTTGCATTCCCTTCTCCCTTAGAGATGGTTGCTAGTGACAGAGTTAAGCTGGGGTCAGACGGGAAGCTGGTGTGGAACTGGTAGTGGTATTTTGCGACGGATAAACTGGTTTTGGTACTACCTCAGTGCAGTGTTTAACTGGTGTTAGAACTTTTTTTTACTGAAAGGTTGAACAGGTATTCGTACTTCATGAATGAGATGTTGGATGGTTATTGATATTCCATGAGTGAAATGTCAAACTGATAATAGAATTGGTGGTAATAGAATAATAATATGAACTAGTATATTACAAAAAAACATGTACGGAACTCAAAGTTTGACACACGTTGGACAGACGGTTACAAGATACTTGAGAAGACCACCCCAACCAACTATATTTTGTGGAACGAGGAGAAAAAATTTAACCACAAAAGCGCACGTTACACAGTTAAAGAGAGATAATCATCGCCCCATAGTAAGGACAAATCTCGCCACAGATAGACCGACGAGAACAGCAACTCTCCACTATCAACCGTCCAGCTCATTATCTAACACTGCCTATGGTGAATTTGAAATTGACGATGAACAACCAGTTATGACCCACACTCAGTCGAATGATGCCATAAACCGACTGTGTCAGTTCAGAGATAATTCAGACAGCGAAGATGACATCCCACTTGCAGAATTAAGAGAAAGACTTCAATACAGAGATGCAAGATTACAGAATGAAGAATCTAACAAACCCACTTTAGATTCGCATGAAGATGAAACCCCACAGCAGGTGATAACAAATCAAACATATTATAGATCAGAGGTGCCAACTACAAGCTCATATCAGTCAAACGAAGAGTGGAGCAGTGACGACGACATTTCTCTTCAGCGAATGCGAGATCAGAGAATAGATGTTGAATATTCATCCATCCTTGCTTCCATCTTTTAAGGGAGCTCATGCTCAGAAGCTAGCATTGGAGGCTGGGGTTCGAGTCTCTGGCTGTACGATACACTTTGTTGCTAGGGAAGTGGATGCTGGGGCCATAATTGCCCAAGAGAGTGTTCCAGTTTATCCAGGTGACACAAGAGACATGCTGGCTGAGCGAATAGAAACAGCGGAGCATGTTGCATTCCCTTCTCCCTTAGAGATGGTTGCTAGTGACAGAGTTAAGCTGGGGTCAGACGGGAAGCTGGTGTGGAACTGGTAGTGGTATTTTGCGACGGATAAACTGGTTTTGGTACTACCTCAGTGCAGTGTTTAACTGGTGTTAGAACTTTTTTTTACTGAAAGGTTGAACAGGTATTCGTACTTCATGAATGAGATGTTGGATGGTTATTGATATTCCATGAGTGAAATGTCAAACTGATAATAGAATTGGTGGTAATAGAATAATAATATGAACTAGTATATTACAAAAAAAACATGTACGGAACTCAAAGTTTGACACACGTTGGACAGACGGTTACAAGATACTTGAGAAGACCACCCCAACCAACTATATTTTGTGGAACGAGGAGAAAAATTTAACCACAAAAGCGCACGTTACACAGTTAAAGAGAGATAATCATCGCCCCATAGTAAGGACAAATCTCGCCACAGATAGACCGACGAGAACAGCAACTCTCCACTATCAACCGTCCAGCTCATTATCTAACACTGCCTATGGTGAATTTGAAATTGACGATGAACAACCAGTTATGACCCACACTCAGTCGAATGATGCCATAAACCGACTGTGTCAGTTCAGAGATAATTCAGACAGCGAAGATGACATCCCACTTGCAGAATTAAGAGAAAGACTTCAATACAGAGATGCAAGATTACAGAATGAAGAATCTAACAAACCCACTTTAGATTCGCATGAAGATGAAACCCCACAGCAGGTGATAACAAATCAAACATATTATAGATCAGAGGTGCCAACTACAAGCTCATATCAGTCAAACGAAGAGTGGAGCAGTGACGACGACATTTCTCTTCAGCGAATGCGAGATCAGAGAATAGATGTTGAATATTCATCCATCCTTGCTTCCATCTTTTAAGGGAGCTCATGCTCAGAAGCTAGCATTGGAGGCTGGGGTTCGAGTCTCTGGCTGTACGATACACTTTGTTGCTAGGGAAGTGGATGCTGGGGCCATAATTGCCCAAGAGAGTGTTCCAGTTTATCCAGGTGACACAAGAGACATGCTGGCTGAGCGAATAGAAACAGCGGAGCATGTTGCATTCCCTTCTCCCTTAGAGATGGTTGCTAGTGACAGAGTTAAGCTGGGGTCAGACGGGAAGCTGGTGTGGAACTGGTAGTGGTATTTTGCGACGGATAAACTGGTTTTGGTACTACCTCAGTGCAGTGTTTACTGGTGTTAGAACTTTTTTTTACTGAAAGGTTGAACAGGTATTCGTACTTCATGAATGAGATGTTGGATGGTTATTGATATTCCATGAGTGAAATGTCAAACTGATAATAGAATTGGTGGTAATAGAATAATAATATGAACTAGTATATTACAAAAAACATGTACGGAACTCAAAGTTTGACACACGTTGGACAGACGGTTACAAGATACTTGAGAAGACCACCCCAACCAACTATTTTGTGGAACGAGGAGAAAAATTTAACCACAAAAGCGCACGTTACACAGTTAAAGAGAGATAATCATCGCCCCATAGTAAGGACAAATCTCGCCACAGATAGACCGACGAGAACAGCAACTCTCCACTATCAACCGTCCAGCTCATTATCTAACACTGCCTATGGTGAATTTGAAATTGACGATGAACAACCAGTTATGACCCACACTCAGTCGAATGATGCCATAAACCGACTGTGTCAGTTCAGAGATAATTCAGACAGCGAAGATGACATCCCACTTGCAGAATTAAGAGAAAGACTTCAATACAGAGATGCAAGATTACAGAATGAAGAATCTAACAAACCCACTTTAGATTCGCATGAAGATGAAACCCCACAGCAGGTGATAACAAATCAAACATATTATAGATCAGAGGTGCCAACTACAAGCTCATATCAGTCAAACGAAGAGTGGAGCAGTGACGACGACATTTCTCTTCAGCGAATGCGAGATCAGAGAATAGATGTTGAATATTCATCCATCCTTGCTTCCATCTTTTAAGGGAGCTCATGCTCAGAAGCTAGCATTGGAGGCTGGGGTTCGAGTCTCTGGCTGTACGATACACTTTGTTGCTAGGGAAGTGGATGCTGGGGCCATAATTGCCCAAGAGAGTGTTCCAGTTTATCCAGGTGACACAAGAGACATGCTGGCTGAGCGAATAGAAACAGCGGAGCATGTTGCATTCCCTTCTCCCTTAGAGATGGTTGCTAGTGACAGAGTTAAGCTGGGGTCAGACGGGAAGCTGGTGTGGAACTGGTAGTGGTATTTTGCGACGGATAAACTGGTTTTGGTACTACCTCAGTGCAGTGTTTAACTGGTGTTAGAACTTTTTTTTACTGAAAGGTTGAACAGGTATTCGTACTTCATGAATGAGATGTTGGATGGTTATTGATATTCCATGAGTGACATGTCAAACTGATAATAGAATTGGTGGTAATAGAATAATAATATGAACTAGTATATTACAAAAAACATGTACGGAACTCAAAGTTTGACACTTGTTGGACAGACGGTTACAAGATACTTGAGAAGACCACCCCAACCAACTATATTTTGTGGAACGAGGAGAAAAATTTAACCACAAAAGCGCACGTTACACAGTTAAAGAGAGATAATCATCGCCCATAGTAAGGACAAATCTCGCCACAGATAGACCGACGAGAACAGCATTCCACTATCACCGTCCAGTCATTATCTAACACTGCCTATGGGGAATTTGAAATTGACGATGAAAAACCAGTTATGACCCACACTCAGTCGAATGATGCCATAAACCGACTGTGTCAGTTCAGAGATAATTCAGACAGCGAAGATGACATCCCACTTGCAGAATTAAGAGAAAGACTTCAATACAGAGATGCAAGATTACAGAATGAAGAATCTAACAAACCCACTTTAGATTCGCATGAAGATGAAACCCCACAGCAGGTGATAACAAATCAAACATATTATAGATCAGAGGCGCCAACTGGAAGCTCATATCAGTTAAACGAAGAGTGGAGCAGTGACGGAGAGATTTCTCTTCAGCGAATGCGAGATAAGAGAATTAGCTGTTTGAATATTCATCCATCCTTGCTTCCATTTTTTAAGGGAGCTGCATGCTTAGAAGCTAGCTCATTGGAGGCTGGGGTTTCGAGTCTCTGGCTGTACGATACAAAAAACACTTGTTGTAGGGAAGTGGATGATGGGGCCATAATTGCCAAGAGTGTGTTCTCCAGTTTATACAGGTGACACAAGAGACCATGTGGCTGAGCGAATAGAAACAGCGGAGGGCATGTTGCATTCCCTTCTCCTTTAGAGATGGTTGCTAGTGACAGAGTTAAAGCTGGGGTTCCCCCCACGGGAAGCTGGTGTGGAAGCATGGTCAGTGGTAGAAGTTGGACGGACGATTAAAAAATCCTTTAAATTATACCCCCACCCCATACTTTTACACTCTACAAACCATATATAAACCATCGGTTTTTTAAACTTAAACTCCACCCACAGTGTATTCCCCCACTACATGCCCCCCCCCAATAACACCCCCCCCCCCCCCCCCCCCCCCCCCCCCCCCCAGCTTTCTCTGTGGGCACTGGTATGTTGGAGACACCATCGGTTTTTGATATACTTGAGTGAAATTGTCCACCACTGATCTTAAATAGAATTGGTGGTACAATAGAAATAATTAATTAGTGTATGAACAAGATAATTTTTAAAATGAAAAAACATGAACACGGCAAAAATCTCCCCGGCTTAGAACAGGTATGCTACTAATCTATGCGGGAAAAGAGTTCGCCTAACCACCTAGGTATGGGCGTTATTGGATATTTCCAAGCTAAGTAGAAATGTAAAAACCCGTGCCATACCCATCAAATTACATTCGAACTCTGGATTAAATAAGTATAATAACACAAATAAACACATAATTACGGACATAGAATTCAGAAGATTTGGGCCCCCCCCCCCCCCCCCCCCCCCCCCCCCCCCCTATAGAATCGCGAACCCCCCAATAGAATACTTCGAGTAAGGAATCGAAAGAATCTTTGTACGGAACTCAAAGTATTTTGTTGGATACGAGGAGAGAACAAATCATTGAGAAGATTCACACGTTCACGTCATTATCTTACACACTCTATAGGTGTCCGACTCGGACTCACGTCGCCATTACTTGTTTATTAACCAACAATTGGAGCTGAACCTACCACAGCGTTATACCCACAACGAGAACCAGACAATAGACTCCCCCACCCATAGTAAAAACCGTCACAGATATGAACGATCTCGGAGAACAGCAATCATTAACTCAGTTCAACACGGTCCAGGTCCTCATCCACTCATACAGTGAGATTTGAAATTGACAGATGAACAACCACTAGTGCAGTTTTGACCCACACTCAGTCGATAAAAATGAATGATAAATACTAAACCGTCAGTGTCAGAGTAAGATTCAGATATAAATTCAAGACAGCAGAATCCCGATGAGACATCCACAACATTGCATGATACCGTCCTAAAACCCCCCGGAGAAAACTGACTTCAATACCAAGAGACTGCCAAGCATTACAGATTGAAAGAATCATCCAACACAACCACACCACTTTAGATGTCGCCATATGAACGCAACAAATGCAACTAAAAACCGCCACAAGCAGGTGGGGCCAGGTATAAACCAATCTACTAAGCAGGTTAGACAAATCTACAAGCCCCTCATATCAGGTCCATAGAAGCAGTGGAGCAGTGTGCACGACTGACATTTTCGTCTACAGTGGTCGAAATTGCGCGATCAGGCGAGAATTCGATGTTCGATATTCATCCATACAGCCCTTCCATCGTTAGAGTGACAGTCTTCGAGGTGAAGACATCCTTGCTAAATCTTTTCCAATGCCCAATTGCCAGAAACAGAGAATTGTAGGACCTGTGTTGGAACAGTATCGAATATCTCTCTATCATGCCTTGGTTCCATGCTTTTATCTTCATGTGCCTTTGTGGTAATAATTGCCCGAGATCAGTGATATTAGGCGTAAGTAGACCGTAATGACCCAGAACAGCTCAGTTAAGTGGTGTGCCATAAACCGACTGGCTCAGTCGCTTGAGCGCTATAAAGAAACAGCAGTCCGGAGCGATAGGGTGTTAAATCCTGAGCCTGTATGAGACTGGATGTTGTGACAAGTCGGGAGGGGGCATGGTCTGGATTGTTGTGCGGGGGGGGGGGAACTGGGGTTCGTGGATGTTTGTCTAGCTCATCTGTTGGTTGTGTACGTACACTTTTGTTGCACTTGGGGGGTTGGGTTTGGGTTTTTTAATTGCCCGGATGTCCGAGTTGTTTTTGTTTATCCATTGTGACTCAACAAGTAGAAAGATAATGCTAAACCCCTGCCCGCTACTGACGCGAATAGAAACAGAGGAGCATGTTGCCATTCCTTTTCTCCGCTTAAGATGGTTGCTGAAAATGGACATTTAGTTTATAAGATTATTATAGATGGAGGTGTGGGTTAAATTTATTTAACGGGAAGCTGGTTTTATGTGGAACTGCGTAGAGTTTACATGTTGTATTTTGCCCCGACGGATTAATTGAAATATAAATGGTTTTAGAAATAACTGGTTTGGGTTGTGGAGTTGGTACCTCAGTGTGTTGTGTTTTTTTCTAATAGAGTGGGGGTAGTTTGGCGATTTTTAAGAACTTTTTTTTATCACTGAAATGGTTTTTTGAGAACAGGTATTCGGTACTTCATGAATGAGATCGAGATGTTGGATGGTTATTGGTGATATTCATGACGTGAATGTGAAAAATGTCAAACTGATATTAATAGAATGGGTGGTAAATAGAATCTATTATATTTGAACTAGTATATTACAAAAAAAACACACGCCATACGGACTGACTCCAACACGTTTGTGACACCACGTTGCTTAGACTGGGCTTGCTGGGGTACAGACGGTTACAAGATAATTGAGATTTGACCACCCCCCAACCAACTATATTTGTGGTGGGAACGAGAAGAAAAATTTAACCACAAAAAGATTTTTGTAAGCGCACGTTATTTCACAGTTAAAGAGAGATATTCGTATCGCCTCATAGTTGAAGGACAAATCTCGCCAAGGTCAGATAGGGACCAAACGAGGAAAACAGGCAAACTCTTTCACTATCAACCGTCCAGCTCATTGTATCTATGGATGGTGGCCTTATGGTGAATTTGAAATTGAGAGATGAACAACCAGTTATGACCCACCACACTCAGTCGATTGATGCCATATAAACCGAACTGGTGTCAGTTCAGGACGATAATTCCAGACAGTCGAAAGATGGACATCCCACTTTGCAGAATTAAGAGAAAGACTTCAATACAGAGATGGCAAGAGATACTGAATGAAAGGAAAGTCTAACAAACCCAATTTAGATTCGCATGAAGATGAAAACCCCCAGCAGCGTTCAGGTGATAACAAATCAAACATTTAATATTATAGATCTAGATGGTGCCCAACTACAAGGCTCATATCAGTCAACAATTTGAAGAGGTGGAGGCAGTGGACGACAGACATTTCTTCTTCATCGAACAATGCGTCGCAGATCAGAGAATAGATGTTGAATTTCATCCATCCTTGCTTCCATCTTTTTTAAGGGAGCTCATGCTCAGAAGCTAGCATTTGGCAGGCTGGGGTTCGAGTCTTGGCTGTTACGATTCACAATTGTCTTTTGTTGCTAGGGAAGTGGATGCTGGGGCCATAATTGCCCAAGAGAGTGTTCCAGTTTTATCCAGGTGACAGTGAACAAGAGACATGCTGGCTGAGGCGAATAAGAAACAGCGGAGCATGTTGCTTCCCTTCTCACTTAGACACGATGGTTGCTATAGTGTGACAGAGTTAAGACTGGGGTCAGACGGGAGGAAAGCTGGTGTGGCAAAACTGGTGAGTGGTATTTGAGCGACGGAAAATATATTAAACTGGTTTGTGGTACTACCTCAGTGCCGAGTGTTTAAACTGGTGTTAGAACATTTTTTTTACTGAATAAGGTTGGAACAGGTATTCGTACTTCATGAATGAGATGTTGGATGGTTATTGATATTCCATGAGTGAAATTGTCAAATACTGATAATAGAATTGGTGGTAATAGAATAATATTATATGAACTAGTATATTACATAAAAAATGTACGGAATCAAAGTTATGACACCACGTTGGGACTTGGGCAGACGGTTACAAGATATTGAGAAGGGACCACCCCAACCCAACTATATTTTGTGGAACGAGCGAGTGAAAAATTAAGAACCACAAAAGCGCACGTTAGACACTAGTTACAATAAAGAGAGAGGAGGGTAATCATCGCCCATAGTAAGGACAAATCTCGCCACAGATAGGACGATATGAGAAAGCAACTCTCCACTATCAAAAAAAACGTCACAAAGCTCATGATATTCTAAACCACTGCCTTTAGTGAATATTGAAATTTTGACGATAGAACAATCCCCAGTTATGACCCACCTCCCCACTCAGTTGAATGATGCATAAAAAACCGACTGTCGTCAGTTCAGAGATAATTCAGGGACTCAGCGAAGATGGGATGGACACATTGTCCACACTTGCAGAATTAAGAGAAAGACTTCAATACAGAGATGCAAGATTACAGAATGGAAAGAATCTAAAACCAAAAACCCCTTTAGATTTTCGCATTGAAGATGAGAAAACCCCACAGCAGGTTGATAACAAATCAAACATAGTTATAGATCAGAGGGGAGCCATCTACAAGCTCATATTCAGTCAAATGAATTACGAAGAGTGGAGCAGTTGACGGGGGGGACGACATTTTCTCTTTCAGCGAATGCGAGATTCAGAAGAAATAGATGTCAGGATATTCCAGTCAGAGGCGGCTTCCATCTTTTATCTCAGCGAATTGTCAGAGATCAGAGAATTAGACTGTTGAAGTTATTTCATCACCATCCTTGGCTATCCATCTTTTTAAGGGAGCTCAAATGCTCAGAAGCTAGCCATTGGAAGAGTTATCTA
This sequence comes from Oreohelix idahoensis, assembly GCA_024509875.1. Lineage (NCBI taxonomy): Eukaryota > Metazoa > Mollusca > Gastropoda > Stylommatophora > Oreohelicidae > Oreohelix > Oreohelix idahoensis. The sequence goes on along the minus strand of JAMPIV010020779.1, from coordinate 5,493 downwards.
GTTGACCACATGAGATGCTGGTGAGCGATAGAAAAAGCGGGAGCAGCAAGTTGCATTCCTTCTCCTTAGAGATGGTTGCTAGTGTACCCGACAGAGTTTAAGCTTTGGGGGGTCAGATCTACAGAGGGGAAGCTAACGCCTGGTGTGGTTAGGGGCGATACAGGTGGTATGTGGTATTTTGGCCGAGAGGATATTTTATTGTTGTTGTATTGAATATTTGTACATGTTGATGTACTCTAATATTTTTACGGCTAGTTTGAGTGTGATAAATTATAAGGGGACTTGCTTATGTTAGTATAATTTTACACGTGGGGTTGGTGTTGGTGTTATTCCTCAGTTTAAAAGGGGACGAGGTGCGTCGTTTTTACCGGGGGTTTAAGCAACTAGGGTGGTTCGTGACGGAACAGTGGCTGTATATGGTGGTGGTTGTGGACAGGTAATTCGTTACTTCATGAATGAGTGTTTGGATGGTAGTGTGATGTGTATTTCCATGAGTGAAATGGTCACACTGACTAATTAGTATGGCTTGTGGTGGTATAATTAGAGATAAGATATATGAAAACCGTAGTCTCATACTCTTAACGCATATACTTGAAATAACAATGTATCGGAAGTACATGACCAGTATGAGACTTGCACGGTTGTACAGCAGACGGTTACTTAGAGAATACTTGTGAGAATTCAGGAGCAAGATACGATAGTATAGACCTACTCTCAATTCTTCATGAACTAGTATATAAATCATGTTCAGGAGTTGAATGTAACGTAGGAAGTGGACTGTAGATGTTAACCATCAAAAAAAGGGTATGTTAACATGTAACCACATATTAAGCTGCACGTGTTGGACTTACTTAGGCAGATCGTATGAGAAGATGACTGAAAGTTTTATCCAATAGGCTGCCTCTCTTAACAGGTATAGTGTGAGAGTCATCAGTAATACAAGTACGGGGACCCTTGATTATCTGACAGGTGATCAGCCTAGACAGCCAACTCTCCAAATCTATCACCCGTGTTCGCTCAGTCATAAAACACATCGATTTACTCTGACACATCACAGTCACTGCTAAACTATGGATCGGATGCGAGTCAATGACCATGGTATGAACAGTACCAACCAAGCTCGATGATGGTATGTCCACACATCACGTCGCAATGAGTGCCCTATCTAAAAGTACAGTACACTACTCAAGTTCACACCAGGACTCTACGTCTCCTAGAACGTGACTAAGTCAGACAGCCTGAGATGACGATTTACCATTTGCCTCCCAGGTCATCCATTTTAAGCGAGCATCACAGTACTTCATAAGATCAGAGGAGTGCAAGAGTACGAGAAATGGAAATAGTAATCCTAACTAAACCCATGGCTCTCTAGCTAGTCATCATCGATGTGATTGTAGAACTTTCACATGCTAGGTTGTTGATAACAAATTTCAGTATATGTATAATTTGTTAACGAGTTCAGCACGAGCATTGTCTTCTATGTAGCTGGCCATACTACATGGAGTAATATACTAGGTACAGCTCAATCGAGTTCAGATGGCCAAGTCGTATGGTCGACAGAACACGAGCTTATCCAGTCTTCAGTGTCCATTATGCAAGAGACAGAGTAGTATCGCATGTTACAGCCAGTATATTGACTATCCGTCCCTTAGACTTACATCCTTTATGACCATGTGGGACTCAACTTAGCTATGTTCTGAGCATGTAGACCCTTTACACTTAATAGCATAGGGAAGACTAAGGAATGAGCTTAAGAATATTAACATACTAGATATCTTCGAAGATTCGTCGCATTTACGCTAGAACGGAATAATCTGTCATCAGTAGTACGGTCACTGCCCGTCTACTCTTCGTTAATTGCACTGATTATAGAGTCTTAACATGTATCGTTAGATGCACCTTAGAATTCACTGATAACCTAATCGTAGTAAATATGTTTTGATATGGTTATCACCTCGACTTGTAGGATACACGGTTTCTATCATTCATAGCGAATATCTGAATGAGATGAGTTAGTTGTATAGATTACTTTAGATTCTAGTAATTACTGCATCCTCTTGTTATATTCTGAAGTCCTTACCTGCGAGTCTTTTAATTTATAAGACTTGCCACAATAGGGATGGTGCCAATAACTTCTTGCCTGTTCCCTGTATTCATAACTCTGAACTGACACAGTCGAGTTGTGTTTTGGCCATTCAATATGGCTATAAGAGTCCGCTCAACTACTAGACGTTAAACTAGTAACTCTCTATGGAGAGGGGTAAAACTTATAATGACTGATTTGTACATTGTCATTGTCCAATTTCAATTCACATAGGCACGAATCGAAGCTGTCATTTGATAATGAGACCTGGACAGGTGATATAAGGGAAGAGTTAGCTGTTCTTAGGTCGCGTCTATCATCGATAACTGGCGAGATTTGTCCTTACTATGGGATCGATAGATTATCTCTCTTACTTTATTTCTGTGTAAGTGGCTTTTGTGTCGTTTTAAATTTTTCTCCTCGTTCCACAAAATTAGTTGGTCATGGTGGTGGTATTTCTCAAGTATCTTTGTAACCGTTCCTGTCCAACGTGATTGTGTCAAACTTTGAGTTCCGATACATGATTTTTTGTACATCTACTAGTTCTTTTATTATTTATTCTATTACCACAATTCTATTATCATTTAGACTATATTTCACTAATATAGACTCAGAATATCAGAAGCTTAATCCAGACAATTGGAAGGCTGCAGTGTCGCAAGTTCGATGCTCATTTCTGATGCTATTTACGGTAGCGATCATTTACGTTTGCTGTAGCGAACGCTGGAATTCAGCTATAAAAAGTGGAGAAGCCATTCATAAACTTCCAGCTTATCAACAGACATGGCGCACTGCAGGTAGTACCAAACCCAGTTTATCCACAGTTTATCTACGCAGTCGCAACTAGACTACCAAGACGTACACTGCTTCTCACACTCAGCTTCGCAGTCTGAGCGCCAGACTTAGACAGTACTATCGGCCCCCCCCCCCCCCCCCCCCCCCCCTGATACTACTGTAGTGCATTCCTATCTCTCTCTATTAGAGCGCAGAATGGCGTTGAGGAAGTGACAGAACAGTAGCTCTCAGCTAGCTGGTTGCTGACTCGAGTCAGCTGGCGAGCCTAGCAGATGGTCTGCGTGTGGGAGTCGACCTGGTATGTAGAAGCGTAGTGGATTAGTCACGTTTTGCTCGTACGGAGAGTAGCTTATTTTATACGTGCCCCAGGTACTTGAGGTACTATCCTCTAGGCAGCTCGAAAAGTGGTCAGTGGTTTAACTACAGCCAGAGAGAGTGTCGTCGTTTAGAACTTTCCCGCTATGTTCTTCATCTGCAAAGGTTTCGTCTTTGAAATCAGGCTTATTCGTACTTCGATTGAATGAGATGTTGGTGGTTAGCTGATAGTTCCACAGTGAAGTGAATGTTCAAACTGATTAATAGAATGGTGGTGTAATCGACATAATAATGATGGAACTAGGTATACTCCACTCACATAAAAAAAGAACATGGAGACGGAAGGCAACATGGCAATAGTTTGGATACACGTTGGACAGACGGTAGTTATGCAATAATGATCACTTGAGTCTAGTCTCTGGATGCTCGCAAGTACATCGCTGACGAAGCAACCAGAGACTATATTTTCGTGCGGATCACGAGTGAGAAACGCTTACACCGTCTTAACGTAAGCTGACTGTGTATCACTGATGAGTCTTTGCAATAGGTTGGCACATCTTGCATAGATATCGCCCCATTAGTAAAGGACTATGATCTTCGCCGATTTACAGATATATTCACTCGTAAGAGAACCTGACACCAGTTACAGGCACAAACTCTCCGATCGTAAAAAAATCACACCGTTCCTAGCACTACATTATCCTGCTGAATGCACTGCCGTGATGTTGCTGAATTTGTGACAATTGGACGCGAAATGAACATACCTCAGTTATGGACGCACAACTCAGGTTTAGAATGATGTCCTATGAAAACTTCTTCGACTGGCATGTATGTGCAATCTCTGTGTGTCGAAGTTCTTAGAGATATACTTTCAGACCGCTTCGTAAGTCATGCACATCCCGGATTTGCAGAATAAGAGAAAGACTTCAATACAGAGATGTCATACAGTTACGGTTACTAGAATGAAGAATGTCTAACAAGACCTCGACTTATTAGTAGCATCGCAGTATGAAGATGATACCTGCCACAGACGGTGACTCTAACAGTAAGCACCCAACCACAGTATTACTCCGCATCCCCCTAGCAGGTGCGTACTACGAGCGTCTATCTGTCACCAACGAAGAGTTGGAGCAGTATGACCGACGACATTTCTCTTCCGCGTATGCTGAGATCACGAGATATAGAGGCTTGAATATGATCATCCACATCCTGAGCTGTACTATCTTTTAAGGGAGCTCACATGCTCAGAAGACTAGCATTGGAAAGGCTGTGGGGTTCGAGTCTCTGGCTGTTATGGATGACACGTTTGTTGCTAGGGAAGTGGATGGCTGTGTGGCCATAATTGCCCAAGAGAGTGTTCCAGTTTATCCAGGTGACACAAGAGTGACATGCGGGCTGAGCGATGATTACTAGAAACAGCGGAGCGATGTTGCCTTCCCTTCTCTTAGCGATTGGTTGCTGGTGACAGAGTGTAAGTTCATGGGGATCAGCGGTGTAAGCTGGGTGTTGGACATACTTTGGTAGGTGTTATTCTTTGATCGATACGGTAATAACATAAGGTTTTTGGTACGCACACTCAGTGGGACGCAGTGTTATGTCATGCGTTCGATATATGTTGATAAGCTTTATTTTAACTGAAGGTTTTTGATACAGGGTATATTCGTACGTTCATGAATGCATGTGTGTTGGATGGTTATTGATATTCCATGAGTGACTCTCGGTGGTCTCTAGAATCTGATAATTGAATGGTGGTAGTTCAGTATGAAGAGAGTAGAATGATGGATGTTTAGCTTCTGTCGGGTCTCTCTGACATAAAAAGTGGAACCCCACTACCCCCCCCCCCCCCCCCCCCTGTGCCCCCCCCCCCCCTACCCAAGGCTTGTAGACTTACATCGTTCGGACAGACCGGTTACATGTACTTGTGGCTTAAGCTACCTACCTGGCCAGAGCCAACTGTATTTTGTGCGGTATCGATGTGAGTAAAAATCTCTCTGTAGACTCATCAAACAGAGCTGTCACGTTCATGCACGCTATTTAATGATGAGGAGTTGAATGTCTTGTTCCTGCCTCGCCATGCAGCTACAAGAGACATAAATAGTTAGCGAAAGACTAGTATAGCGGGACGAGAACAGCAACTCCTCCCACTATAACCGTTCCAGCTCATATACTATCATGCCTTTGGTGAGAGGTGGCATGAGTTGCATGTCTTCTCATAGGAATAACTCTCGTAGATTCATGAGCTGTCCAACGTGTGTCAAACTTTGAGTTCCGATCACATGCAGTTCTTTTGGATTTAGTAT